>JAWWEN010000038.1:19349075-19368807 GCA_035582955.1 Sycophila texana | reverse complement strand
TTAAAAAATTCTTCTCCGTTCAAAAATTATGGCCGTTTCCGCTTAGGGTAGGCATATTAGGCTCAGGTACCTTATTTGGGTTTAAATTCATTTAGTTAGCGTGAAACTTTATTATGATTCATTAATTAAGGCGTTCGACGCAGTTTAAAGAAACTTTGATTCGCGTCGACGCGTGAAAAGCATATGGTGACCGATGAAGCACGCATTTTAAACTTTTCTAATAACGAACAACACAAGCCGACGTTTGACATAGGAATAATTCAAAAGCGATCCGGAAAACGACGATTTTCAATTGCAACTGTTCTCGTCTGATGTAAAAGTGTAGCTGAAAGTTTTAAAACCGAAGCTGGCGCTCACGCAATTCTCAATTGTTTTCGGTCTAGTGTGCACAATTCTCGCGACAAAAAGCCACGCGAAATCGGTCAACTTTCGGGGTGCGACGTTAAAAGCAACAAGCGCTAAAAAAACATAAAATCGCTCGAAATTGTTTCTTGACGCTGACGCCGAAGGCAACGTTATCATAACTTTTTTTTCGGCTCTATGAAAAAACAAAAACCAAAATAAAATCGGAATTCCCGACAAAACAAAAAAACGTGGATTAGGCGTGAACTGGTCATTGTTATTGGAGGATCCGGCTCGGTTTGGGTGCAAAAAAAAAGAAAAAAAAATAGGAGCTCAGCGAGGCAAGGAAAAAAACGGAACGAGAGCGACCTCCTCTTGTGTTTTCGTACGTAATTAACGGGAGCTCCGAGGCTTAGTTTATCGGTGGCGATCGATTTCGAAATATTCCCCTTGGGAGGGTGAAAAAAAATTGGCGCGTTTTCGGACTTTCCGCTCACGTCCGTTTGACATATTGGATGGGAATAATTGACGGAATTTTAATTATTTCTGACTTCGCTTCGGCTTTAAGAGGCCGCGATTTCTCTTCCTCACTTATTGCTCTCTTTGATACTATATTGGCGAACTCGTTATTTACATAAATTCGCCATTCGTCAAATTTTCATTTGGGCCAGCTTTTATTAGAACAAAATGGAGAATTAGCATCTTTTTTTATTTAGCCGGTGTACCTACGCGAAAAAAGGGGGTGTTGGCTGTAAAGGAAAATTTAATATTTTTCTCGATAATCCACGTCCCGCATTGTCATAAAAATGAAATTAAAAGGCGAGGGATCGTCAAGCCGACGCCGATAAAATTTCATAATATCCCCGCGTGTGGGAAAATCGTGTGGACGAGAAAAAAGACTTATATACAGAAAAAAATGGTCGAATCAGCAGTGATTTATGCGCCGGGAGGGGGAGTTAGAGAAACGTGTAAAAGATCGGTACAAATTATCCCGGACAACAGCGGCGCGACCATTAATTCGCACACGGCGTATTTACAGCTCGTCTCTCTTTCTATACGAACGAGTCACCCTCGCTTACGCCAACCCCCCACCCTCCCCGCAGTCCCTTTATGGGAAAAGTTCCCGGGTCCTCGCTTTTTTTCTGCCTCGCCTCGTCCTGAACGCGAAAATCGGACGCTCCGAAAGTTTCCGCCGACGTAGGTAATTGCCGGGTATTTACGCGAGGCGCAATCTCGTTACGTCGGTCGGCGAGGGCCGCGGCCCGCGAATCGGCCTCGACGTACGTGCGTGAAATAACGAAGGGGGAGGAGGAGGGCCCATCGATCCTCGGCGCGAAATATCATTGAGAGACCGAGTCCGGGGGTGAATTTATGGCTGCCGACCCGTCATTAAAATGGAGGCCGCCCTCCCCCTCTTCATCTCTGCTGGGGTTATTTATCGGCGGCTGAGCTTTTAAGGAACCGCGCGTCACCTCTTTTTTTTTCGGAGTTCGCGCGTTCACTTCGATTTTCCAGCTCGTAAATTTTTCGAGTCGTGCCCCGATGATGCTTGGACGAGGGAGCGAAGCCCTTTTGCCCTCAATGAGGAATTAGACGATGGTCTTTCATACACCGAATGGTTATCACCTTCTGGGAATATCGAATCTAAAACAACAGGTTCAAATGTGTGTGGTGGAGAATGTACGATAAAGTGACAACTACTCGTAATTTATTGGATGATAATAAATCAGAAGATTCTTTGATTAAAGCTAAGAGAAAGAGACTTCACCACATTTTTCCCAATGTTCTGTCAGCTTCAAAGCAAATTATATTATTTAATTCAAAAATAATTTATAAACAAAAGAATTTTTCCTGTCCTATGTATGATATAAATGAATAAAAAGGCAGTGTCTACAGACTGGTCTGCTTTTACTTACGCATGTAACTTTCAATGAGGTTTGAGTTGCTATCATAAGTAGAATAGGCTGATATATGGCCAGGCACTAAATTTTTATTCATCCATTTATTTATTTGTTAACATGATGTTTTAACATTATCTCACTTCAACAATGTCATCATATTTTTCATAACAAGTTAGGTAACGGATTATTACCTTCGAAAACTTTTTAGACTGAATAGACTTAAACATGAAAGAGATATACTATAATGAACTGCTTTAGAATTTTTTCTCCCTCAAAAAAAAAGCAAAAAAAAAAGGATTACGAATAATTTTTCATCATTTATGCGGGCAGAAACCTTTTGCGGTTTGACGCAAATGTTTTTGCACGCGTTTGTAGTTCCAATATAAAAATATTTTTATGCGGCTTGGATTTGAAAAGAAAAAGGATCTGAATTTACGGGTATATATATTTTTTCACCGGTGGTAGCGACATTGTAAAGGATTTCATGCGATGTCTGCGTGGAATAATAAGCTTGCTAGTTCCTTGGATTTCTACAAAATTAAACATGAGTTATTCAATGTTTCGCGTAATAAAAGTGTAGCATTCAGCAGTTTTATGAAGCTAAATGTAAAAGTTTAAAAAATACACAGCTCATTACTATTTATCTGCTCACAGTTACTGGCGAATTTAAAAAAAAAAATATTTTAATCATTTACTTTAAATTAACAATGCAAAAAATTTCTTTTATACTGGCAGTAAATTCCAACCGGTTAATCAACCGTAAATGCACCAAGTTAGAAGAAAATGTAGAAATTGTGTACATAACTTGAAGATTAATTAATAACAAATTGACAGTTTTAATTGATAAATGTACAAAAAAAGAGTTTTTTTGTTAAAGTAGAGGAGTTTAGGTAACATACCCATTTTTTTTTTTTTAAATTGCTAGTACAGAATTCTTTTAGTAAAAATTGGATATAGTGTAATTATTTTTTGAACAAGCATCTCCTAATTAACTACCTCAAGATACGGGTATAATTAGAATAATTTTCGTGAAGAGAAAATAAATAAAATCCATTCATAAAATTTTGCTTTAAATCGAATTGAACAGCTTCTGCTTTAAAGACCTATACACTATCAGACCAACCGGGAAAAAAAAATTAATTCAGATTCAAGATGTACCTTTAAATTTTAAATTGATATTTCAAACACGATAATCCACTTGGCCTCTCGCCGCTCTAATTATCATTTTTATAAAACCTAGTGCAAAAAACTGTTCTTCCGGTGAGGGGAAAAGGATCCGGTTCCGTTAAATAATGCAATAGCCGCGCTTACGAGCGTATCGCTCTATTGTGTTAATAAAAGAGCGAAGGAGCCCTTTTCTCTCGATCCACGTAGCCGCGACTTAATTTCATTTCCTCGGGGGAATAAAAATCCCCGATCGGATAATAGCAGTTACTGGCTGCTGCTCAGCCCACGTGTATTGCCGATTGCGAAAATTGAATCGCGCTGGCCGCGAACGATATTTATAAGAAGAGGTCGCGGTCAAGTGCTCCCTGACGTCGGCCAGTCACTTTTATTTGTGAATATTTTAGCGACGTCTCGACAAAGGGGTAGTTTTCCCGGTTAATTGAAAAGTTTAATGTTTTTTGCGCCTTTTTCTACTGTATTTATCGTTGATGCAATTTTTTAGTTTTCCTGATTAAAAAAGTTAAAAAGTGTAGTGCTACATTAATTTTAATAATTGTTTTTTCTACGTGGGACGGCGTTTATAGATCATTTAAAAAAGTGTATTAACTACGTTTCTGCAACAGAAATGAAACAATTTATCGATAAATTATTACTTTTGTTTTTTAAATTAGTGTACTCAATTTTTTCGATACAAGAAAAAAGTTTATTTTTGAATTGTAAACAATTATTTGAAATTTTAAATAGCGCAAAATTTATTACAATTCTGAAAGTACAATTGAGTTCCAATTTATTTTTAATTACTTAATTGATTGACATATGAGATAATTTATTTTTGTTACTATTAAGCAATAAATTTTCAGAGCTCGTTACTTTTATCGGCGGGACAGACCGTTTTGATCGTTAATTGAATTTGGTTTGGTTGCAAATTTACGAAATTAAAATTTTTAAGGATACCTCGTCAGCATTAATTTTACCATTTAATTTTGATTGAAATGATTTTGACCAGTGATAAACAGTCACTGGCCAGTTTCATTAAGAAAATAATCGAAAATGTTTACAATTTGAAATTAGATAATTTTAATTGATTTTAATAGTGGTTGAAATCAGCTTATTATAATTCATAGATAAATTTAGTATCATTACTATTCAATGATGTAATACATAGGATTGCATAAACATTTTATTTAACTAAGCTAACAAAATGTATTAATTAATTCTACGATCTTTTTATTACTTGTTTTCTAGTCAATAAACTGCTAACACGTACATACCCTCGAATTTTAGAGTAACGACCCGTTTTTGTGTACTACAAAAGTTTTACTTTCGTTCGATACTACAGCAAAGTTAATTAGTTTACAATGACTCACAAAAAAATCGTTCCTTCGATATCGCCTAAATGTCGACTAATTCCCGCCAAACCATTTTTACCGTCATCCAGTCGATACCCACGAACTTAAGCATCGAGTCGAGTGCATCATGAAAAACGATACCCGATATAAAAAAGAAAATAATAGAAGGTAAAAAAGGAAAAGGATCAGGTGAAAGAGGGCGTGGAAGGATCGGTGAGCCGGAGGCATCGGAAGGGCCAGGACGCAGCTTGGATAAATAAAGCGGGCGCGAGGCCGAGATGAAAAGAGGACAGACGGAGGTGGAAGGGAATAAGCCACGGGTTTGCGCGAGGATAATCCCGCACCTATACGGAATTAGCGTCAGTCAGGCTGAATTACGAGATACGGACCTGAGGTCAGTATAACCCCCTCCGCCCGTTGCCAGCCGCCCCGCAGCCCCTTCCTATTTATCGTTAAATGATGACAAACGGCCGAAGGCTCGGGTACCGCGAAGCCGAGTCGAGCGAGCTTGGCCGCGATAATAAATATACCGGCAGCCAACGCCGACGCCCAGATATACAAGGGTATATATATTTGTTCAGGGAGCCTTCCGCGTCAGGATCGGACGGCTGCAAATTTTCGAATCGTCTCATACGGTGTACCGTAAAAATGATGTATTTTGGGGGACATTATATATTTTTCTCCTTTTTTTTTTGTTGTTGCGTTGCTCCTAGTCTCCTTATCCTAGCTGCGAGCATTGACTAATGATGTTTTATCGCGGAAAAATCTTTCTTCGTAATAAATCATCGGAAATTACTTGTTAATCTGGTAGTTGTAGCTTCGACAGATTTTATATGAGCTAGATTTTGTCCGAATTAGTGGGTAATTTCGTAAATTCTAATAATAACAAAAATACAATGGTCTAAGCTTTCTCTTTGAAGAAAACTATGGCAGGATGGTGTGAAACATTTTAAAAATTGATTTGATTGGTTGTGGATATAAACATCAAAAATCAAGTAATAATCCAAGAAGTACTTTACAAAAAACATCCAGTGAAATTCACTAATTTATCATTGCTCTCATCCTCACCGAAACATCAGTGAATTTGACTGAAAGGAATTTAGAGAGTAGTATATTAAAAAATTAGAATATGTTAGATGTTCTTAGTATTATTAAAAAAAAAAAAATATGTTCAACTTATTTTTTACTTCTTAATCTTACAGTGGTAGATTCGATATGTTTCTCTACATATCCACGTTTTTCAAACATTAAGTGCAAGTAGCGGATATTTTCTTTTAATTCTATTTAAAAAATAAGTAATAAATAAGTATTATTACTGAAATTAAATAAAAGCGTTTGATTTATTTTCCTGTACTGCTTATACTGTATTCTTGTCGATAGCATTTCGAGGACCCTACGTTCCCAAAGTCTCCCATCGAAATAAATCATACCTCGTCGGTTTTATTACTTACACCGTAAAATATCTGCCACACTCTTATCAAAATTCATAGCCACGAGTAAATTTGCATATGCGATGCAGCTACACGCTTTTCCTTTTTTTTTCTTGCCAAGATCTTCAATAAAATGAAAAAAATCTAAAAATCTCCTGAAATTTCAATCGTGCGACCACGCCGCTAGGCTCATTGTCAAATGGAGTGTGGCATCACGGAGTCCTGCCGAATTAGGCAAGTTTCGACAGTTTAAAGTTCCGGAGCGATCCGATTTAACACGGAACGCCGCCCGTATATATGCATTAGAGACACCGCATCCTGGGCGAGGAGAAGCTCGAAGGGTGGGGGTGGGGGGACGTTAGCGTTAACGCAGCGAGTTCACGCTCTGGTTATCCGAGAACCGATGGATTCGATAGCGTGTAACTTAATTCATCAGAGGCCGGCGCCCGCTTAGTCCTGCGCGCGAATTTCGTTCCGTCGATTTGCAATTTCATACCCTGGCCAGCTTTGAGCTTTCGGCTGTGTGCGCTGATGTTTACCCTCCCATAAGTTTCGACAAAAAGATCAGTCGCGCGTTCTTTGCGGGGCTGTATTTTGCGGCTGTGTTTCACTTATATTTCTGGGAAAATAAATACGGGATATATAGACCTTTTTGAGGTCTGTTCGAATTTTAGTACGGTCTGTTAATTAACCGAGTTAATGAAGACTTTTGTTTGTTCTGCACTGTTCAAATGGCGAATAAACATCCGGCGGATGAGCTTACGTGGAGGGATATTAAAATTGTACGTAGTAGTTTGTTAATGACTATTATTACATGCTTCATTATCAAATAACGTAATTTCATATTGCAGGTAGGTATTATTTGATAGGGGTCGTCACTGACGCAAATAATGTTTATTAATGCAAAAATACAATATTCCGAGTAAGATATAGGCAGAAAAATACTTGTGCCAATATTGGAATAACGTTAAACCAGATGTTCCATTTTTAAGTTTCAACTTGATTATCATTCCGGATTGTGAAATTAAAAGTGATAGCTTCCTTTTTCATTCTGTCGTTTTAGAGATCGTTGCGGGCGATAAATGAAAATTTTAAATAAATAATTATAATTCCGATTTAATGAAATGCGATAAATCAATTTATTTAAACTCTCGACGATTGTTCACTCAGTCTCCCGACTCGGAAACTACATTAAACCCTGATTAATACAATTTTAACCATTTTTATCGCACTTTATCGCATTTAAATTGTACAAAATTGAACGTGAATATTATTCGAGTGATAAACTATTCATATTTAATGGAAGTTATCTGGGAATTCAATATTTAACTCAGCGAAGTGACTTAAACTCGAAAAATGAGTGGGTACACGTTAAAAAGCCTGAAATGTTTTGCGGCTTTTCATCGTGCTGTTTGCCAACAATGAATAGAAGGTCAACAAAAATATAAGCTCATACGCAGAGACGTGAGATGAAAACGAGGCTGAAGCCTAAAAGCATGGGAGGAAGCCCGCATAACTTTTCTTTGTACGTAAACCCATTGCTAACGTCTTTATATTATAAAATTAAATTTTAGAATTTTTCAAAAAATGAATTCAATCCTGCGCACTCATACAGTTTTATACATTTTCTTACTATATTTTTATACTTTCTGTTATTGTAAAGGGCTTTTTGGTCCATCTAACTGTCTAAATAAAAAAGTAGATAATAATACTGAAATACTTTTATTTAAAAGTTTTTAAATGTAGATATTTCTTTTTAAAGTTGTTAAGTGTTTTAAATTTGTTCTCTCTTTTTTTTATATAAATGAAGGGCTTGATAAAATTAGGAGCTTAGCGCGTTGTGAAATGAAGATGAAGACTGTAATATGACTCTTCTATAATATAATGATGGACTTTAATTCTGCATATTGTGATGTATAGGAAAATCACAAAAAAATGAACTTGAGCATTACACTGAGAGAAATGTCTAGTAAAAATTACTATACTGTATGGAAAGATGGTTACAGACTGCCATTACGAAAAAAATTACTATACTGCATAGTAAAAAATTGACAAATTTTAATTATTTTCTTTATGGCAATAAATACAGTAAAAATTACAATACTGTCTGGCCAAATTTACTATAAAGTATGGCAATTTTTTTCATAATGGCAGTCTGTAACCACTTTCTCATACAGTATAGTAATTTTTACTAGAAATACAATAATTTTTACTAAACATTTCTCTCAGTGTATATCAAAATTACGCATAAACAATCGGATTTATACTTCCCTAACAATCTACTAATTGTTTCTCATAATAGGCCATTGCACGCGAACATATCTTAAATAACTTCGCCGATTTTTCCCCATCATTCATCCATTCTCCGGTAAAATTCCCCTTTCGCTGACGAAATGCCTCGGCGAAAAGCAAAAGGCAATAACGGCGCTCACAGACGAGCGACTCAGGCCCGCGGGAGCGAAAAAAGCGAGAGAAAAGAAGGAGAGAACCGGGGCGGCACAGTGGCACTCGGGCGTGCGGTGGTGCGTTATGGGGGCAACGGCGTGAATTCATTGGGGAGAGAGAGAGAGTTGCGCTACTCGCGGCCCTCGTTACCGCGTATATCTGCATTATTCGCGGTGTTTGCTCGGGGATTACGGCCTGAGCTACGGCTGTTTGCGATTGCCCAGCTGCTCCTCCCAAGGTTATGTGCCGCTCGCCTCGATTATGCTAAATTATTGTTAAAATCGCGATGGGAGAGGTGGGCTCCGTGCAATTTGCATGCCGCGCGCCGAACGCCGACTTCCGATCCACGGGCACTGGCTTCTAATGAGCAAGCTGTTGCCGCGGCACTTCTAATTCGGAGCGACGACGACCACTTCTTTTTTTACTCTGGCCACGCGATGTTTTTTAATGAAATTTCTCTTTCGAACGCTTCTCGCATTTCAGGGCTACTGGGGGAAATTTTTGACTTGGAATATTTTTCAGCGAATTTTGATGATATTACTAAAGTCAATAATTAATTCTTTTAATACTTTAACGATTGTCTTTTTTTAGAGTCAGTGGTATTTTATTAAAAATTTTACAACGACAACGTTTCAATATATAATTGTTAAGATATTAAAATAATTAATTTATTGAGTGTATAAACGAACACAATAATTAATTCTGTATTGTGATTATTTATTATTGGAATCCTTTTTAAGAAATCCATGTTTGTTCCATTCAAATTAATTTTTTGCGAGGGCACTGGTGTTGAAAACGACTTCGTCGAAGACACGTCCTTGTGAAATTTCCTCGCCGTTCAAGTAGGAAATTTAATAAACTTTTATTTGAGAAACAGAGCTTGAAAATGGAAAATTTAAAAAGAGAAAAAAAAAGAAAATTAATTCCTTTATCTCTAAAAAAGGAAAGTAATAGGCTGTCTGACCATACTCGCCTTTTTCTACTTACCACCACTTAATAAGATTTCTGTAATCACATCATTAAAAATCTAATTTTTTTTTTAAATATTTTAACTATTTTGAAATACTTTTCAATATGTATTTCATTTTTCAAATGAAAGGGTAACATTAAAAACAAATTAAATATCTTTTACTAAATACTACAAATTTACGCAAACTAAATAAACTAAATACTCACTCTTTAGTATATTGTACATTATTACTGTTATGTAATTTTGTATATTTTATCCTCGGATTAATAAATAAATAAATAAATTTTATTTCATTTTACTTTTTATTTTACGTCAAAGAATTTTCCCGGCTCATAACAATAACCGAAAGCTTATCCAGCGAGGAAACCGATAAACGTTCGGTCTGTTAGACGAGCATCGCCAAGACACTTTTATTCAAGCCGACGGATTATCAAAAGAGGGTAGACCTCGCGAATTTTCCGAATCAATTCGCTCGTCCGCGTGACAACAATACCCAGCCGGCCAGCACTGACCGTCGACAGATCGCCATTCAATATTATTTCCCGACATGCATTGTTCAAACTGTATCCTCGCGGCGCGTTTTATTATTTTTCCATTTTACACGAGGACTCGCTCGAGTGCCGATCGAAAATGTTAATTCTGCGCGCTGTACGCGCATTCGCATTCGAATCGCGTCATATTCGTGTGTGAGAGAGAAAAAGAGAGAGTGAGACACGCGGAGATACATAGAGAGAAAGAGAGAGAGAGAGAGAGAGAGAGAGGCAACTATACTCACGCCTCCTTTTTTTTTCCTTTTGTAATTCGATCGCGCAGCTGAACAATATATATGTATTTATTCCGGAATACATGAATTTCTGCGTGGTCGCAAGGGGCAGGCCCACGAAGGTTATCGCGATGGAGTTCGCATATTGACCCTACGGAGTACCCTGCTTCTCTTCTTTCGATATTTTCGTACCCCGGCGGCTGGGTTTTCTTGAGATTCCAAAATGAGGGACCGGAATGAAGGGCCTGCGCTGTCGATAGTGGATGCGCAAAAATCGGGTCTTCGTGCCCTCCTAAGCTCAGACTGTTGCCTGCTAAATTATGCGAATTTTCTATTGATATTCACTTTAGAATATCTAGTAGCATTTCGACATATGAAAAAATTTTCTTCTCGTATATTATATTTTCGACGAGGATCGTCACGGGTTTTTTTTAACACCTAATTTATTTAATGTGTTAAGAGAAATTTAATAATTTTTGTTTAATTTTTATCTTTACAAGAGTTTATAATCAATTAAGTAAAGATTGTTTCTAATAATCAGTGAATAAATTATAGAAAAAATAAAAAAAATTACGATACTATAAATATGTTGTAAAAGTTATCCTACAGTTTTTTTCAATAATTGTTTCAATAATTTTAACAGATATTTTACGAGCAAATTCTTTATAGTAACGACTTTGAATATAAATTTTCCTTGATAAAATAATTTAGTTTTTAAATTGATATTTTCTGAATTCATAATATCTACAACCTAAATCATAATTAATCAAAAATAGTGTATCACTTCCGGTAATTAGAAATAAAAACTTTTCAATCAAATTCAACGTCCGTCCTGTAAAAAGAACGAAAATAAAATAATCACGAGAGCTATGCTATGTATAGTTCTTTTTTTCTTACCTACTATTTTCATTCCCTAATTGTACCATTCATTCATTCACACGCTATCACATCACAAAAAAGTAATTAAACCATAAATCACGGCAGCACCTATACACCGCCGTTCCAACCGCGCAGTCCGAAAGAAAAAGAGAAGCCCCGCCGTCAGGGACATCGATAAAAGTCTGTTAAAAATCAAGCCGAGACCGCGTGTAAAAAAAGGAAGGGGTGGGTAAAAAAGCGAAGCTCCGCGGTGTTCGAAAGCTCATGGGAAGTGGGGGAGGGAGGGCTTGAGCTTTTATTGACCCCGCGGCTTCGGGGCTAACCCCGCGCGACGGAGCCTGCGCGCGAGCGGACCGTCGGCGGCGCCCCGCAGTCGCCGGTTTAAAATATCGCCGATTCGCCGCCGTCGCCGAGCTTCTGCATATTCATGCGGTTCTGCTTCCTCGCACATGTCGCCAATACAAGTTTTGTCACGGCGCACGGGTGACGCCTCGAACTCGCGCGACAACACGTGACACCTTACGTGCACCCTCCTCGTACCCCCATCCCACCCTCGGGTGACTTTTGGATGCCGAGGGGGTGGTAAGGGGTCGGGGAGGAGGGGGTGGGGTAAAGCCAGTTTGCCGCGTGACGCTCGAAGTGGCTCGCATCTGTAGGCAAACTTTTGATAAATGGAGTTTGTTGCGCGATCGCGCGGATTCCGGTAAATAGTCGCCTTCCTTTTTCATCTTTCTCTCTCAGGCTCTCTCTCTCTCTTTTTCTCTCTCTTTGCGAGGAGAGATTTTAATCGTTTCGCCGGGTGTTTATTTTTTCGTCCGTAGGGGCTTTCGAATGCCCTGGAGTTTTCACAAGGGCACGGATAATTGCCACGTGAGAAATCGCTGTTCGCAAGTTTCGGACGAGGTAAACGACCGGCATTGTTCGCCAGTAGTAACAGACGTACGCGGACGGACTAATGTTGCAACGGAGAAGTTACGTGGCAGTTTTGTAGTTACGTGATGTAGTTTAGGTAATTGTTTGAAATAGAAAAAGAATGAAAAATGTTTACTGTACCTACTCTACTGTTTAAGTAGTAATAGTATGTCTGCGATCAGACGAAAATATGTAATGCGTAAAAACGCAGTTGTAGAATAGCATATAGAATTCTTATATAAGTATTTCAACAAATAAATAAAAAAAAAAGAAAACTTTTATAATCAGTTATCATAGGATACTGTACAGCAACAGAATGAATATAGTAGGGCAATTGCAATTTTTTTTTGTTTCTTTGCGGGGTATCATCATTTTATATACAAAAGCAATTGATTTTGCGTTTTAATTTTACATCATTGTTTTAAATTTGAAAGCAAATATCGTGTCATTTTTTGTTGGCCGTTTGAACCACAGGTTTTTAAATGTTCTTTGAACTGCTAAATTTAAATTTCGAGGGCCCTTGGTCACAACCTACTTCTGGCGTGTCACAAGAGTAAAAAAGTTTTGAAAATTAAAAATTTAAGTTTCAGCTTGCTTTACGACCAGTTTCTATTTGCAATGTGACCTTTTAAATAATGCGCATTTATTTGCACCTCTTTTTACGTGAAAAATTATAATACATCGAATTCTCGAAATGCCGAGCAAGCAGCTTAAAATACATCCGATGTTAATTGATTAATTTCGAATTCGACCCTTAAAATTACAACATCGTCAGAATAATTGTCCATAAACATTTCGTTTTTCTTTTATTTTTTTTTAAGCATACGAATGTTTGGACATCGTTACCATTCTACATATACTGTCAGTTCATAAATTATGTTGGAAGGGTTCGTATGATTTTTTTAGGAAAAAATGGGTCATTCCCTAAAATAGCTTCCATTTTCTACGAAAAGTACTACAATTCGTATACAAATTTCGTTAAAAAATAATGCACTTGAAAAGAAAACAATTTCTGTTGGCTTTTCTAACAATATAAATAAATTTCATAAAATTCACTAAATATTGTTGATATTAAATAGCGAAAATTATCCTTTACTCGAACATTATCAAGAGTAACGAATCTTTTCTCAATTTCTTCGTGCAAATAACAAACTTCCAGGTAAAATTAATTGCGATTTAAATGCACCGTTTAATCAACGTCTCCTGAAATCCTAGAAGCACTTATTCACGAAAGTTTAAGTACATTTATCCGTAGCCCCCGCGCCTTATCACCATCCCCTATCGAATGAAATTTTCCACGGATAAATAGAAAACGCCGAAAGATTTAAAAACGAAAAAGCCACTAATTGAAATCTCATCGCTCAAAAATGTAGCAGCCCATCGCTCAGAACAGCTGTAGGGAGGGCCATGAATATCCCGTTTTAGCGGCGATACTCCTCCGACCTCTCCGGATAAATTTCAATAACGGAGCGCATCCCGTAGGAAGCGCATCAATTCATCACAGGCGCGGAAGCCGGTAAACTCGGTGGAAAAGAGACGAATTTTTTTTTTTTAATCAAAGTCAGCGGGTGCGCCTCCTTAAATGTACTCCGTTCTCACGCGCCGCCTTTCCAGTATTGATCCTTGGGCTTCGCGTTTTTCCTTTGGTTAATAAAAAAAAAGGGTGAAGGCGAGAGGTGGGGAGAAAAATGGGCGAGTTAAATTCCTCTCTTCCTGCATGCCCGACGTATACTTTCTCTCCTTACTGCGTTCTTGCTTCGAGGCACCCGCTCCGCCCCCTCTGCGAGCGTCGGCTCGTTACCCACTATCTCCTCTTTTCTGCGTCTCCACCCCGGCTCAGGCTCGTTTATGTTTCGCGTCTTTGCGCCCCCTATTGAAAATCTGCACTCGACGCGTATACGGCAGGTTCCGCGCTGGAATGGCATCATTTTACACTTTACGACGGTGTAACTTTGCGAATACCAAGAATTTCTGAACCTTCTTTCCCTGAATTTGCCTATACATATTTCAACTGTTTTAATAAGAATAATAATTGGGATAATAATAAATAGTATTAGTATAATAATAATAATAATTTGAATAATAATGGTAGTAATAATAATAATTGGAATTATAATAGTATTAATAATAATTGGAATAATAATATTAATAATGGTAATAATAGAATAGAATAGAATAGGGTGTTTATTATAGTAAATTTTAGTATTTACAAATTTATAATATAATTGGAATAATAGTAGTAGAAATAGTAATAATGCCATTTTGATATGTTTTGAAATAAAAACAAATTTATTTATTACATTCTTCTTTATTCTTGTTATTTATGTTACAAAAAATATTTTTCTTTTTATTTCTTTTTTATTTTTGGTAAAAAATATACCTTAGATTTTTTTAACAAATATGTTTCAACTGTCTTTGCTTTCAATATTTTATTAATAACAATTTGAAGCAATTTTTTATCATATATTTCAAAATTGCAAAAAAAGCGAATTTCTATAATAAAAGGCAACTTCAAAACATTCAATTAAATTCTAGTCTCTAGAGAATTAAAGCCCGCGCAACGAATAAAGTTTCAAATTCAAAAAATTCCAACTTTTTCTTTTTTTAAAGCGTTATTTCCACAAAAAGCGAGCGGAATAAAGGCAAAACCAACTCGAAATTTCAAACAAACTTACAAAAAAAAGGGAGATAATAAAGCGTAACGTCCGAGCAAACGCGGTGAACGCGCCGTAGGCGCAGTAATAATACATATTTCCACGCGAGGGAGCCGTTATACCAGGCAGTCGAACAGATTTTCCGATGCTTCGGTAGGGGGAAGAGGGTGGAGGCGGCCGAGTCGGCCAATATAACGGGCCGCGCGAGGACTATAAGGATTCGATTCTCGAACGTACTGGGACAATGCCGTTGTTCTCCGTTGCGGCCGAGACGCGATAAAGGAGAGGCTCTCCGCCTCTCATTCCTCCCCATTCGCGCCGTCTTTCTTTGGAGAACGAGAGGGTGAAACGAGGCGACGAGAGCCACCCCCGGAACTGAGTTGAAAATTTTCTCGGTTTCTCGGCTGGCGAACCGTTATTTACTCGTTATTGTGCGCGAAATCCGACGATGATTCGCGCTGGGGTAGCCTTTTTCGCTATTAATTCACTCGTCCAGTTATTCATTGATTATTAAAGAGCGAAAAGGATTTATTAAGGAAATTGCTCCCTTGAAGAAAGTGTGATATTGTGAAGCATTTCTGTATAAGTAATTTAGTTAAATGGCGCCAAAATTGAAAAAATTTTAAATTGTATTTAACGTTTCAATTTGATTAAACAAAAAACTTTGATTGTCTTTGTTTAATTTCATTGTTGCATTAATGAAATAATTTTTGAGTTTTATTCATCCTTTAAATAAGAGTTTTAATAAAAAGTAAATGTCTTTTCTGATCCATTTTCTAAGTTGAAGCATGTAAAAGTGCGGTAATGATTAAAAAATATTTGATTTACTTATCTCTCAATTGGGGAGAAAATTGTCTATACATAAAAAAGGATGTCTTGATAATTAAATATACGGAAATTAGCTATTGAGCGCAGTGCAGAATTCTACACTTTAGATAAGGTTAATGGGGGTGCAGTTTTATTAAACGAACTTTAGAAAAAAATTTAATTAACGAAGGATAGCGTGTGCTGATTAAAAAATTTTAGATTCCAAAAGAAACTTTATTCTGTTATTGAGTATGCATTGGAAATACTGACTTTTAATATCGACTAGTAATCTTCAATAATAAAAAATTATTCTACTTAATTTATTTTGATTTTATAAAATATCTTTCATTTTAACTAAATGGCTGAAAAATATCTAAGCAATCGTTTCATCGATGGGAAAAAACTGGACCATTTCCAGCGGTGTATAGTTTTAATATTGTTCATGTGCGAATTCAGGATCGAAAAATTCTGCGCACAGTGGGAAATCTAGAAACTTGAAAATAAAAAACTCAATGTACATATTTTCAAACAGTAATCTTCTTTTTATTTAAAGTTAAACATTGAATTTCATTCTTATCAATCTGTACTATAGTTCGAAACACATCGAAATTTTATTATAAAATTAAGAACATCTTTTTTTTTTAAATCGAGAAATTTTTATTGTTCAATGTACCGAATAGTGCACCTGCTTAATGCCTCGAGTATTAGAGACAGATAAAACTTATCTCTACATTATTTTACATTACAAAAAAAAAGTTTTCTTATAAAATTGAAAAAAAAAATCCGGATTTTGTATTTCCCCAAAGTGCACCTCCGGTGGCTAGAGAATAATTCCTTGAGTGACTAGTCCCTTTCCCTCTCTGTCTTCTCGTCGAAGTGAAAAGTAAAGATGAAAGGACCCCAGTCGGATAAAAGTCATTAGATAGCGATTTTACATCGCGCAGATGAAAGCCTCGCAGGATCAATGGCCGGCAATTTGTCAGTGATATGCGCTCGTGTCAAAGGAAGAAACTCATAATCTCCGATCCTTTTCACTCGAGAGCCCCGGCATGTCCCTCGTTTACGGCTCGAAATAGAATTTCTTTTCAGATTAAAATCAATACAAGAAAACCCACGGGAGCGTATAAATCTCCACTTTGCGGGCGCAAATGTCCTTAAATATCCTTAAAAGCGCGTCGCATCGAATGTACCGAACAAATAAGCCGGGCATAATGGGAGCGGAGGTACGAGGCGTTTCAAGGTGTGCATTAAGGCAGGGGTGGGCTTGATATATTTACGGCGGGCGGGTTCATAAAATAAACAGGGATGCATATGGATCGACTTACCCGGTCCTCACGAAGTTGGCGAAGTACTGGATTATGCTCTCCGACAGGGCCACCTCCGCCTTCGTGTAATTCCGCGGGAAATGGCCGAATCCGTCGACTAATGGCGCGCCGAAGACGAAAGGCAGCTCCTCGCCGTGCACCGAGCCCATTCTCTGCAAGCGCCAAAAGACGATACTAATTAAACACCTTCATCCTGCTTTACGATTATTAAAGGCACTCCTGCTGCCTTATCTTTCTTAAACCTTTTTTTCCAGAAAGAGGAATCATTTCTCTGAATTAAAGGATTAAGGGTGGGAAATTTTTTTTTCCGTTGAATTAGGTAGCTTTTTTTTCTAATCTTTGTCAAAAGATATAAAAATTAAATATCAATATTCATGAGCTTTGTTGTGCGAAATTTGAAGATATTTGTCGTGCAAAAAATTATTATAAAAATAATAACATTAAAAGTTAATATACTTAAACCTTAGAATGTAAAAAGTAAATATATTTAAGTTTTTGTTTTACTTAAAGTCTAATACTAAATTTTTATTTATTTTCAATTTACAATCTTTGATTTTAGGTTAAGCCATTGATTTTGTTAATTTGTTGTATTTAATTGAGGGTAAATATTACATTCGTTGATTCATGACGCAATCGATTACAGTAAAAATCAAGTAAAAGCATAGTGAAATAATTAATGTGAAAAGCATTAGTGCATTAAACAAGTGAAACTTTTAAATGGGGTTGAATTAAGTATAGTGGCGTCAAAAATTCATTTTTTTTATAAAATTTTTTTCGGTTTTAATTAATTTTCTGTCTATTTAAAATTAACGGCATTTTAAGCAGAAATTCTTTTTTACTTTAAAACTTAAATGGCATATAGTTCGCTTTTAGTTTCCCCTTTTAGTTTCACCTTACTTT
Organism: Sycophila texana; assembly: GCA_035582955.1. Lineage (NCBI taxonomy): Eukaryota > Metazoa > Arthropoda > Insecta > Hymenoptera > Eurytomidae > Sycophila > Sycophila texana. Next base: position 19,350,963 of record JAWWEN010000038.1, on the reverse strand, counting down.
CCCCTACATGATGTAGGCTTATAAAACAATTCGCAGGTTTCACTAATTATTATGACATGAATAATTTTTTTTCTCACTTTTTATCTGCCGGCAGAAGTATCTCTTTAAAAAACTTTTATTATCCTCTTTAAGCTTCCGGAGATGCATGAAAAACTGCGAAGCTGGCTAATTGTAAAATTTTCTTTTACTATGTCGTATTGATTTTTCTATAGAGTGATTTTATTTTCAAACAATTATACGGTTAATTCAACAGATACAAAAAAAAAATTGTTCTTGTTAAAGAACGAGAGAAATAGGTATTTAATAAGGGTTTATTGTCAAAAGCCATTATTTATTTTATTTTTTTCGTTTAATGAAAATTCCATATTCTGTACAGGAGAAGTCACTTTGCCGCATAAAATTCAGATAATTCAAAGGTACATTCTGTATACCGCATTAAGAATACTTGACGACTCGAAATTGCGTGGGAATTCCGCCTTATTACCTTTTTATTGCCTCTCCTAATGCGAAGTCAGCATCTTTCATACGACCGAAAGAAATTCTCACTTTTTCTCTTCGCTAATAGTCTACTATTTTTGCTAAAAAAACAATCAATATACATTTTGACTCGATTGTTTATAGGTTATAAGCGAATTGATGGTTGAAAAAACTTGAATCATCATACAGATAAACCATACAAATTGAATTATTTAAAACAAAAACAAACAAAAAACAAAGAAAGAGCAGTATGTATAAAAAAAAGGAACAAAAGAGAATCACAGAAAACTTTTCATTCTAAAAGAACCCCATAGTACTGGCTCTCTTAAAGCGAAAAACGCGTTCAAAAACACTCGAGAAGCGGGCGTTAAATTCTCACCCTAAGCTCCAATAATTAAGCTCAAAAGGCGTCTTATGTGTACGCCAGGGACTGTTCCGCTCAAAGAAGTGTCCGGTCGCTTGCTATCCTCCCGAAAAAACAAGAAAAAAAAATTGAAAAGAAGAAAAACGCGGGCGACTACAAAGAGTCGCATGCGTAATAAAGCCAATGTCGCGCAGTCGCCGGACTAAAGTGTCGGCTCCCGTGACTCTCCCGAGGGGAAAAAAGCGCGGCCGTGCAAAATAACGCTCTTTGTCGGTGAAGAGGACTCTGTTCCCAAGCCACGAGAAGCGAACAAATGAACAGGATCCACGTTATTTGTCCCCAACGCAGCTGGGAACAGGATTTTAATGAAAATATCGCGTAACGAAGGTCGGCGTAAACTCGCCCATTGCACTTTTGCGTGATTTTTCGTACGAACGTTGTGTTCTGTGCTCTCGTAAGGTGCGAGAGTGTGCAGGTAACACACGATGGAAAATTTCCTTGTCGTCCGGAATCCTTTGATGAAAACGCTCTTTTGTCACGCACGACAACGAAACTATGGCAGGGCTCGTTTCACGCCCGTAGAAATTACCGGCGCTGCCTCTCCAACTCTTCATTTGTTTTTTTCGTTTTTTCTCACTGGAATGCATTACACCTGGAGTACAATTTCTGATTTGTAAAATACTGCTGCCGAGCTCTGCGCTTAATTTTGTACACTCGCTGAGTTTGCCAGTGCGATAAAATGAGAGAGACGCGGCATTGGCGTTTTTCGGAAAACTACGCAGTCATTCGTGGATGGGAAGGACTGAATTAAATCAGAGCAATTCCCCGACGGACGGGTGGAAACATTTCAGTGAAAGCAGAATAATCAGAATGACTTTAAAGTATTACGGTATCGGAACGGAATTACTCGGTCGCGACGAAAAAGTATCGACACTCATTAAATCTCTGGTAAAACGCGCGAGCGTCAGTCTGTAACGTTCCGACGGATAAGCGACCGCTTGTGGCCCGTCGGATTAATTACGCGATGTTCTTTGCGCCGAGCGGCTT
>JAWWEN010000038.1:19331495-19348975 GCA_035582955.1 Sycophila texana | reverse complement strand
AAAATATTGAAAACTTACGGAAAATTCTAGGCCTTCACTTGGCAATTTAAATATCAAAAGTATTATCGGTATACTTCCCGGGTTCTAAAGAGACAATCAGCAACGAACGAACGAACGTACCTGCGGGAGGGTCCCTTTTATATCCAAATTTCGGGGTTCCCCACCCTGGTAAGTGGCGTGATTAGACTAAGATGTTACTTGCACTTGAGTAAATAGGTGATTGAGTCATCTCGAGGTGACATTCGCTCGTACGAGATGCTATTGTTGCGGTATTTTTCGGCTAGTCGCAGTTGTATAAACAAATTGATGGACAAGTCATGTCTCTATTAGCTTATGATTAAATTAAGAGATCGGATGATGTGACGTTCGCTCGTATGAGATGCTATTGTTGCGCGGTATTTTTCATCTAGCCACAGTTGTATAAACAAGTTGAGGGACAAGTCGCATCTCTATTAGCTTATGGTAAAATCAAATGATCGGACGATGTTGCGTACATCGTTCGATTACTTGACAAACAGTAAAAAAAAATTCTCGAGGCGAGACAAAATGAAATAGATTAAAGAATGTAAAAGAAAAAATTAAAAATTGGAAAATAGTTGAGGCTCGTTACAAGTCGTTCGTGACGCGGAATCGATTTCCCGGTTCTTCGCCGCGCCACGGATAATCGCGCGAGTCGGAAAAGAATCGCAGAAGCGCGCTCGGGATTGGTGCGGAGGACCCATCGACCGCATTATTTCGAGCTGACTAAAGGATTTAGCTGCCCTATGGTTTGTGCGAGCACGGGGTTGGATTCGAGAGGGGACTTTAAATGCGATGCACGCACACTAGAAAATTAAGTAAAGTTAAGGTTCCGGATCAGTAGAAAAAGCGTTGATGTGGTCAGGCGACTGCTAGTTCGAGTTCTTAGAGTTCTTATATCAGTAGAATATGTGATCTGGGTCAGGCGGTGAGGGGTGAGGTTTGGGGAGAATTCTAGCTCATTAGAATGAGCTCCTGTGTGGTCAGACGTGGGTGAGGATATAGGAATTATAGCTCAGCAGAAACCCACAACCCGTGGAGCGACCTGTGAATGCCTACTTTTAGCTTGAGAGAGGGAGTTGTAGTACTCGAGATAAGATTTGTACTCTACCTTTCAGCTTTCGGTATTTATCTAGCTATAATCCAATAACTTTACTTGTTTTTCTCATTTACTAACGCTGCTTAAATCGCATTCGTACTGGATGAACTACCCTTATAGATAAGTCCGCGTTTCATACTGTGCTATAATATAATGCCTACCTTGTCTGTTTGTACAGGAACTCATTCTATAGAGTACGTAAGCATCATTGTCCGACTACATAGTGACTTATTCTACTTACATGCCTCCGGGTCATGGATTTGTATGGAACTTCGGGAATTGTTTTTTTAGTGCTAAATAATGAAACAAGCATTGTCCTTATGATCAATGCAAATGTTTTTAATTGTGTCTTTTAAATAAAGGCCTATGAGATCCAATTAAAAGTGCTTTGTTTCATTATTTGGTGCTAGAAAACAATTCCCAAAGTTTCATCTAAATCGGTGAGCGAGAGATGAGACACTCTTTAGGTTAGTTAAACATCTTATAAACCCTTGTCTGATCACAACGGAAGCTACTCTATTGAATTTTCTAACTTGGTATATTTTTTTCTGCCCATCCTTGTTTGACCACAATGGAATTCGCACTTCTGTCTGTTAGAATCTCTTTATATTCTTGCCTGATCATACAGGGACTCACTTTATTGATCGAGAACTCTGCTCTCACTGGCGTCTGACCGTACAGGTGCGTATTTTCCTGAATGAGAATGCTTTTACTCTTGCCTGTTTGACCGCATAGGGGCTCATTCTCCTGCGAACGATAACTACATTACTACCGTCTGTGCCTGACCACATAGTGACTCATTCTACTCCGCATAAACTTCTCTATCCATTGATGTGCGATCATTAAGATTGATCTACTACCTAGAATTTTGTTTCTATTCATGGGCACACCAAATCTTATTCTACTGAACTGGAAGCTTCCTACTTTATCTACTAAGAATAAGGTCAATCTTATTGTTAAAAAAAGATCAGTAAATAATAAGTAGAGCTCACCTGATTAAGCATATCGAAGCATACGAGTGTAAAGAATGCGAAAACAAATTGGGCACAATACTTTTTCCTTGAATTCTTAAATATCTCCACTCCAAGCGGTTCGCATATCCTGGGAGTTCAAATTCGAGAGGAAATTCGAAATGCGACTGCACTTGTATGCTCGAAATGTGACCGATTTTTCGAATGTTTAATTTGTATCAGGGATTAAACGTCGACAGTACTGGGCGTTTGTATTAATTTGCATAGCCGTCGACGAGCCTTGGCTCTAAATCCGCCGGCGAGCCTCGCTCTGAATTTCAATATATGGATCTTGCGACGAGCCAGTCGCGCCGCCTTTTTGCAAGGACTGCCGCCGCCCGAGCGACTAAGCCACCGGGGTGAATGGAGAAACGGGATATTTAGTCGAAGGGACGCCACCGGGCGCTGATAAACTGGCGCGACTACTGCTTTTACTTCGAGTGCTTCTATCTCTCTCTCTCTAGCCTCGCGCCCTCTTCCTTCTCTTCCCTCTCCATTTGTCGGGGCAAAATTTAATGAGAGATTTTAGCGAGTTTAATCGCGTTTGAGTGCTGAGGAAATTTCATTACAACGACGAAAATGCTACTTTAGTGTTTCAAAGGCTAACGCTATTTTTAAGATCGGTGTAGGCTAGAATTCATTTATTTTTTGGCCTTGCTTATGCTATATCGACGGTAGTACTTATTTTTGGCCAGCCAATTTTGGTAAATAAATTTATGGTAGACTCAGGACCAAATATAGATTATTTTACTTTCTTTTTATCTTTTTTCATTTCATTTTAAATTAATCGTAGCAAATATTAAATTTGCAATTAAGAAGTACTTCAATTTATTGCAGAGATAGCAATGCTTTTGTACAAAAAGGATGCTAGAATATTGCAAGTCTTATTTCCAGTTGTATTTAATTTAAGTTTTCGTCTCCTGCAAAAAGTTCGGTCAAACTTTTTGGTAAATTACCGAAGGCCTGGGCTTAAGTAGATGCTTTCATCGCAGTTTCAAAATAATTGTAGCAAATTTGTATTAGAATTTTTGATAAAAAAAAGTTCTAATTTGCAGAAGCTGATTTTGTTATGTGAATGGAAAAGGCTTAACTTTTATTCTAAATAGAAATTGCTATATTTAGGTAAGGAAAGGTCGTAGGAAATTTTCAAGTAGTGCATTTAAAAAAGTCTTTCTAAGTAGAGCATTTTAAAAGTCTTGCTAAGAGCTTCCAAAATGGGTTTCATATAGTTTTTAGTTTATTCATCTTGATAAAAAATTTCATCTTTTTGAATGTTTAAGATTTTTCTTCTATCATATCATGAATTTAGCTAATGCAAAAAGAAACTTCTGTTACTAAGACTTTAAAAGTACTTGGTATGAGCTGCAACATTTTTAATCGGAAAATTTTATCTGTTTAAATATGAAGTACAGTATAACAAACAAATATTTAACATTGCTCCTGAACTTTTGAGTGGTACTGCAGTGAAAATGAATATAGAAAGTCGATATATTTAATAAAAATTTATTATACTGCCCTTTAAACGTGCATCAATGTATTATTAATTCAAAAGCTTTCTCATGTTTCTTGTTAATTAAATATCCGTGTACACATTTTAAATAATAAATTTAATACTAAATTCCTGAATACTGTCTTTTTCGTATTAATAAAAAAGCATGATTTTTCAACAGTCTTATATAAATTCTTGAAAGCGTACTTTCTATTCCATTAAATAGTATTAAATATTTTTTTAAGGTTTGCTAGTTAAATATTTAATTGTAAAACAAATTTATTAGAGTGTTTTTTCTAGATATTAATTTAAGGTTTACAAAAATTCTTTACTGTTACGCTTTACTTACATTCGTACCATTACTGTACAGTACGGATTTTTTCGCACGATAAATTAGACTCCCCGGAGCTCCTGACAAGTGCCTTAAGCAAGTCACTGCGAGCGCGAAACATTTTACTCGAAAGAAAAACCCGCCGACCCGGCGTCTGAATTAACGTGCACATCATCGTTTGAGCCCCCTCGCCGTATCATTCCGCGAGATCGCTCGGCGCTCAGTCGGGTAAAAAGCTGGAGGCACCCTTCACGGAGGGTGCAAAGTTAGTGCTATCAAAGGCGAAATAGAATAATCAGATATTACGCCTGTTTACGACTACCTCTCTCCTCGAAGTGGAAAAAAGGATTTTCATTAAATTTCCAAGGTTCATCTTACCCCCGAGACAAAGGCAGCAGAAAAAAAAAATGCGGAACTGGGCTCGGCCCACGAGGAGAGAGGAGGGGGTGTACAAAGAGCAAAGAAGAGAAACGAGCGGTTGAAAAACGTAGCGGATCTTCAAAGGCGTCTTCCATGGAGGCCCCGCGTGCAATGAAATCCGCGACGTGCTCCCTTCCTTCCGTTTTCTTTTTATCGCCAGCTTTAAGCTCCGCCCGGTGTACACCCCCTCGCCTTGAATCGCGTCATATTTTCCGCGCTCGGACGCGCGCTAATGGTGAATAATGGAACCGGAGGACGTCGATCTTTTTCGAGGATCCGCTTGATTGATAGTGCTGTTTCGTCAACTTGCTCTCGGCGAGCAATAACGAAGAGCCTGGACTCGAAAATAGGCTGAGCGTGGGGATTTTTTTCGAAAAAGTCGGGTTGTCTCTTCTCTCTCTTTCTCTTTTTTTTTTGAGGGAAGCGAGAAACGAAAAAAAAGACAAAGAATGACGAGCATACTTCCGCAGCGCAAAACGTCAACGTCGAGCGAGTTCAATCAACTCGGGGGAATTCGGAGTCCCGTGCATCCTTTCACGGGCGGAGCCGCTTACTTCTCTCTCTCTCTTTTTTTTTGTTGCCTTTCATATTCTCTCATGACGAGCGTCGCGCGGATAAAGGAAATCGATAACTAGCAAACGTAAACAAAATGTCGTTTCCCGGCTGTGTGAATCAAACTAAGGATGTGACGCGACGGTTAATGTACCTTTCAGACGTTAAAGGTATTTCGCCTGGCTGAAAAATCGAAATGACGAAGCTGAAGAGAAATATTGCGTTGACTGTAATGGAAATTGTGAAGGCTCGAGTTTTGCTTGCTTATTCTTTTTTTTTTCTTCTTTTTTAAAGAGTATTATGCTTTTTGAATGGGAGTGGATAAAAAGAAAATTTGGGTTTCCTTTATTTAATTTTAAAGTTATATGGAAACTGAGAATGATCAAAATTGTTATATGAGTCTGCAGGGGCTCTACAGTGACGCAATAGAAAAACTTTTGTGCAAACTCTCGAGGAGCTTTTTTATTACGTAACGGCGAGGGTACTTTAAATAAATCCTTTCATTTGTCTGAATTACAATAAGCAGTTTTTTTATTCTATATCAACAATATTAAGGTCGCAGTAATTGTTTAGAAAAACATTTGGAAAATTATAAAATTATTATTTTATTTACTGATTTTATATATTATTGTTTATATGTTTATACCTGCCTTACCTTTTTTATTGCTACCGACATGTCTATAAATTAACAAGTTCTTGCAATTTTCTATCTATCAATATGTTTATTGATCGAGTGATAAAAGTCAATCATTTAATTAGTAGATGTAGTACGTCATTATGATAGGCTTTCAAGCCTGGTAATAAGAGCATATTGCTTCTAAAATTGAAAAAAGCTGTAGGTTACAAAATAAAAATCTTTAATATTTTTTGTTATAAAAAGATAGAGCTTTATTAAATTAGAATAAAAGTTTGGCGTAACTAAATACCAATTAAATACGTATGTAACTTTGTTTATTTCCTATATGAATACACCTAACTTGCCTTATCAACAAAAGTAAATAAAGAAAAAAGGATCATTTGTTAACGATTTATTTATTTATTTATATCAATAGACTGTCTAAAAAATACCACACAAAATAATAGTATTGTCAAACCATAAAATATTTAAACTGCAAACAGAACTTATTCATAAGCATAGCAAACAATACAACGTTTAATTGGTATTTTTAACAATAAAGCACTGAAATGAATACATTTAAAACTAATTAAAACAAAAAAACAAAAACGATTCAAAAGTTCATTAAAACTTTCTGTGGAACTGCCTGCACCAACGATACACACAGTATAATCGCACCACAAACGAGGATCTAAAAAATATCACCATCGCCGACCTTCCACGTTCCACCTAATTATCAGTTCAGCCTCGATCTTTTACAATAAAACCGCGCCCCTTAAACACTCCCCATGAGGTTCCGTATAAAGGAAAAGAAAGCGCTTCGGCGGGTAATCGCATTAAAATTTGATGGCGTCCAATCGCGGCCAGCAAAGCCGCTTCCACCTTACGTGTCGCGCCGGCGTCCCTTCTCTCTCCTTCATAAAGACGAATCCGCGACGGGGCTGACCGGAAAAGCCCGAGATAAAGAACAACGGTTCCGCCGCTACGTGCCGGGAATTCCGCTTTCGCGGCGCGCGGGCCGCACAAAAGGCGCGCGAAATCGCCGTATATACAGCCGCCCCGCAGAAAAGCCCGGGGACGTCGAGTTCGCGCGAGATTTACGCTCCGCGAGCTTTATGTCTCTCCCCTTTTTTTCCTCACCCCATCCGGACGCGGCTTCATTTATATTACGCCCCCTCCCGCGTAGTTTTGAAATAAGGTGGGTTTACCTATTATGGGACTAGTCCTAATATGGGACTATTCTTAACATGGGACTATTCCTAATATTAGGCACATGTACTTTATGTCGTTTACTTGGGGGGGGGGGGCGGGGGTGTCGAGTTTAGAATACTTCGGGGGTATAGGTATTAGCCGCGCAAAAATACGGGAGCCCCTTGAAATTGCGTTTGCGGGACAAGTTGTTGAATTAAAGGGAATCTGCATGCAAATAGGCTCGCAGTGTCGGAGTCGATCCTTTGACGGCCGGGCACCGAACTATCGAGGCGCGTCGGCTAAAACTGAATTCGGCGGTTTTGTAACTTTATTTATTTGCGCCGGGCGGGTGCTCCATCTCTTTTGTTGTGGCGGGAAATTTATACGCCGCTGACGCTCCGAGGTAATGGACCGGGGAAAAGGGGCCCTCGGTATTTTCAGCCCATTTGAATTTCGCCCTTTGATATGCGGGGCGAGATGCTAAGTGCAGCGTTCTGGGGTGTATTTTAATCTTTTTTTTTTAAGGGGTCAAACCGCTGCAGTGGGGTTGGTTATATTACTCCTCTCGTTATTATTTTGCGAGTTCCATGCGCACATTATAATTATTTTTTTATTTAATGGCAGGCGGGATAAATGATGAAAAAAAGGGGAAAAAAATCAAATGAAAATGAAATTTAAAAAAATAACATCTTTTCAGTGTTTATGTGCTTATTTGCTCTTATATTCTATCATTTTGAATTGATGAAAGAAATTTATATTGCAGAAAGGCTAATTCCTATTTTACGATTTCTAGCCTCAGTTATTCTCGTTATTCAGGTAAAATATTTGCGGTGGCTGTGGAATATATTAACTTGCTTGTAATATAAAATATAAGAAATAAAAAGCCTACACTTGGAAGAATAATACTCAGTTTAAAATTAAAAATTCCTCACTTGAATTATTGTTGAAAAAGTGTTACTTGTCATTTCAGTCTTCAAGCTGCCTCTGGAGATACGTCAATTTCCACTTATGAAAATACTTTTAAAAACTAATTATTTATAACACTTTTTAAAGTAAAAATTCAACACACTAAGCTAGCATTTCATTAAGACACCCGTAAAAAGCCCGTCAGAGATATTTACCACGAAATAATTAAATACAGCAAATTTCATAAGTCCGAATATCCGAAAGCTCTTTCCTTTTCATAATTAAGTAGCAAAAAATTACGGGAAACTTTTAAGTTACACACTGGTTGGTCGTAAATAAAGCTCGAAAACATCCGTAGCATTAAAAATTTATTTCTTAATACCGCGGCAAATTGAAACCATCCCGGGCGGAGTCGAGAGGAAAGTTGCGCGATTTAAAGAGCTGGCGGTGGGAGGAGGAGGCGGCGGAGGAGAACGCGATATCAGCGGCCAATTAAGGCGGGCAGATCCTAATGCACGGGGGAGTGGAAAAAAGGGTTGCGAGCCGCACTCAAGGAGGAAAAAGCGCGGACCGAGCGCGTAAATCCCGAAGGGGGTGGGGCAGGGGGAGGGGAGGTCGGGCGCTCGGATAAGGTGTACACGTGAAAGCCCGATTGCCCGCTAGCTGTACACCCGTTGTACGCGATGACTGACTTTTTTTAGCCGCCGACCTTCCTCTCCGCACTCCGACCTCGTACCTTAAGTGTTTTAAGAGTCTGCCTTCTCCTTTCGAACGGGCTCGCTTTAATATCCGCGTTTTGTTTATTTCTTTCAATTTCAACAAATTGATTCCGTAGTTTATTGGCTTCTTTTTCCTTGGTTTAATTTTGGGATCAACGGAATTAAATAAAATTGTAGAATTTACAAGGGAATATTCCGAGCTCAGTATTGCGTATCACTTGGTGCACTTAGTTTTTGCAATTAAGAGCTACCACCCTCTGTAGGTTGTAGGTAGGTACTTTTAGGTTTTATTTATACTTCAAAAATAAGAAAAAATGTTAATGAGTATAAGTTAAACTAAGCTGGTCATTTAAAATTAAAAAAAAGTAATGGTTTGTTGAACAAATTATCAAATTCGCAGGTAGAAATTATTACTTTATATTTACAGTTTAATTAATTGAACTCGTTTTGAAATAATTTTTAATATCTGCCTTATAGCTTGAAAAAACTGTTATTGATATTATTATATTGTGGTGTACTAAATTAACTTAATAATAAAACAAAATTTCCTTTAGATGATCGATGCTTCTGATTGTTAACTTTTTGAATACCTTTCTTATATTTCATGTACTTATCAAAACGTCTGTCGAAGTTCATCGTCTAAATTATTTTACATTTCTTCTTTATTATTTAAATTCTAATTTTTAATTGCAAAAATGTTTGCGACTTTGATAAATGCTCTTTTCAGGTTAACATTCTTAATTCTTAAAATAACGATCCATTATTCGTTATCATTTTGGACTATAATGACTAGCTTCTGCATCATCAATCGCAATAAAAAAGATTCCAACTTAATTATCATATTTTACCCTTGCAAATGTGGAAGTGTAAAAATGATGTTCGCTGCACAAAAGTGAGTCGCGGCTCTTATTGTCCTGTTTTTTGGCCTCTTTTAAATTTAACGAGAGCATTTTTCATAATGACGAGTCTGCCCTCGTAAAGGTAAGAGGAGTAATAGTGGAGTAATAGCGAGAAAGAATGGATTTGATAACGGTGGCAGCCGAGCACGCCAAATAAAATTAGCCGAGCAACGCACTTGCTTTATAGGTCCACTAATGTATACACGGCAACTGGAGCAAGCCGGACAATAAAGAATTTCCCTGAAAATGAATTCTCCGGGTCGGACAACACTCAAACTGCCGTAAACTCCGTCACCTCCTAAAAAAAAGTGCACCGGTGCAATCAGAAATTCCATAAAACGACGGGAGAGATACGTCCCAATTAGACGCGTCAGTCGCGAAGGGAAATACGAAAGCAGGCACGACGTATATTCCTTCGCTTTTTTTTTTTCAATTCGGCGTTCGGTGACCCTCCTTTTTCCATCCGAGTGAATCACGGCGTTGTTTACCGACGCCTCGGCCCCTTTCGATTTCGACTATACTCCTTGCCGTGGCGTGTCTTATCGGTCGCTTCTTTCATTATCTCCCCGAAACCTTCTTCTTTTTTTTCTGTCCCTCGGCCGTCGTCCGTTACCTCTTCATCATCGTCTTACGCTATCGGGGCCTCCTCGACTTATCGGCGGATCAAAGGGCGTAATTAAATTTCAACCGGTTCAGTGTATGTGCCTAAGTGCAGCATGTAAGACGCTCGTTATGAAGTTTTATAGTTGCTCGGGTAGCAAACGAAGCTTCAATCTCGATTTTAGCTTTGAAAAGCGTTTTTTTGTTATACGGTAAGCAGACTTTATTAAAAATATTGGATTTTTTTTACTTATAAATTTAATTTAATTGGGCTTAGATGTGTAATTAATATTTTGGTCCTCATTTAAATTACTCAACAATGCCTTTTAACAGTTTTTTAAATTAGCTACAAGTGTATTAAATCAAAATTCTTAATTAAACAGTTTTTAATTAAAATAGATTCTTTAGGATCCTGCTCATATTTTTTGATAATTTTTTTTTTAATTTTATAGATATGCTAAAAGAAAGTGCACAAAGTGTATTCGGTATATTCAAGAAATTTCGTTGTTTATTGAAAATCGAAGTTTATCTGAAATCTGTACTTATCGACGATACAATATACTTGTGCACCTAAATTCGGTCAGTACAATTCCCACGAGTAAACGATAAATCAGGATTTTCGCTGGTAAATCTTGTAGATACTCCGCAGGCCGTACTTAACGTTCGGAATTTAAATAATTTTGTTTATCTGGTAGTTATGAATTTGTATTCAATTTTCTTATTGTTATCCATATTTTTTTATATGCTCAATAAATCATCAATAAATTCGTTATATTTTTGTATAAATCCATCTACGTAAAAAACTTAATTTTCCTATATTTTCTGTAAGATATAGTTGTGTTTACAGGATGCTAAAATGACCCTGCGCATAACAAATAAATATCGCTAAAACATTTTATTGTAATTCTCGTACCTCTTTATCGAACAAGAAGTAACATTCTGCTCAGGTCGTTAAAGTCTAAGAAAAGGTTCAAATAAAAGGCGAAAAGTAACTCCTTACAACCCCGGAAAAGAAGAACACTTGACAACAATAAGAACGTTATTATTTTATTTACTTTTCTTCCGAAAGTACATTTATCGATTGTCTGCCGGAAGGTTAAGTGGATTCGTGAAAAGATCCTCGAACTTTATTTAATGACTCTTCGGGAAAAAAGTCGTTGGGAACAGTCCTTCAAAAAGGGCGAAACTCGGGAAAACATGTAGACCATTTTTCAAACAACATAAAAGGGGAAAAATTACCCACAGTGCGTTGAATTCCCTTGCATCTTCAAACTTGAAACAGAAGGTTATACAAAGAAAACCAATTTCCAGTACAGTTTTTGATCTCTTCTCATATCAGCACTTATAATTCTTAGCGCCTCTTAGTTCCTACAGTTTTTCAACGGTTTTTTACGCGAGTCCTTGATAAAAACAATGAAAAATGAAACTATAAGCTCTTTTTTTGTTTATCAGTCGTTTACTCCACCAGCTACTATTTTATCTCATCGCAACTTAAACTTTTTGACCCGAGTAAACGACGGAGTCTTGAAATTTCAAGCATGTTGATAAAGCACAAAGGCCACTTGCGTGTAAATTTTCTTCCTCACAATTAAATTAAACAAGACGACTGGATTTAGGGTTCATTCTTAGAAAAAAAAAAAGAAATTCATATTCCACGCTACGCGCGGGCAACATATTTTTTTAGAACTTACGCGCGGGCGCAGTTGTGTACTTAAATTCCAGGTAGGTAGAAAACGTTTCGCGATAAAGCGACTATATTTAACGTGAACACGAGCACTATTAAGGGCGTGCACGCTCGCCGTCTTGTTTTAGCGTCCCTTTTTTTCTACCCGGAAACGGAATTGCGAACTGAGTATCCCGCGCATTTTTCCTAAGTACGAACGATTTAATGAAAATTCTTACGTGCTTCTTTCCTTGTCTAATACCTGAACATCTTCTGCTTTTTGTTATACAAATTTTTATACAACTTTTGTTATATAACTGTACAAAAATTTACTTACGAGTTGGGGGATATTTCGAGCGAAAAAAAAGTATAATATCGGAGTTGCATTATTGTGCGATGATAAACGAATCGGAAATTTTTCGAGACAGACCGAGTTCACCTGGCAGTTTTAAAAGACTATTTCGACAATTTTATGAATGCCCGCGCCTCGCTAAAAGCTCGAATAACCGTTTAAATTTTATTCCTTCGGTAAAGCGCGACTCGATGTGACAAATAAATGCATATCCGCGCCGCGACTCCGCTCTCGGCGTTTTCGCCGGAAAAAAAAGGACAAAAACGACCAGCGACACTCGCAATATGGAACAAAACTTTCGAGAGCAGAGTCGGAGCTGCAAAACTTCGTTCCGATTCTACCGGCAATCTCTTATACATAAATCCCCGCGACGCTAATTTTTCACGGCGGCGAGTGGAGTTGTTAAAGAAAAAAAAAATAAAAAAAGAAAAAATAAAACATAAAAAAACTGCTCTTGTATCGATTCGGTAAAAAATACTAACTCGCTCGTGTCTCTTTGTATAAAAATTGGCGAAAGTTTTTGCCTTTGGTTCCCGGGGCGACCGGTCCTCCGACGGAGATATATATACGCGGCCGGGAGAAGTTCGCAGTATGCGGGCGCGGCAAGTTTCCTCGTTACCGTTATTCGTCATTTTGCTCTGTCTGGCGGGAAGGGACGATTTAGAGCCCCGACGGCACACGAGCCGAAAACTTTCGATAATAATCTAATTTTTCAAGGTGCGCCCGGGCGGCCACGGATTTCAGCTACTTTTGCCTCGGAGCCATCGAAATTGAAGATGAGTTTTATGCGCTCGGGAAGAATGAGTTCGGTTAAATTGCCGAACGCCGAAAGTGTGTTTTGGCTTAAAAGATGAAAATTCTTTATGAGACTTAAAAATTGCCTTTTGTAATTGAGTTTTTAGTTTATGTCAATTTAAGCAGAAGAATGACCAGTGTTTGGTCTGATGTATATTTAAGAAGTGGATTATATTGATTTTAAGTAGTCATAGTCAGTTTTTAGTCTGACGCCTATGCAAGTGGATTATATTATTTTGAGTGGTAATAGTCAAAGTTTAGTTTGACGTCTTTGCATGTGATATATACATTGGTTTAAGTAGTAATAGTCTGTCTGGTGATTGGTCTGTCCCACTTGCAAGTGAATTATATCAATTTTGTAGAATAACAAGTGTTTAGTCTAAGTAAGCGGATTATATTATTTTCAGTAGTAATGATCAACATTTGGTCTGACTTGCTTGCTGATCTAATCTGATAAAAGAATTACGAATTTACGAGTTGCGCATTTAAATAAGAGTTCATCTCTACATTAAAGGATTTTTAAAAGAACATTTTTTAAAAAATAAATAATCTTTCAAAAGAAAAGCTAATTAGAATACAACAACAGCATGAAATATTTTTGATAGAATCTAAAAAAATTATTAAAGCATCATTATTTTTAATAACATTGCCATCTTATCAAAACATTAATCGCATCTTGTAATGTCATAAAATTTGGCAAATCCATAACGGAACATCATTCAACATTGTACACTAATTCCCGTGCAAATAGAACGTGAGAACATCGATCAACCCGTGAAATTTTGATAATCCTCCCGGATGAAGACGAATGAACAATCGCCTTCAATTACCGCAATATGATATAGCGTTCAGCTTTAAGTGAAATCCTTCAATTAATTAAACTAGGCGCTCAGCAAATTCGAGCGCTAATTTAATATTTGAATTATCTTCGCAAAAAAAGCAGCACGCCTCTTAACGGTTTCGCAGCTCCGAAATCACGAAAGCGTTTTATTCGCCGGGCTAAAGCGGATGGATAAACATTTAATTAAGCATAAGGAACGCGGCCGTTTCTGGGAACAAAAGAAGCCAGACGTAAAATTAGTCGGCGCTTAGCCCGAGCGAAATTACGGCGGCCCGTCTGACGTGTATATCACGGCGCGGCCGTCCCGGAGGGAAAACACGCGTCGATAAGGCAGAATCTCGCTCGGCTAATTATGCGCGTTGGTACTTTGTACGTTGGTTTTAAAAGCTACGCGGGGAATATGACTTCTTTGGCGCCGTAATTTCTCGTTAGTTTTGTACCCTCCTCCCACTCTTTGCCCCAATTAAATCGTTTATAGTTGCACCCCTCTTCCTCTGGCTCAAATTAAAAAGTTTATTTTGTAATCAGCTGGTGGATGCATTATCGTAGCATCAAACGCCCATTTAAAAATGAAAAAATCCATCTCGCGTAAATGGAGAGATTAAAATTTTATTCGCATAATTTCAATTGTTGCACCGTACAAATAAAAGCGAACGAACATTTTGAATGACCTCTGGCTGAACTATAAAATTACAGATGAGTAAAATTAAAAAAAAAAAGAAAAAAAAAATTTAGGTCAAACCCGCAAAAAGAAAAATTCGCTCCAAAAAGCAAAACCTGCATCCTTTAGAATTATCTCCTTGGGAAAAAAAATAACTTCGCGCCGAGCGAAGCGTTCGTCACAAGGAATCGTCAAAGTAGAAAATTAAATTACGTACAATTTTCGTAATGAAAAGACAAAGTAAAACAAAATAAAAAATCGTCGCCAGATATAAATATATATATCCCCAGTTATCTCCTTCTCTCTCTTTTTCTCTCTCTCTCTCTCGCTATCTCTTTCTCTCGTAAGAACGGCGGCGTGTAATTTCAAATTTCCTCGGCGAGTATCGTCGCGGAATTCCATTTCAATTTATGAAGTTCTGCTCGGGGCAACTTTTCACGTATCAGCCGGACACTTAAGACGTAGCGCCTCGCACCTGCTGGCCATAACGCCGGGCGCCGGTTGGATTGCTTTAATTAAATATTAGCCGCCTTATCCTGGGCGTTTCATCGTCCCCGCCTTTTCGCGGATGCGGCACAAAGTTTTTGCGCCACCTCCGGACGGGACGAGCTAACGAACGAGCGAACGACGTAATTCTTCTTATTACACGGTGGGGGTGAGGGTGGCCGACGAGGTAATTATCGACGTAGAAAAGACACCCCACGAGATATTACCCGGCGATCCGTTCTATAACGCCTCCCGATATTTTTCTTCGCTCTAACTAGTTCGAGCCGTCGCGCTGGCTTCCTTTTGTTTTGAGTTTTGACGGTGGTGAGGTTAAGCTTAGCCCTCGTAAAAAAAGATGCTGCGCGGCCTTATCGTCACTTATCGTCTTTTCTTAGTTTGGTATATAGTTTTGTACGGTCTTTTTGAAGACCTTACGAGCGATAGGTCACGAAAAGTGATGGAAAGTTTTTCTATTCTAGCTATATAGACGCTAAGTTCTTATTTTTTAGGGGTAATTAAGTGGAAGGGGCGATAATTAATGTCTTAACTTGACATCAGAATGAAATAATTTGCAAAGTTTGCACTTTTTAAAAATATTTTTTTAATTTTAAAGTTTCAAATAGTTCTGGAGGTGGCTTCGCTCATTAAAAAAAGTTTCAGCACTTTCATCTCGGGTCAGTACTCGGCATATACATTTAAGAAATGTTCATTGTCAAAAATTTGTCATTTTTATACGTTATTGAAATCGCAGTATTTAGTCTGACGCCTTTTAAGTGAATTCTATTATTTTAAGTAACAAAGATTAACGTTTGGTCTGATGTATTTATTCGGCCAGGTCAATTATATTGTTTTAAGTAGTCATAATCGGTGTTTGGCCTGGCCCTTCTACAAGCGAACTATATTAATTTAAGTAGTAACGATTTGTGTTTAGTTTGACGCGTTTGCCAGTAAATTATATCAAATTAAATAGTCATGGTCAATATGTACTCTGACGCTTGAATTATATTAATTTAAGTAGTGATGGTCAGTGTTCGATCCGACGACTTTTCTTTTTCACATAATTAAAACTCTTGACAAATAAAAATATTTCAATATTCTTTAAATTTTCTCATTAATACACCTGTACAATTGAATTCTTCTATACTTTTAATCGCATCAAACCTATTTTATGAGAAGAAATAATTAACTAACCTATTTAAGTATTCTTTAATATATATATCTGATAATTTAATTCTTTTACACTTTTAATCTTATCAAACCTACTTAGAGAAAAAATAATTAACTGCCCCGTTTGAGTATTCTTTAAATTGTCTAATTAATACATATCTGCAGAATTGAATTCTTATGAAAAGATTCTTTTACACTTTTAGTCGTATCTAACCTACTTTATGAGAAGATTCTTTTACACTTTTAATCGTATCAAACCTGCTTTATAAGAAGTAATAATTAACTGACCTGTGAGTAGTCGCCGTACTTGGTCTGGTAGTCGAAGACATAAAAGTAGGTCTTGGGCAGTGGCTCCTTGTCGGCGTCGTGGACTGGCACGGGAGGCATGTGCATGCCGTTCGGCCTCTTGGTGTGCCTGAGGGTGAATAGGTCGCCTGTCTGAACGAGCGGCGCCACGAATTGCGCATCGCTCAGCGCCTGGACGCACGCGTCCCGCGTGTTCATCGGATGCTGCACCGTCCTCTCCCAGTCCGTGTACTCGTTCACGATCTGCCGACAAGTCAGCCCGTTGTTACTCGTCAACGTTGAAGTGCATCTCTTTTATGCATCCACTCTCGATCGCGGACCCATTTTGAATCGCTGGGAGAGCGTGTCATCTCTAACAATATCTTGATGAAGTACACGGATAGACTTTTCCAGTAAAAATTACGGGTACGACACCCGTAAACGTGGGACAGTTTGCCTGTGTGGAAGAATTTACTGAACTGACAGCAATTTTTACTGAACTGTTCGGTAAAAATTGCAGTCAGTTCAGTAAAAATTGCTGTTAGTTCAGTAAATTCTTCCACACAGGCAACGTAATCTTTACTGGAAAAGTCTATCCGTGATAGAAAGCTCTCTTTGTTTGATATATTTTTTAGCAGTTTTCATTAAAAAATTAGATGGAAGGATTAATTTTCTAAGAAATGATTTTTTTTTAACTTAAACTCACAAACGAGGAACACGTAAATGAAAAAAAAAAAAAAAAATAGATGTAGTCGAATTTGACGCCACTAGAATTCGAGTTAAAAACATTTTCTCGAAAATTCATTGGAAGTTGAAGTTCCTTTTTTTTTTTATTTATATAAAAAAGGGTACTTTAGGAAATTATTTAATAGCTCTCTACTTAATCAAAATTCTGGGTGCTTATTCCATGAGGTGGTCCGTTATGTTCTGCAGACTCTTAGGAAACCGCTGCACATGTTAGTCTAAAGGAGATGAGAACGATGGGAATTTAGTGCGTTTCGGCCACGGATTACGGCTATCATCATTAAGTTATCGTCAACCCTTATCGTAACTCACAGCGAACGTGAAATGAAAAGGGCACTAATAAAGGAGTTATGCTGAGAACTATTATACTAGCGTAACTGAAACTTCCAGCAGTAGAGGTACTACTTTTCTATTTCTTATTTGGATCACTTCACTTTTGCTAGTAAGTTTTCAATATGTTTTTTTTATTTTCAGTCAGTCATTTATAGCTGAAATATTACAAGATTCTTCATCACTCTCATCTCCTTTAAGGGGGGTTTATACCTAAAAATTTTTTTTGAAAAAAAAATTTGAAAATTAAAAATTATAATAAAATTTATATTTT
This sequence comes from Sycophila texana, assembly GCA_035582955.1. Lineage (NCBI taxonomy): Eukaryota > Metazoa > Arthropoda > Insecta > Hymenoptera > Eurytomidae > Sycophila > Sycophila texana. The sequence goes on along the minus strand of JAWWEN010000038.1, from coordinate 19,331,527 downwards.
CTATTAAATATTCTAGAAATATGTTATATTCC
>JAWWEN010000038.1:19315411-19331395 GCA_035582955.1 Sycophila texana | reverse complement strand
AATATAAATTTTATTATAATTTTTAATTTTCAAATTTTTTTTCAAAAAAAAATTTTTAGGTATAAACCCCCCTTAATCTCATATATACGAGGTTTTCTTAGAGTAGTTTTCTGTAGAACAAAACAAGCCTTTATATTATAATAGAAAGGTAAAGATTTTACTAGTTCAGATAGTTCAAGTTATCGGAACTTTAATAATAAAATGTAATCCAAAATTTTTTACAAAATCTTTGTTTAAGTTCTTTCTTTGCTTCCTCATAACAGTATTTAATTATTACCACCGAATGTTGCATCAAATAATACAAGTAAAATTTTATTTAATAATCAATGGATCTATTTAATACATATATTATAATATATGTTAACAATCCTGGAAAGAACAGAAACAATTACTTTTATTTCGAACTAAAATACATGAATATTTTTTCGAAGCTTTTATGATGGATTTATGACGAAATTTACATGTAATATTTTTTTTGTGCCCTACTTAAATAGAAAAAAATATATATACAATCTTGGAAAAGTTTTTGTTAATCCTACATTTACCGATGCAAAATTTAAAATGTGTTTTTCACTTCTATATCGTAACCCAAGTGATAGAAATACAAATATTAAAAAAGAATGCAAAAAGATCTTTTTCAACATTAATTAGCGTATTAAAGAGAGCTTTAAAAAATGAACTACTATAATATCAATCATTAAAAAGTTATAGAGAGAAGCCTCAGTACCTCGCGGCAGCCGGGCTCTTACATTTAATTAAAAATGAACTTAAACCGAGGCACTGATCTCGCCACTTCAGCGTGGAAGCCGCAGAGGCCTCCTAATGAGTCTCCCTACCTAAGTTTCGGCAAGTCATTCGGGTGGCTCAATTAACTGCTCGGAATGTTATAGACGATAAGCTGTTCCAACACATTTTAATTAATACCCCTACCCGACGATTTAACTTTGATACAAACCGCTGCGTTTATTAAAGCGGCGCAGACCTTCGGCGCCCTCTCGACCCCCCTCCTCTCCTCCCCAATCGATCTTGATAATCACGTCTCGCTCGTAAAAAAAGAATGCAGGGAAAGTGGAGCGCAAATTTTGCAGTAATGCACACTTCATTTTTTTTTTTTTTTTTTGTCGAACGCTGGAATGGGCTTTTAAATCAGCCGCTCGAGCCTCGTAAAGGCTTGGATAATTGACGCTGTTTTCCTCGTGGCCGCGCGAAACAGATAGCTCGCGACTATGGCTCGCTTTATCGGGAAAAACAGTTGGCGCCCGGTGGACCCGGCGCCAACGACTATGCTCCGGCGTTTCATTTGTTTATGGAGTTTACCTACTCTCTGTGCTCCTTTTTGCTTTTCTTTATTTTTGCTCTAAAATTCCGGCACAGTTTTGTAGCGAATTTACTTCGAAATTTTAATATTTTTGAACAGTGCTATTTATTTCGCGAATTTCTTTCTTTTTCTTCTCTGCTTTTGTTGGAGATGTGTCGGATTCGTGAAAAATAAGCTGGTTTTTCTTTAATTTAATTTGGAGGAGTATTTTTATGTTTTTCTTCGGCGGCGAGAGCTAACGTTATCGGTCTTTTCCGTGTAAATGTAAAATTTTTTAAGTAAAGCATGTTATTGAAAGTCATGCGAAAATTTTATTATTATTTATTTTATATTCTTCTATTAAATTTTACACTGCTAACATGAGAATTAAATTTTTATGATTATTTTACTTATTTATTTATGTTTTTCAGGAGAAAGCAAGCTCTTACCGTTTTAGTCTCGCATGAATTATGGCAGCCGAGATTTTCTTTTACAAAAATAAGTAACATCTACTCGACGCATAAGGTTTACACTCGTAAAATGAAACGAAAACATTTAATCCCGAAAATAAACCGCTTTGAAAAAAGTGATGACCAAAATTTTCTCAGTGACTGTCAAATTGTGGAATCAACATTCAAAATGTTTAATAAAAAAATGGTACATTTCAATTTTCCACCAATATTTAATTAATATCGTTATAAATCATTGGCTAATCCAAGATATAATAATTCAACGTATTATTCTGTCGATTTTCTTAAATCGTAAAAACAAGATTGATTAGACCTATCAGATGATTGTTATAATGAAAGAATTTTATTATTATTGAAATTTATCTGGTCTATTTAATACTAATATCATATAATACTTATATTTAATCTTCTACTTCTTGAATTTTCTACAACCATTTTAAAAATGTCCGGTCAATGTAGTTCAAATCTATTTAAAGACAAAATACGATACCCACATCAATAAATCTAAAGTAGAATAATTAGCATTACAGAAATTTTGCAAAATAATGGCGAATAACTGGTCCGAGAATAATATCAATCAAGAGCTCGCGGCAACGTGCCCGAAAGCCAAAAAAGAACAAAAAAAATTCGCCAATTCCATACCTACATCAGCCTTGTATGAAGCATGTACACACGAGCACGTGCCAAGCGCGTTAATTCGAATTAGCGCGAGCGTGTAAAAAGCCGAGGGGGGGGGGGGGAAGGTAAGGGAAGCGGCGGGCGCGCGTCTCGTATAATTAATGGAAACGCCATCTCGTCCATTAAAGTGGCAGCCGCGCCGGCAAACGTTGCTGCACTCGGGCTGTCTCCCAAAATTAGCGCGGCTTAATGGTAATCGCTGCGCGCGCGCGCGACTCGAGCTATGCGCTGCGGCTGGCGCCGAAATCGAACGAACGCATTTCACGATTTAGCAGCGAGCGAAACCTCGAACGCCAGGCCGGCTCCCCAGGCGCGACCCCGAATGATCCGAGCAAAGGCATAAGCAAACAGGCTCGGGCGCCAACGCCCTCCCCTCCCGCAGCGCCAAATCTTTGACGGGCGAGTGACTCTTGAAATATGGAATGCAGTAAGTGCAGTTTCGCTGTAAATTTAATTTTAATAATTATTCATTTCGAGATATTGACTGTGAATATTGTAAATTGAATATCACTTTAAGTGAATGCAACGATACGGCGTTAAGTTATTTCACGTGCGAAATTTATCGAATATATTTTTGTAATTAATTAATAAAACCTCGGGGCTGTATTTTGGCTCAGTAGAGCATGTCAGCACTGGTCAGACATACTGTAGAAGAATTGGAGAAGATAATGGAGGGATAGAATTATTGTATATAGACTGGGAGAATGAGTTGTAACTGGTTAAGTATTAAAATAAATTATCCCAGTAGTATGAGTCCATGTGTAGTCAGGCAAAGAAGCAATAAGATTACTACGTTTCAGTAATGCGAATCTCTATCTGATATTATAAGATTTGTACTTGGATTGATCTAGTCCCTTGTCCTGGATTTCACCCAAACTTTATAGAATGATTCTTTGGTCCAAAATAATAGATACGCGTCTCGTAATTTTTCTGAATAAAGCTTAGTAACAAAAATTAGACATTTTTTAAAAAAATCTAGGGGGAAATGTACTCTGGCGAAAATGCCAATTTCTAAATGCACAAGTAATATAAAAAAAATGAAAATAAAATAGAATATGAAAGATACAATTTTTTTATAAAAAATTCTTTTAATTATACGCTACTTTTGAACCAATATAGATTTTTTAATCTAACAAATCTCAAATTATAGCATTTATTTTCTACTTTATTAATTTTTTATGTGTACTTATTCGACTTTCAGTTTTAGAGAAATTAGTATTTTCTTTTACTAGGCTTCATTCACAAAAACCTCGAGACATGTGTTTATTATTTTAGATCAAAGAATCGTTCTGCAAATTTTGGGAGAAATACCTAAATAAAGAATTAAAGATAATGTATTAATTGTTTGATCACAGCAAGACTCATTCTACTGGTTCGTACCAGTAATCTAGGATTTGCCTGACTGCATACGGACTTGTTCTACTTAGATACTAATCTACCCTCAGTCTGGCCACAGCAATCAATTATATTAGAACGTTTATTTTTTCCTCGTCTGGCCACACATGGTTTCATTTTATTGCACTACAGAACTTTCAAAACCCTGTAAAACCTCATCTGTCGGAAGGTGTTGTATCCAGCTAGAATCTAGAAAATAGGCTAGATAATAGAATTAACATTATAATATACCAGTTTCATTACCATCAGATTGTAACAACGTTATTTAGATTTTTTTAGCTCAATATTTCGAGCTAGAGATTCATTGACAAGGAGAAATCAAATGATATAAGATCAAATGATATAAATAAATAAATGAAAAAAAAAAAAAATAATATAAGTACAACTTGTTGTAAATTGGCTACGATAATCTGTTCGTTATCCTCTTCAGACACTAAATTCATTTGATAATAATTTTCATTTCGGTTAACAATGTTAATCGTCGTCGAGTAATTTTTTTTTTTTTTTTTTTTTTTGAACTTGACGACGATTAACTTTATTAGCCGAAATGAGAATTATATCAAATGAATTTAGTACCTGAAGAGGATAACGAATAGGTTATCGAAACGTAGCACACACCAATTTACAACAAGTTCAATCCAATCCAATAATGAGTGACAAATAAATTATATTTGCAAATGATATAAGATTTTAATGACTTGACAGTTTGCAAACAAAATATTTCATCCTTATAATCACTGTTTCTTTTTTTAATTATTCAATTTTTAACTTTTTTTAATTTTAATTCAGGTAGAATAATTATTTATCACCGAATTTTCGTAAATTTCATATCGATCATCATGAAAATTAGTCGCGTTTATTAACAAGGAGCGTCCCGGCAATTTTGAAATAGGATCACACGCGTAATTGATAGGACGGGTGTCGAAATGAAGCAGCGTGAGCGCGCGTCAACCGCCAATTCGGTTTTGCAGGGAATTGCGGGAAGGCGAAGTATTTTTGACGGCGATGTATCGGGATTTCGGGTGGGGTGCAATCATCGAATGTTTGAAGTGGACATAATGTTGTTATTGAATTAATTGAATTTCGGCCGTAGAACGGAGTTAGTTTCGCGCGTGGCGGTGATTGCCCGGCGCTAGCCAATCGATACAGGCGTTATTGCACGTGAAAAGAGATTTAATGATCTATTTCCTCGATGCGTTTTGAATGCTCATTTGTATCTTTTGAGCCGCGGTGTGGCCGGTGTAATCATCCCTCGACACTTACAATTAGTCGTCTATTTTGCCTGATAACTTAGACGCTCGCCTTGGATAAGATAATTGGAGGGACGTTTGCTAATTTAAAGTGGCGCCGGATCCGTAATTACTCGCTGATGAAAAATTTAATTTCATCAGACCCAGTTCGAAGCAGCGCCAAATTAATTTTCTTTTTATCGCTTTTCTTCGATATCCAATTTTATTTGTATTTATTTATTTATTTATTAGTAAACATGAATAAATGCCTTAATATAGTACACCGAATTATAAATTGGCAATAAAATGTGGTATAAAAGCTCACCTTTAGTAACATTAAAGTAATATTAATTTATTGAAAATAAACGGACTTTAAGCCCTTTTATAAAATTTACAATATAAATAATAGTTAATATTTTTTTTATACCAGAAGTGGTAAAGTAATAATCTCCATTATTTTTATTTATATTAAAAAATTTTCTTTCAATGATATTTACTTATTACTATTTGTATAATATTAGAAAAAATTAGATCAGGAGCGTGCTTAAGAAAATAAAAGACACAGCTTAAGAAAAAATAGTAACGACACCAAAAGGCTATTTATTAAACATTCTTTAATTTATTTTTAAATGTAATCCTTTATAAAAGACCAGAAAGTTATTTACTTCGTACAAAAACGTATCCAAATAATTTCCAATGAGTAAATAAGAAAAGGAAGTCAAAAGCTCTTTAAAAAAAAAAAAGAAGAAGGAACGATAGAAGCACTAATACCTCAAGGCGCAAAATGGCTCGTCAAAAGGTCGCGGCAAAGTCCGTCCTCTTACCGGTAAACCCCAAAAATCCCTTTCAAACCATCCAATTTCGCGGGGGCGTTTGAGCCTCACTCCAGCCGGTGAAAAACTATCAAGAAACAAATTTCCTGGCTTGAGAGAATAAAAACGATCCGCCTGCGCGGTGGCGTCGTTATATACGAAAAGGGCGAATCCCCCGAAACTAATTTCCATCGTCCCCCGATGAACTTTGCGGAAAATACCCGTCAAAGCTCGCGGCCGCAGAAACAAAATGGGGATTGCTGGCCAGCGTACACTCACCGTATAAAATATCTCGGTGAGATGATACATGTAGGCGTTCCTCACGTACGTCCTTATGATTCTGTCCCTGCGCTCGCCCTCGAAACCCTTCTGGACGTCCCGCTCGGCGAATCTCCACAGGGCCTCGCTCGTTGTCACGCCGAATAACAAATCATACTTATTGTTGCTCGTGATGGCCTCGCCGTGCTCCGTTTTCTTGGGCAGGATCCTGAAAAATCGTTCGGCCGGGGGGCCTTTTTATTAATCGTCCGCCTTTGGCTCTCGCGTGCAGCTAAATAAGTCGCGCAGTCGCCTTTCATAAATTCACCCGACCCAACGCGAGTGAGAGGTAAAAAAGTGTAAGTGGCTTGAAAGTTTTTTTTTACTAGATTATAATTTTTTTTTTCTCTTCTCTTGTCAAATTATTTTAATTGATTTTTCCTCTCGGCGTTGTTACCGGCTAATTTACGACTCGGCTGAAATTTATTTAACTTGGTTGGCTTAAACGTGCATACGAGTCGTATTTTAGCATGTCAAAATGACCGTCATCAATTATCGCTTAATTTAATTGAAGGATTTGCCGGCGCCTGCAGTGTTTACTAAATACGTTTCTGATTATGGTTGATAATATATTTGCATAAATAAACGATATTGTAATTGCGATTGGTCGTTGAAATTACATCAGTGGTTTTGGCACTGATTATGTGGTTAAACTGGAAAAGTATTTAGATGAATGAATGAGTTAGGCAACACTGGTTTTCCAAGTGTCTAATAACACTGAAGCTCAGGTGGTTCGAATTCCACGTTGAACTGTAGGACCAGTTGTGGTTTGTACAAGTCTTGCACAGGTGCCGTAAACAAGTATCTGCGACGGGGTGGATATACCGTAAGTATAGAGAACAACTTACAATAAAATAAAATAAAATAAAATCCTATAAAATACAATTTTGTAGTCGAAAATGCTATGGCCAGTGAAGTTGTGAAAAAGAAGAAGGCCAGTGGTATATAATTGGTTTCTTTACCTTTTCTACAAAAAATAAGACGAGGGAAGATTTATGATACGAAAGACCCAACCGAATGATAAATTTCAGTTTTTTATTTTTTTATTTTTCAAGAATCTTTGTAATTCTTCATCTCGTAATATTGTATTGCTAAATAATCTGCGATAAAGTCTGATTAGTGTACAAAGACTCGGAACTCGACATGTATACATGTGTATTTTGAACATAAAAGTTCCAAGGATGGTACACATCGATACACGGCCGAATGGGGCGTTTTAGTGGCTGTTACAGTAGCTTGACGCTCTCTTGACCAATCAGAGCCGAGGATTCGATTAACAATAGCGCGCAACAGCAGCTGAGACGTAACAACGGCCGTAGAAGCAATCGATTCTATCTAGCGCTCATAGCTCCATGCTCTGCAGCATCTGCGCTCGCAAACCCATCCAATATCAGAAATCTCCTAATACCATCTGAAACGCCGTCTAATCACTGTAAAATACTACAATCACTTTTCATTCCTTCCCCTTTCGAATCAATTGCCTCGATATTTTCCGATAGTTCGACAATGAAGTTTTTAAAATTATACGATCCAGCTAAAGAAAAGTTGTCAAGGATTTTTTATAGTATTCTATAAGGAAAAAAAAATTATGAAGTTGTTATCCCCGGTTGAAAATAGGAACTTTGAAAATTAATGTTGAACATAGAAAATCAACGTTTTGACTTTGAAAAATCTTTATTTGGTTTAATTTTCAACGCTTATTTCAGCCTGTCCTTATAATGTTGATTTTCATCGTTGATTGTCAAGATTCAACGTTGATTGTCACGATTCAACGTTGATTATGAAGATTCAACGTTGATTGTCAAGATTCGACGTGGATTGTCAAGATTCAACGTTGATATTCAAGATTCAACGTTGATTTTCAAGATTCAGCAATAGAAGAGTTTCTATTCATTTCGTATCAACGTCAATCTATATACCGTAAAAATGAAACCAATTTAAGAAATAACAAGTCAGTATTCACTTCAAATAAAGTCCAATAAAATTAGCATAATACAAGACTTAAACAAAAGAATAATCGTCAACGATTACATTATTACTTTTAGCCAATCCAATAAACGTCAAGTCGAGGAAACGGAACAGCAGTCCCAACAATTTTCGTCTACCCAATAATTGCATCATCTCAAGGAAAAAGCCGCAGAGATAACAGCGTGGACACCAGCCACGCAAACTCACTTTGCAGCAGCGCAGGTTATGACAATAGAAGACGCGCGTGAAGCTTCCCCCCCCCGCCATAATCATAGCACGAGAGGCGCTCAGAATCCCGGGCGGAATATTCGCCAGCGATTGTCGTCGATCCAAGCGGGGAGCACGTAAATAAGCGACAAGCACAAAAAGCGGGGAAGACCCGCGGGGGGTCGGAGGAATGCTAAATTATTCGGGGAATTACGATGCCGAGGCCGCGCTGTCTGCCCGATATCTTCGCCGTCTCCCCCTGAACTTCTGCCTCGCCGCTGACGTCGCTATCGCGGTGCAGTTTACGCCGCGGCGCAAACTTCGCCGCGGAGATATCGCCGGAAAAGTCATCGGAAATATTCGGTAGCGCGCCGGTCATTCACCCCTCCCTACTCTTCTGTAGCCAGACGCTCGTGGCAAGAAGTTGGGATGAATAACTCTCCTGGCGTTCGTCAGACCGGCGGGTGTGTAAATCCTTTACGATACGGATGCGCCGTGACCCGGTTATAAGGCGAGGGTCGCATCGAACTGGAACGTCGGGGAACGCTGGAGATTGGAACTGCCCGGGAAATGGTACCTAAGGCGGGATCGTCGTCGCGATCCAAATGGCGATAAGTTTGTTTGCCGGAGTTGGATTCCTCCGTGACTTGTTGATTAGATAAAGGGCACCAGGTGACGGGAATTGGGCTGGAAATTCATTTTTTTTTTTTTACTTCCTTGTCGAGATCAATTTATCGAAAATTCGTTCGGGATATATTCCGCCACTGTCGAGGTCGATTTCTTCTTTCTGTTCATTTAGGGAAATACTTTCGCTCGAGTTCGCGGGAATGCGCTTTTGATGATAGTTAAAATTAGATGGAAGGTAGTTAGAATACTTTTGATGAATAAAATTTCAATTTTGTAGATTCGCTAATAAGTACTTCGTGAGTTATTGCAGCGTGTGGATTTACTGCCAATTAGAATTACGTTAGATTTAATGTAATTAATCACAGAGGACCATCTGGAGCATGAAGAACTACGAGTGTTTATTCAATACTTATTTTTTTTTTCAGTAGATGAAATAATAAGATGTATAAATAAAACTTAATGCTGCTTTTTTTAATTAAATGTCAGTTAGCAAATATCACAAGAAAAATAAGAAACACAATAATCACAATAATTCCAAGAATCACACGCATCAAAAGTAATACAAACATACCAAGAATCTCAATATTCTCCAGCATCAAAAGATTCATAGGTATTACGAATATTTGTTTTGAACATATTCAATTGAACGAAGAAAATTTTCTAACCAGCAGATCTTACGTAACTATGATTCAATATCAGAGATCTCCCATTGATCTTTAGAATTAAATTTTAAAACATATACTTGAAAGAATAATTAAACAGACATTCATTTTTGATCCAGGTCTTCTATTTTATCAAGTCAAATATACACCTTCTAAATTTGAATCCAGAGGAGTTCCCCCGAAAATCAGTGAATAGTCACTATTTCAATAGCTTTATGCAACTCTGCTGGAATTCAAATTTCGCGAGCAGAGACTATCGGCGACTCTGATTGCCAAGTCAAGACAAATGAAACGCGCGTAACACCCGAAGCGGGAAGCCAAAAATTCCGCTGTCCCCGTGAGGAACTCACTCGTCACTGGAGATAACTTAATTAGAACGCCCCTCCCGACCCGTCTAATAATACCCTTATGCAAACAAAGAAGCCCGGGCATGCGCCCATAATTTTCCCAGCGCGCTGGGACCAGCGGCGTCCCGTTATATCCGACGAGAGGTGTGCGGGTCGGCGGATGGTTTAAATGAAATTCGGCGTCAGGCTCACCCGAATCCCTGGAATTCCGGGCCAAGGTAGGATAGCAGGTCCTTCTGGAAGTCGGGCTTGATGAAGACGCCGTCGACGCTGGGCCCGAAGGCACTGAGGAAGGTGGGCGGCGTCACGTCCGCCCTCAGTAGCGTCTCCAGGTTGGTCTCGCGCAGGCAGTCGACCAGCAGCTCGTGGTTCTTGACCAGGTCCTCCGGGACCGAGCAGTTCACCGCGCGGGCCAGCTTCAGCGCGTAAGAGACCGGCTCCTCGACCACCGCCCAGGAGGACAGCGCCGAGCCGGACAGCATGATCGCCCGCTTGAACAGACCTGCGAGGAGGACGATTAAACCAGGGGGTTGCTGCGCCATCCCGCTCGCTGGGACGACTAAAGTGTGCAGGCTTTACGAGCGCGGCTCGAGTTAATGCCCGTGGCGCTCCCTCGATTATGGCTGATTTAAATCATAACTTGTTAAGCGCTTCGAGCTGATCGACCGTGAACCGAGGAAAATTTGAATTTCGATTACTTGCATATATCGCGGTGAATTTCCTCTTGAAAAAGTCATTTCCGGACGTTATTAGAAGTTTCGCCTTAGACATTGTAATATATTCTTTTCTCTTTATTTATTTATTTAATTTCATTTAAAAAGGCCTATTTCAATTGGTCATTATTAAAGCACTAAAAAGCTCTTCAAGAATTTTATTAACTTGAGGCATCAAGTTTTGCAGAAGGTTTTTTTACTCTAGAAGTTTTAAAATTGTAAATAAAAAATAGGCCTTTTTAAAATATGCTTTTCTTTATTAACGGCCTTGAAATATAGTAGAAATTATTAAAGCACTAATAAGCTCTTCAAGAATTTTATTAACTTGAGGCATCAAGTTTTGCAGGTTTTTTTACTCTAGAAGCTTTAAAATGGTAAATAAAAACTAGGCCTTTTTAAAATGTGCTTTTCTTTATTAACGGCCTTGAAATATAGTAGAAATTATTCAAGCACTAAAAAGCTCTTCAAGAGTTTTATTAACTTGAGGCATCAAGTTTTGCAGAAGGCTTTTTATACTCTAGAAGCTTTAAAATGGTAAATAAAAATAGGTCTTTTTAAAATGGGCTTTTCTTTATTAACGGCCTTGAAATATAGTAGAAATTATTCAAGCACTAAAAAGCTCTTCAAGAATCTTATTAACTTGAGGCATCAAGTTTTGCAGAAGGTTTTTTTACTCTAGAAGCTTTAAAATGGTAAATAAAAAATAGGCCTTTTTAAAATGTTCTTTTCTTTATTAACGACCTTGAAATATAGTAGAAATTATAAAATTATAACTTTTAATCTAAAGTTCGAGTGAATATTTGACTCTAATGAAGCGTCAAATTTAACTCCATTTCGTTCTAACCGATTTAGCGCGTGAGAAAATAAATGAATATTAATATTTCCAGAAAATCTTCTAAATTTTCGACCACATCGCAAGGCAGTAAACGCAGCGGCGGAAGGCCTTCATATAAGCAGAGTGTAACATAGTTTGCAGTAGTTCAAATTCCCGAGCCGCGGAGGGCCAAAGCTCTGCGGATTTGTCGGTGTGGGTGGCCGAGCAAAAAGCAGAGCATCAATTCCAGTATAGGCAAGCAAGCACCGGGAAAGTAGGAGTACAAGGTAGTCGCGAGAAAATCCAGCCGGAGACGACTGGCCTCGTAAATTCGAGGAAGGTTGCCCGGGGGCTAGTGTGGCCGACTCTCGCGTCCGGTCGGATCGATAGCTGGTCCCCAACATGGAAATAAGCAATTAAAGGCCGTCCCGAGAGCGATCGAGCGGGGACGCGCTCGCCGCCGGCTAAACCCCGGTATTAATCGCATCCTTACCGGGAATAACGGTGGGACTAATGGCGAGGAAGTTGACGCAGGCGGCGCCGGTGCCCTGACCCATGAGGGTCACGTTGTTGGGGTCGCCGCCGAAGTACTCGATGTTCTGCTGGACCCAGTGGAGCGCGGCGATCTGGTCCATCAGGCCGTAGTTGGCCAGACGGGCCTTGGTGTGGGGCGACGCGTTGGCGTTGAGGAAGCCCAGCACGCCCAGACGGTAGTTCAGGGTGACCACCACCTGGTCCGTGTAGCTGGCCAGTACCGAGCCGTCGTAAATGTTGCCGCTGCCCCAGTCGAAGCTCTCCCCGTGGATGAAGACCAGCACCGAGTGCTTGCGGCCCACTTCCGACGTACCTGCGAATAAATTCAGTGGATACCTCGTTATTATGCATTAGTGTAGTAAAACGATGTTTTATACAAAAAGGGTGAATAAAATAAATCAGCGGAACTTGAGATGTGAATTGATTGAATACTTTATTCGAAGTGAAGTGAGAGCATAATACAAAGTTTTAGACGTTCTTACGTCAGTCACCATAAGGGTGCGTTCACATTCTCAAGTGCATTAGTTATATCCAGTTCACAACAATTAGACACTTTTAAGTAGGTTTAAGGTGGTTCACCACCTTTAAAATTATCTGAAAAAAGTAAAATACAACTTTTAGAAGTATGTACAAATAATATATTCTTTAACTACATTGAATATGATTAAATAAGACCCCTAAAAGAATTCAACCAACAATTAAAGCCCAGATTCATCAAAATTGCCATATTTTATTATAGTAGGTTTAGAATTTTTTTGTAGGTGGCTTATTTTATCATAAATTTAATGTAGTTAAAGAAAATTATTTGTACATACTTCTAAAAATTGAATATTATTTTTGTCTGGTAATTTTAAGAGGATAAGTTTAAAGGTGATGGACCACCTTAAGCAAAAGATTTTAATGGTAATTATCAATTTGAAATTTTGGTCAGCACTAAGCTTCCTTTAATTACTCGGGGATTAGTTATTGGAAATGGCGGGATAACGGCTGGCCCGTTTTAACCGCTTGATGTATCAAACGCTGCAAATTGTTTACGATAGTCGTTATCGCAAAATGCGGATCAACTGCGTATTGCCACGGGTTATCTTATTACAATTGCTGCTTATAATCTTCTGCAATCGCTATTCAAATTAGTTTAATCAAGGTATCTTATTAACTTAATAATACGACGAGAAGCGTCAGGTCGATTTGACACTGCCTAATGGAACTTCCACTATTTGGGTATCGATCGCTTGTTGAATCTAGAATCGCAGTAATATTGCCAATAGGATCGGGGCCAAAATTAAACAGTGGACGGGAATAGCAGTAGCGAAGGCTCAACTTTGGTAAATGCAGGGCTTCGAAGCATTGGGCCCGTAATCCGATCATTCGTTTTCATGTTACGCAGGTCTGTATTTATATTTCAAGCTGCAACGCTTAAAATGATAAGAGTTATCTGATAGATATGCTAGATAAATAAGCTTACTAAAGCTTTATGTTTCATCAGACAATTCGTTCTCTAGTTTTTTTTATTTCCGAAGTATTACGAAACCATTTTCAATTTAATAAGTTTTTTATGTTAATAAGATTATATAATGTAAAGATTATTAATTATCAATTAAATACACAGTTGAGACCCATATTTTTAAAAGAATTGAACTAGCCTGTGTATTTAAGGCGCGTCAGTAGAAACAGACGAGTGCGGTAAGACACCCGCAATAAGATATTTCGACGACTGTTTTATTTAGCTTTTAATTCACATAAGAAATCCTAAAAGTGTTTACTTTCTCGCACGTTTAGTTTCATTTATTTTAGAATTTCATATCCGTAAAAATGAATCAACCATCACAATAATAAATCAGTGAAATATAACAATGCATTATGACTCTAAACTAAGACTAATTACGAAAGCACACATCACCGCGAATACCCACATCAGACTTAAACTCGAAATATAATCCATAAAATATTGATAATATCGCTCTCAGCGGTAATCGCGAGCAAATGAAAATTTTAGTGCAGCGTCTGGCCGACGCGCATTTGCATGAAACTCGATCGCGGGCTTACTCCCGGTAGACCGACGTGAAGCAGAGAAGCTCCGGCTCTGCTAAGCAGGCAAAAGAACGCTAATCGGTTTAGCGGGTTGTCGAGCTTGTCGAGGTCTTGCAGCGCGCCGCCGTAAACCACGCTACAATGGGGGTCGCCTCTCTAAAATTCTAGTCAGCCGCGCGAGCGATACTACGGGAAAATCGAGGATCTTGCGGTTTTTCCGGTATCCCCTTTATCGCTGGCTCGTCTGGTGGGGGGCCGTTAATGGCCACGTCACATTGACCGGGGAGAAAATGAGGCGCGAACGGGTACTGGTAGATTAAAATTACGCGGCCGTAAGTGAGCACGGCTTCTCGATCTCATTGATGATTATCGGCGGGATGTCTGCTCTGTTGTACCTCAATAAGGCTTCCGGCGGTGATTACCTCGATTTTCGGGCTCGTACGCGTTTAATTTTACGGCGTGTTAGATCATTGTGGCGGGTGGTACTGACGTCGTTTTCTTGGAATTTAAGAATCATGAGATTTGCTTATAGCGAAATTAATTGTTTCTTGAATAATTAATTAATTTCTTTATTGTTTTAAAATAAAAATGAATTCTGTATACATAAGTGTGAAGGATTTCTAATTTCGATTAAAAGTTCAATTTATGACAAATCATTATACTATTTGTTTTAATAAAAAATCATCGTAATATAATTAATTGTACGTATTCTGAATATGTTTTCTATTAAATGTTTATCATTGATAATTATTAGGAAAAGTAAAGTGGAATTATAGGATTAATTTCGATTAAGCAGTACGTACATTTGTAAGCTTCATATTAACATTGTGCAACGTTTGTTATTGTAGCTGATTATTATTTGTAATCACTTAAGTCACTTTGAGCAATTAATAATTTTATTACTCCTTTTAATAAACTTCATACAACTGTCTATATAAGGACACTAATGTAAGTATTAGTTTGTATGCTCTGGATATATTGTAATTACTTTTTATCAATATCTATTTAAAAATGAATTTAAGATCAACTACGAAATAAAAAATATTAATGATTAACTTAATCTAATAAAAAATAATGATTATTTATACGTATCATATAAAAAACTAAAATGTATTCAACAAATATTCAATTAGATTATTTCTTCATCACAACATTCAGCTATGTTTTTTTTTTTAAAGAAGATCTCTAATAACAATAGACTTTACTAGATTTTTTATGCGCAATAATATATCTACAAACGCAATTAAACATTTTTATGGCGTATCAACTAATTAGTTGATCTAACAATTTTCAGCTTTATATGTTTGTACAAGTTACGTTTAGCAAAAAACAACACCATTTATGATTATTTTGACCATACAAGCTTTTTCATCATTACGTTCTTTCTCTATCCTGATGTTAAATATTTTTTATAAAAGGACTTATAGTCCGTTGAAATATTATTAAATAAATAAATACATAAACATTGAACTGATTGTTTTAAATACAAATTTTGAATAACAATCTAAATTATCTACCACTCTTTTTTTATTACTCACAATATTATGAAGAATAACATAAATTATCTTTTTACACGAGTATCTGGCAATCAATAATTATTATAATTTCAATTAATTACATTTCCCGCAAAAATGCTACTCTGACGTTTCTGACTCCAGCGATTGATCAAAAACGGATATCTGATGTATATGCGATCGACTATTCAAAAGTCCCTCTTCCCCACAGACCTTTAAAAAAAAAAAAAAAATAAAATAAAATCGTTTCACCTGAGCGTAACGCTCGGCAAAATGCCTCCAATTCCGCCGACTAACAAGGAAACCCCCTCAACCCGAACTCACCGATTTCGATAATTTTTTTATATGTTGTAGTACATGAAAAAATA
>JAWWEN010000038.1:19292818-19315311 GCA_035582955.1 Sycophila texana | reverse complement strand
CTCAATAAAGTTTGGCAACCTGTAATATTTGTTCAACAATTTTTCTCTGTTAAGAAAGGTATATAGAAGAGAATGCAACGGGTCCGGAACGCGTGCTTTATCCAAAATTTTTAATCATGGATCGACCTCAAAAGTGCTTATTTTTTGTAGAATTGCTCATATATATATACTAACTAAACCGCGCATACACATATGCACATGCTCAGTGACACACGCACATACACATACACACACACATGTGCGCGCGCACACACACTCATATACATATGTAGAAGTGTGCTTAAGTAAAGTTTAAATGCATTTGAATGCACGCATGACTAATTATGTAAAATTCACACTCGCAATTGAGGGAACAGGAATATCGGTCTTCAAATCAGCGTAACCTTTCGTTTGGTGTTTTAGTAGTGAAAACTCACAGAATAAAGTAAACATTCAAATAGTTTGAATATAGAAAATTTGAAAGTTCGTTGATGTGCGAATAATGGATGGATGTGCGCAAAATTGAATAGTCATCGTCGGATCAGTTATTTCGAATTCATTGATGAAAAGATTGTTGATAATTTATTGTCCCTTGATCTATTATCAAATCGTCCCTTGATTACGTATCTTCAAAAAAATTCTTAAAGCGTGTTTCACCGTAATTTTTACGGAAAGAATGGTAAGTATCTTACCAGCTTCGAAGCATTATTTTACATTACTAACATTGAGGATTTTAAAAGCAGGAAGTAAATTAATTTCTTCACTTTCCAGATTCAACTAAAAATCAACGTATGTATCCCACGAACAGATGATTAGCAGCTAAAGTACGTCCCACTAATTTTCATAGTGCATTTGCAGCTTTTCGACTAATACCACTTCACTTTCAGTACACAATCGAATGTTCAAGCACGCGACAACACGGAAAATTCCAGGCGCGTTCCTTTTCAGCCTATGTCCGTCGTTTTCGAATTCCCGCGGAGCTGGAATGTCACGCATGCGCGGCTGCATAGCGTTGCGAAACCCCCCTCGGACGCGCTCGCATAATGAGGCCGCGGGATCACGCCTGACGTCGCGGGCAATAAATTCAGGGATGGACCGTACGTCGGGGGTTGCCGAGCAGCTCGTTAACGATTTTAACTCGTCGGTGGGCCCGAACACGTGTTCCACTTGGTCTTAATGCCTTTCTGATTGTGTAGTGGCGTGAGGAGGGCGCAACAACGCCACTTCGCGGAATCTCCTTGTAGCAATTAAGAATGCCGTCGTTCTTGCTCCGCGTGGCGCAGTTCCACCCTCCCGCCGTCGGCACGCGAAATTGCACGTGCGCATTGTTCACGAACTACGTAATTAGTTGCGAAAGTTGGATTTATTAAGACTGTCTGTTTTGTTTACTTTCGTCGTGCGCTAATAACGTAGCTGCTTGGCTCATATTGCTCGCGTCTTGGGATCTATTAAATTCCTCCGTCGCGTCTCTGTCGTTTTGATCGCTTTTACGGGGAAGGGAGAGACTAAACAATGGAGTAAATGATGACATGGTTTAAAGGTGTATGCGGTATTAGACCGATGCATGTGATGTAGCCGAAAAATAATCTATAGATCTATAGAAGTATACTTCTATGGGCTGTGATGGGATGTGAGACCTTTGGTGATCATAAGGCTTCAAAATTTTTATTATATTTCTTTTTTCTTCGTAATTCCATTATAATTGTGCAAAGTAAGTTGAACTTTAATTTCAATTTATTCCAATCATAATTTTAGAAGAATCTAGTTTCGAATGAAAGTATTTTTTAAAACTGCTTGTTTCATTTTAAATAATTAAAATTTTCGTGGAATCATCTGCATTTGTAAAGTAATATGAGTAGGTGAGCTGATCAAGATTTCTTGATTAGTAGAGTGGTCCTCGGTTTAATCAGACAAATTCTGGGAGATATGTAGAAGTTAAAAATCAGTAGTTTTAGTCAATGTCTCGTCAGACCTATTCAAGTTATTATTTACTATTAAGGAACTGGACAGACTTTATCCATTCAACGGATGAACCACCATCATAGTCTGCCCATACATGGACTTCTACTACTGGTTTCTCAACTCTTTACAATGAGTTGAACTCTCACATATCCTACCTTCACTGGCCCGTCATGATTTGATATTTTTTTACACATTTTTATAGCAGTTGTCTGACCATACCGAGAGTGATTCTACTGGAAAGAAACTCTCACAGCGTACCTACTTCTGACTTCTGCAAATTAAGAATTGAGGAAGAACCCCTTTTGTGGCATCATTTTAAATAAATCTATATTAAATTTTCGATAAAATCTGGTTTAAATTTCATAACATTCTATTGATAATTCTAAAAAAAGTAGTTTAAAAAAAAATATTATTAAATTTTCGGCGTAACAATCTATTAACTGTCGGGTAAGTGTATACCTGCTAAATTGGTCAACGCAGCAATTGAACCAGCATATTCTTTTTTAGCACATAAATCAATTTTCCGGCGCGCATTTTATCGCTTCATTAAAAGCCAGCGGCTTCGCTGTTGTCCCCGCTGATCGCCGCGGTTTCCTCGTGTTGATAATTTTCCATCGATATTTTTATGGCGTTATATAACTCACCTAACGCTTTAGCCGATATTTACATTTTTACCGCGAAATTTCCGACGTCCAAAAAATTTATATTTATCGAACGAAATTTTTTATGGATATTTATTATCGGCGTTAACGTAATGATACTAATATTTCAATATTTAGATAAAAATTTATTGTAAAATTTAAAAAATAGGTTGTAATAAATTAACAAATAAAAAAGGTAAGTTCATTATAAACATTTCTTGCTATCATGAAAATAATTATTTTGATATCATGAAAGTAATTATTGTGGGTATAAAAACTTAACATCATGCTCTCAGTAATCTATGAAGCATAACAATAAATTTACACTGCTATTATTTTGGTATATTCCTAAAATATTTGGATTTTATCTTTATTTCAGTTGTTGCCACTAAAACTACCATAACTGTCAAGTATAATGCACTAAATGACAGATGCACGAACATACAAGCAATAAATACACGATCTGGTGTCCCCAAACAACCTTACCCACACTGTCAAGTACTCACTCACTCACTCACTCAAACAGACGCAAGAAACTCGTTCCTATTTTAATATTTCCACAAAAAATTTCACTAAAAACAAAGGAAACCTTAATCGAGATTTTTGAAGCGTTCAAGAAATAGCTTGCCTTCAGTCACAAAAAAAAATCGATCACAGAAACACGAATACTTTTCAAAAAATTTACCCAAGTTTCTTCAATTCTATGCAAACGTAGCGTATCTTCCGCCGTAGCCAATAAAAGAATGCGTTCTATGAAATAAGAATCGAACGATGCAGAGTCCACGCCATTTGATCCCGTGCACATAAGCAAACCTTGTCAGGCTGTAGAGCAGAGTGCTCCTCTGCAAGATGTAAGAGCGGAATTTCTCGGTAAAAATTTAGACACCGCCACCGGGGGATTCCCCCGTAAAATGGTAAAACAGCAAATGGACAGGTCTGCGGTGGCGACCCCGGCTTTCCCTCGCCCAGACGCCACCCGTCCTCGGGATTTACATTTTCAGATATTCAATGGGCCCTCTCCTACCCTGCCCTCGCTTCACTTTCCTCACGCCGAGTCCGCGGCCACCATCCCGAGATCCCCATGTGTTTTCCCCTCGGATAAAAAGAAAAGAAAGGTACGTAAGAAGGCGGGACCCTCTTCTCTCGCCTCGTTCAATTTCCGCCTCCCGATATACCGCGATCACCCATAGGGCCTGCCCCCTGTGTGCGCAAGTCTTGTTTGTCCTGCTCTAGCGCTAAGCTTTCCGTTTTCAGTGCAGTGCGCTTTTAGCGTTTCGTCCCACCCCCCCCCCATACCACCCCCTCGCGCGTTGAAGGAAATTTTCCATTTTCGCCGCGCGGAAAATACAACCCGGGACCACTTTGCTCCGGCTGTACGTGGCCTCGCTACTTTTCTCGGTTTAAGGGCGACGTTAAGGGTCGGCACCTCTTTACGGCTCGGCCTGAACACCGCCCCGCGATTGGCTCAACTGACCGCCTGGACGTTTTTCAATTTTAAGTAAAAGTGGCGAAAGTTATTTTTAAGCGTAAATTTATTTCTGAACCGACATATCCTTTTTTGGCAAGGTCAATGGTTAGTTTGTGATAAATTTGTCGGGGTAAAATTAGACGGAGATCTCTACCGGGGGATTTAATCTCAATAATTAATGGATGATCAGAAATAGTCATTGGATGTCTATACTGGTTGGTTATAAGGAAAACTTTGTCGAGTGAATAATTAAATCTGAGGGTCATGAATAATTAATCAGTAATTTAACAGATATTTCATTACGCAAGTTCTATGACGTAGCGTTTATTTAGGCATTAAAATATTATTAATTTAATTAAATAATTCATTCGATCAGTTTAATTATTAAATAAAATTTGGTTACTGTTTGATTTATAGGATTAAAATGCAACCCTTTTTTAATTAAATACACATTTCACTGCACATCGTGTGAATAAAAAGCGAAGCAAAAACAAAATAAATCCCGGTTTGCGAAATACCATCACTCAACAGTATTAATCACAATTATGAAATAATTCATTTCCGTTAACTCTCGTTATGAACGACAAAAGTTTATTTTTTATTCAATTTAACGTTTAAAATTTTTAAGAAAAACATAATGAAAATGTACATACAATCGTAAAGTAAAAAGAATATCCACGCTGCGTGGAATTCACGTAAAATAAAATGAATTCCATATATTGTTTATTGATCGACAAAATTTTTAAGCGTGTACCTATATATTCTGCAATTGTTGCGATACATCTTTACTCGAATACACTTTGATTTTCGGTGGAAAATGTATTCGCGTCCTTTTCATTAAATTTTGTAAGCTCGGCGATTAAAGTTCAAAAATTCATGCGAATGGGAGCGTAAACTTGGTGTTCGCGGAAGACACGAGGCAACATCTTGAAACATTCAACGAGCGCATAAAAAATCCCATCAAAACTGAAAAATTGTTTATTCCATGCAATCGAGGCCTTCCTCGCGCCGGAGTGTTTCATCTGCAAATAAAATTTTCCCGACCGTCGTATTGAGGGAAGACTGGAGCCTTTGCATTTCCGGAGCGAAATGGAAAAGAAAACGGCTCGAAGTAGTTGACGACCACCAGTGCACAAGGGAGGAGGAAGATAAAAAAGCAAGGAAAAAAATATCTGAATTTTCGCAAATCCGATTAGTGTGGAAAGTCCGTCGACTTCAAGCCGCTCCCTCTACTGGACGAAGCATGTGCAAAGCAGGCGAAAAAAATGTATAGTTGCGTGGTCAAATATTTGCCTATCGCACCTGTTTTACTTCCTCGTTTTTTAATCCACTCAAATCCCCTCTGGCCGATATTTCTACCTGCCATCCACGAGAAAGTCCAGCGCATTTGAAAAAGTCAAGGAGGTTAGCTGTTGCTTTGTCGATGATACTCGAAAATTTTCGAGTGGAATAATTTTGAGCGTCTATGCCCTGTCGAGCTCTTTTTACATCAAAATTTATTGAATTTGTATCGATAAACTGTCGCATGAAAAAAATTGTTTTCTTTTAAAATTGCGGAAGTAGGCGAATCTTTTATTTTTTTTTCTCCTCGATCGTGAAGCTTGGAAGTTTTTTAATCGATCGAATGGAAAGTTATTGTTTCCACGAATGATATAAAGACCGCGTATTCGCGGAGGTAAGAATTTCGTATGGGCAAAAGTTTTGAATATTTCTTAAAAAGTTCTTCCCGACCGGGAAACTATTTTCCTTTAGCATATAGAGTATCTTACATTGGAGCTTTCGAAGAAATCCATAAAAGTCCTTTTATTGAAAATAGCAGCGGACAGTAGCGTTTTACATATTACTATGAAAGTTTAAATAAAACTTTATACGAACATTGACACGCTATTTTGTAATGAAAAGGTGCGGTTATAATTAACTCAGAATGTTTTTTTCAACTAGAATACTACAGCCATGTAATATTAATTAGTCAATTTTTAAATTATCTAAATTCGGAAAAGCAATTTAATCTAAACTAAAAAAACTGTTCAAATATCTTCAAAGAAATTGTTCAATTAATAAATTTATTAAATTCTGATTTATTAAAGTTAATTAGATATTTAATATACTTAAGAAATTACGAACTGTAAGTTTTGGCTTAGTCAAGTATGTCACAGTATGGTCTGACAAATGTTATATTCTATAGTTCAGAGTTCTATAGTTCAGTAGTTTAAGTTGCGATTGGTCAGACCCAGAAGGAGGTAAGAGATTCTCAACTCATTACATGAAGCATTATTCCAGTAGTGTAAGTCATCATATGATCAGACATTATAGAACTACGGAGGTGAATCCCTTGATGGCTATTACTTACCCTTTGCAAGTATCTGGCCGTAGAGAATACACGACTGACCTACAACTTCTAATCTTTATCTAATCTACTCATTCTACTAAGCTAAAACTCTTGCTCAACCCTCCTTAGCCAGATCCGCAATTACTTGATCTACTGAGCCAGAATTTTTATAGCATTTTCCTTAAATCTATAACGACCTGATCTACTTATAGTTCTTATGTAGTTTTTGTCTGACTACACATCGACTTATTCTACTACTTTAAACAAACTCGTAGATTCTCGTCTGTTTGACGTAGCACAACTCTATCTACTGTGACAAAACTTTCCATAGTGAGCACACCAATGCATTTTCTACTAGTATTTGTCTGACCACATCAAAGCCGTTTCTACTAGAATTTCTCTGGACACGCCAAGGTCTTTTCTACTAGTATTTGTCTGACCACACCAAGGCCTTTTCTACTGAACCAACACGGTCCCTTAGCATATTCTCCTTTAATTCACCGCACCCTTCAAGAATAAGAAAAATGTTTCCTATAAAAATATCAGTCCTTTCGGGTTCAGCACGGGGTATAAACGCTCACAGGCGTAAAGATGAAAAACAGCGTTCGCACTGTTTCCCAGTGTGGCAAAGCGAATCGATTCCGGGGGGTAACGGTGGCCCTCAATCAATCGCCGGCTCGATGTATCTTTCGTCCGAGGCCGATAAAATCGCTAACAGCGGCCTGCGACAAACGGCCCGGCCGACGGAGCCATTCCGCGAAGCCCCGGCATTACTCCCGGGAAGCCCTTAACTCCCGCAAGAATACGGCCGGAAGCGAAAGGAGGATCCCGACGTACGATCGCACCGCGGCATCCCGCTCGCCGTCGTAATTCCTGGCAGGAAGCACGTGAGAAAGCCCCGGGAGCGGCGGGCGCGCGCGACACAATTGGAAACGTGTTTCTGACGGGGCGCTGCAATCGCGACTACACCGAAATCCGACGGAGAGTAGGGCATGTGCGCCCAGGCCAAAGCGCGCGACGCGCGCGTCTCTAAACGACGACGACGACGAAGGTTATTAAGAGACTCGCGTTGGAGAATCTAATAAAGGGGCCGTCCGTGCGTTAACGCACTCGTGCTGCTGTTCTTTGCAGGGTCGGTTAATCTCGTCGCTTAGCTTTTAGGGTAAGTGTTTTTTTTTTTTTTTTTGAGAGAGAGAGGGAGGTATTTCATTTTATTAGACACTTTTTTTTAGGATTTCAGTCACTTGAATATTTTGCGTTCTTTGTGAAATATAGTGGAACAAATTTTTTTATATTCTCTTTGAAGATTTGTAGGTTTTCGTGTTGAGTGTGCTTGAGATTTTTTTATGTGCTCTAGGTATCAGCTGCGTTGGGAGGTTAATTCTGTAGTAGCTACAAAAATTATTGTATAAAATTAGGAAAAATGTAGAAGAATAATGAATAGCTCTTTTTTAAATCTTTAATTTAATCTTCCAGTTTTCGTTGCAATGCTATAAGCAACCACAGGTAGAGAATTATTATTGAATATTATTTTTAAGAATATTTCGAACTTTTTAAAAGTAAATTTTTGTTAATAAAAGATTAATGTCGGGAAGTATTTTATCTTCTTGATTATGTTTCATTCATATTAATACATGTCATCAATATTTAGATCATTTTTATTCAAAGAATCGAAGAACGAGTACGATGTCGTCATAAAGATACGCAGGGAATTATTAAAGATTTTATAAGTTTGACAAACTGACGTTTGTTTGCAAACGCAAAGTGAAATAAAATAGATTTTAAAAAATATCACCGACGACAATATCTGAAAAGCTTCACATCATGACAGAAAGTGCTTGTTATATTGATCGTCTATTGAGTGCATATATACCTTTTCACCTTTTTGCATTTAAACATTTTTAAAAAACCATTATCAAAATTATTTTTTTATTCCGAAAACGCGCAAATAGCTGCAAATGCGAAGTATGTAAAACGCATTTGAAGAGCATTCGATCTATACAAAATGGATTTTCATCATCAGAATATTCGTTCGCAGAGAAACCAATTTTTCTTGTAATTTGTATTAATTAATGACAGTTTTACAAGAATTATAGTTGCAAAATTAATGATAGTTTAACAAGAGTCTACTTGGGAGAAGATTGGTACGCAAATTTTGACCTTGAAGTAAATTTCAAAGATTTTCATTGTACAGCGTATATACGTATATAACGTCCTTATTGTATTGTATAGCACAATAACAGCTTTTAAAGTGTAATAAAGCGCACTAAAAAGTTTTCACATTAAAATTTTATATGGTGCTTTTATATGCGCAAAAGCTTATCGGCCTATAAATTATTAGCTTTACGACGACGCGAAGCGTTAGAATAAATTAAAATATTGCGAAATACACACCGACCATCCGTTTATATTATTTTACGTGCATAAACAATTTAAATTATGGATCTGAAAGTATTTGCTCTGCTTCTTCGTTATGCTTCAGCTTCCATTGAAATCTCGATAAATTAACTTATTCTTTACAATCGCAGTTGAAATTGATGAATGATCCATATTTTACTATACTGAAAGATAATAACATTTATTATAAATTTTATTAGGATGGAAAATATACTTTTTAAAAACAGAAAAATTATAAGGTTTGGAATAATTATAATTTTGGTTTTGGACAATTTTTTTATCGTAAAAAAGACATTCACATCTGATCAGAAGAGATAACGAAATAATGTTTGCGAATAATTCTGGTTCAAGAATGTATTCAATCGCTATCTTCTCATTATGGAAATTTGTTCTATAGACTACTGTATTTTCTAACTTGTCTCACCAGGATAAATTTTTAAAATTATATTCTAGAACCCAGTCATAAAATAGATTATCTTTTAGTTTAATAGCACAGGTCGTAATATTCACTGGACACATCAAGTTTTAGTAACGTTGCTACTATTTCTGTATACACCACATTTTTAACATCGCCCATATCAACAATGTTAATGTTTCTAGTTATATCTACTAACCAAAAGCTCATGTGACAGAAACACGAGTAGTTCGTTTCATTATTCAGTACTAGAAAACAAATTTCGAAAGTTTCATCCAAAGTTCGTGAGCCGACCCTTCTCCCGGTCGTTGCAGTGCTCACGCGATCTTCCAATTTCCATAAAAAAACAATGAATTAAACAAAGAAAAAAAATGCAAAACTCGCGTTTCGGGTTGAGTGGTGCCATCACGCGTCACCAGCCGCGCGACGAGGCTGCATCGAGAGTCGGCCGTTAATCGGTATTCATCGACTCAACGGATGATGAATTTAACGCGAGTTTAACCGGACCGAGGAGAAGAGCGATCCCGGGAAATCGACGTTATGGGGACGCGCGCACACGAAGAGTCCCCCACCAGACTCTGCCACCCCCGCGCGAACGAGACGAAGCGATAATGTATATCGACGCGATGAAATGGCCCTGGAGAGCCCAGTGAGCGTGGGCTAATCGATAAATCGATGCATGCGGGACGGATGGATGCGCGGCGCTCCCGATTTCAGAGTATGCAAAATTCACGGGAACTTAAGAGGCCGAGGGAAGGGGGGGAGCACAAGGTATTGGGTAGCTCGTGCGCCTGAAATTTCGACGATTCGAGGGAGCTCGGCTGTAGATGGAAAATGAAATCGCGTTGTATATGCGGAGAATCGGCGAATCGGTAATGACTTGATTAAAGTTGTTCGGGCTAATACCGCGCGCAGGTTGATCATCAAGAGAATGCGCCGAGGCCGCTGGAAATTTCTATTTGCCCGAGCCGTCCGTTTAAAGCGCGGATTTTTCGATGCGCTCGATAATTTAGTTGTACGACCACTCGGCTGTTTGCTGTTCTCGACAGTGAAATGTATCGGTAAACATGAATTTTTTTTTTTTCGGGAGGGAGTGGATGAGGGTTACGCAAATCTAGAAACGCCGACAGTGACGGCTAACGTTATGGATCGATATTTTGGGAAGTGCATGTGCATTGGTCGGAGCGAGTAAAGTTGCCAGTCGAACTTTATATTCCTAAAATATATGCTTGGCAGTCATCTGAATTGGACATGCGCTATTTCAACCTTGAGCTCGAGGAATGAAAGACTTCAAAATTGAAATACTAAAATGCTCTTTTCAGTATTACATGCGTTCTACATACTTTCTATATTGTGGATAAAATGCCAAGTTTGCATCGTCGAAATGAGGGTATAAGAGACGGAAAATTCTTTTAGCCTCTTTATTGCAGTTTCATTTTTCGAAACGATATTCGAATGCCTTTTGTATACATACTCGTCTTCTTTATAAATACATAGTTGCACTGACAAAAATAATAGGGGAAAGTTTACAATAAATTTTGTAAGATAAAGACAGACTGCGCAAGCCAAGAAGGCAAAATTGCTATAAATTTTGGAAAAA
Organism: Sycophila texana; assembly: GCA_035582955.1. Lineage (NCBI taxonomy): Eukaryota > Metazoa > Arthropoda > Insecta > Hymenoptera > Eurytomidae > Sycophila > Sycophila texana. Next base: position 19,304,520 of record JAWWEN010000038.1, on the reverse strand, counting down.
TTACAATTTTTATAGTAAATAATAAAAATTGTATTTTTTCCAAAGTTTATAGTACTTTTCTTGGCTGGCCAGGTCTGTCCCCGTCTTACTAAATTTATTGTAAATCTTCCTCTAAAGTATTCAATTCCTCGTTCGATTTCCAAATCAGTCCAAATACCAAATTCAAATTAGAAATGTTAATTCGTTCAGCCGTAAATTTTCGAGTTTCATCAGCCACTATATTTTCCAAGCAACCCGAACTCTCTTCAGGACTCGAGTCGCTCGGAGCAAATTGGCGGAGATTTCGAAACCCAAAGGGGGCCGCATGTGCAAGCTCCTCCATACTATGCAAGTAAAAGACTCACCCATGGTGGGGGCGTAGATGTTGAGGTAGAGGCAGTCCTCGCTCTGATTGCGCAGATGCGGCAGTATCCTCTTCAGGTACTCGAGCCTGCCCTTGGGCATGCGTTCGAGCGCCTCTTGCTCCGCCGAGACGTCCGGCAGCTTTTGCGGGCAGACCGGACCCAGTTTCTCCGCCAATCTGAAATTCATGTAATCGTTCGCTTCACGTGTCGCTCAGATTTCCTCGTCGCGCTCGAATTATGCCGGCAATTGTCCCCCTGCACCCCGCCATTCTGATTGAAGCGCGGAATTCGATTTCGCATCGGGAAGGCGGGAAGCAACGCCTCGATGAAAAATTCAAGCTACTTCGACCTTGATTTTATTATCCTTTTTTTTTTCAACAGAGAATTTACTGGCTCTTAAATTTTAAAGGCCGGTACTCTTTCCCGTTTCGGGATATTTCGGGCGTGCGTAGGCCCTCAAAATCTCACGCCACTCGTACGCATCAATAACCGAGAAAAACTGGTATCCGGTCATTTCGGAAAAGAAATACATGACACGATGGGCAGGAGCGCGTGGTTAATGAATTTTTAATTTTACCGCCCGACTGAACTCGTCGCGACATTAAAAATGAGTTATCCTGACACATTCGCTCCACGTCGAGACGAGGCGAGCCGCGAAATCTTAATTGCTGCTTTTCTTTGAAAAATTTACTTTCGCCATCAATAACCCAACCCTCCGGGCCTTCTTGAAAGAAAAAGGAAAAGGAGAGGGGAGGCAGGGGGCACGACACCCTCAGCGCGTATCGGCCGGACCCTAGAAGCGGATCAGCCCGGGAGGGAAAAAGGAGGAAAGAGAGAGGTAGGATGACGGGGAGGGAAGGTGGTGTATGATTAATGACTCACTTGTTTCCGTCCCAGGGGCTTAGCGCCCTCGTCGGTGAAAAGCGATTGCCGCCGGTCGGTGGCATCGCGTACGGCACCCCGAGGTACACGTCGATGGTCTTGAGGTACTTCGAGTTTTCGAACGACATCGTGAGGCCCTGGATCTTTCCGTACCTGCAGGCAATACAATAAGCATTTCCTGTTCATTTATCAATTTGATATAATCTTAATTTATTCTTGAAACATTACTGTATTTCGTTTTAATCCTAATTTATTGTATTACGTTGTAATCCTAAGCTGGAGTTAACCGAATCGAGACGAGATTTTCAATAATGTGTTGACCTTCACTTTTAAAGGTCATCTGAGGTCAACATTTACTTTTTAAACAAAAATTTCAAGGACCAAAGGCTACCGAATTTAGTAATTTTTTAGCAAGGATACAACACATTACTTTACTATACGTATTCAGAAGCTGAAGTAAAAATGTAATAGGATTGTTTATTTTATAAGCGTAAATTGACCAATAAAGAAGGGTCAAGCTCAAATTTAAGATCATTTACTTCCTCCTAACCGAATTAGTTGTGTCTAAAATATTCAGTAGTGGCTGTTCAAACGAGATTCTCGCTTTACAACAAATAAAATTTTTTAATTTCGAGGATTGTTAAGTTAAGTTAATTGAAAGGCAAACCAATCTATTAGTCAAATTAGTACAATGCTAAATTGAACTAATAAAACTGCTAAAAATCGAAAGATATTTGTAAAAGCTCACCGCGTTAGCTCTTTATTTACAGTATTCGACGAAATGATTTATTTTTGTGCGAAGTATCATGACTGAATACGCTGCAACCAGTACACAAGAAGCCCAGAGATTTCTACTTTAGACGCCTGTACCTCAGATCCCAGATAAACACGAGAGGGGCTGAGCAGCTTGGCTTTACAAAACAAGCCATTTCCCTTTGCTTACAACGGCCGGGAAAGATTCGCTAGCAGGATCGAATGGACTTCTCGTGTATACCATTTCGCACGAACAGCGTACGCAAACAGCCGATTTTCGATACGCCGCGACGATGTTATTCAGCGGAAGAAGCTTAGACTCGTTTTGGGGGTGAGGGAGAAAAAAACAGTGTCAGCTGCGCGATCCCTCAAAATGAAAGGAAAACAGCCCTTGCGCTTTAAGGTAGACGGACAATGTTTTGCATGAGGGGTAAAATATGGGAGTGTAGCTTAATTCCAGTGGGTACGTGGAGGACGATTCAATATCGAGGACCAACTTCTCATCGGTTTGAGCGATGAAGTGGCTGCGAAAGAAGCCGTTGGCCGCTGAAGGGTCCGCGAGCAAATTATATTCCAACGCGACCACATGTCGCTCTCAGAGAGGAGGGCCGGAGGCGAGAAAGTCATTTTTCCGTTATGTCGAGAAACTTTCCCACACGTGCTATCCCTGATGTTCACCTAGTTATGGTCCCTCCGCATATCATCATTTGTTTCGCTCGTTTTTACGTCGTTTGCCTGATACACTGGGCTGTGTATTTACTTGGGGCGATGACTGCTCCCCTTCTGCCCTTCAAATCACATCTTACTTTTTTATGGAAAAATCATCAAGTTGACAAAGAGAAAATTCAAATTTACAACATAACAAGTTATGTGCTTAGGCGAGATCCTCCTGGGTTTTTCATCAACAAAGCATTATCCGTTCTGTATAGCGAGGAAAGTATAAAAAAAAGTTCGGGGTGAAGAGGGTTATTTGAGAAATTTTTTCGACCAACAACGAAATGAATCTAATTCGTAAGAAAAAAAACAGACTATCCAATTCGCGTGGACCATCGGTCGAGAGGTTCTTGACATAGAAGAAAACGGGAGAGTCTTATTACGTGGATAAATCACGCGGTATCTCTACATCACTTTTCTCTTCTTGAACTAACGTCTGCACTTTATTTCAAAGTAAATAAACGATTGAAAGAAACAATCTGCAATGTCGGTCGAACAAAAATTTGGAAGAATAAGAATTGAATTCTAGCGAACGTATTGTTTTAAAATTTATTAATCGTGAGTACCATTCATTCTCGAAATTCTTATTAAAAGTCTTTTCTTTCCTCCATTTAAGATAAGATCATCAAATAGTTTTCTTGTACACCACTCCTTTAAATTGATAAAACTCGGTAAACATTAAAAAATCTGATTCTAGAGTAGTTGTTTTCTAAAGTATTGTTATAAATTCGATAATCGAGATAGTATTGAAATCTTTATGAAAATCATCATTGTAATTATCATCGAAACATCCTTCAAAACATCATTGAGATCATTATTGCGATCGTCATTACAATCATCATTGAGAGCATCATTATGATCCTCGTTGATAAAATCAAAGATACGTCCCTGACACCATCATTAAATCTAGAGACTACTAAGATCACCATTCAAATTATCAATCAGGTCATCAAGCTATCCCTGATATTGTCATTAAGATCATCTTTGAGATTATCATTAAAAGAAAAATTTAACAGTTTACTTAATTCATTATTAATCTACCATCAATAGTTAAGAGCTTTAATCTTACACCCTGTTGAAATTAACTACCCTCCGAGAGATGACCATCAGAGCGCGTCAAAATCGCGTCCATTACCGTAACTCAAGGACGAAGCCCAACGAAGCCAGCCAACGTAAGGTAGGGTATATATATATAGGCTCTCTCACTCACCTCGTCTGGACGATGCGGGGATTGCGCTGAGTCTTGGTGGCGATGGCGTGGGCGCGGCCGGGCAGCGCGAGTGTCAGCAGGAGGCAGAGCGCTATGGCCAGTAGCGAGGGGGCCGGTGGCCGGTCCATCCTGAGGGCGGCAGCCGCCGCGCCCCGACGTCCACCCCCTCCTCCACCTCGGACGAGGACCGCGGCTCAGGCGCCACTCTCCTCGCGCGGCGCGGGTCAATTAAATTTCTCTTGGGCGAAAAAAAAATCGAGGCGCGAGCCACGCTCGGCTGGGCACCACCTCCTCTCTACGTCCGGCCGTCGCGCACTCGAGAATGTCTTATCCGTTCGTTAATCCAATTAAGGCGGCGCTCTGGCATAGCAGACTCGCGCTCGGCGAGGGACCGTTTTCTCTCTCTTCTGCTTCTCTCTCTCTTATCTTCGTCTACCCGACGGCAATCTATCCTTAGATTTTTCGCCTCTCGAGGCGCCGCCAGTCGAGCGGCTCTTCCGCCAAGCTGCTCAGTGCTTCCACATCCTCCGCCTTTGCCTCCTGCCAATTCCTGCAACAGAGGAAAAAAAAGCGTCGTTGGTATTTCATTAGTGTGTTCGAGAACTTCCAGCCCCCGAGTCTACGCGTTCTATTTCGCATTTGCTTCAATTTAGCAGCCAAGATATCGTTTAGCTCCGATCTTTATTCTATTTTCCTCTTTTTTCTCTCTTTTTAATTATAAGATTCTTAGCTGCTAATGCTATTCAATTAAATTTTCGCCAGTGTACGGGCAAGCGTGTGGGAAATATATCTAGTGAAAACGAAAATATCGGTACAAAAATAAACGACTAACGAGGAGAACAATTAATTGCAGAATTCGAGGCACAACGTTATATCTATTTTTAGTTTTCCACAGTTATATTTTTCGTCATTGAAAACAGTAATTGAGGAGTGTACTGTAAAAGAATAGTGCATTCAAAATAGAAGGAGTGTGCACTTCAAATTCCTCTGTAATTTCGTTATTGAAGATAATTTTGTGTTATGAATATAGTAAATATTTATTTATTTATTTAAATATTTCTACGGACTTTATAGTCTTGAAGTATAACTTAAAGATAGTCTTAAACTAATAAACTAATGTAAACTAGTTTAAATCTGAATTTAAAATCTACATGTGAACGATCCAAGAGAATTTTTGTAATTATATTGTAAATATTGTAATTATACTTTTGTATATAAAGGATTCCCGTTGTATAAATAATATAAAATGAAAATCAAGTAAAATAATTTATGAAATTAAAATTTAATGGTCTATGATGGTAGAAATATGATAATTAACTTATTAGGTATAATCGTTAATTTACTTTTAGTATTAAACAAAGTTTATACAGTTTGACTTCTCTATTATTTGAAAACAAAAATGCATCGGTGTTATCATCATAAATCGTAGAAAATATAACCAAATTATTCGAGTATCGACGAATGCAAATAAATTGCAAGTCTATCACGGAGATTACGCCGAAGTAAACACTTCAGCCTTTCTAATGAGGCTCGCATCGGTTCGATTATTTTTCCACGAGCAGCCAACTTTTTTCTCTCCCACCAGCCCTCTAGGCGTGATTTCGCGCGATTTACCGCGGAAGCCCCCGACCAAATCTCATGTTTTATGCAGCTCAATGCAAATCGCATCGCCGGCGTATAAAGTACAAGCAGCCGAGGAATGGAGCCGAAGCGACGTATACAAATTTTCGCGAAATTCTTCAAGCCCGCGCACTTTCCGCCGGGCGAAAGTTAAAGGTGGAAAAAAATCTTATTTAGATTATCGCCGAGCGGCTGCGCACGCGCAAACGGAACTTCGGCGCGTTCAGCCGCACCGTGCGACGATAAAACACGGCAGTTCGGAAAGTTAATATCTTGATGCACTTTGAAAAAGTATTCCCCAGGCTTTTGAAATCGAATTTTTTTTCGCGCGTCACGTGCTATCGCCGCACGCGGAGGTCGTCGGGAAACTTTTCAGCGGGGGTGGTACGAGGTGTCGCGCCGATGCCCGAAGAGAATTAAAACTGACCTTTTTTTTTGCTGACGTCATTTTAGTCGGATAAACCGGAGCACGTCAATTATCATATTCGCTCCGGATGGTTAAAGCGGAATGATCAAAGTCGATTCTTTAATCAAGTTGCGCGATTTGCGACTCGCTCGTAAATTTTCACGCTCATTAGGACAACATTAATTTACCAACTTTTGAAAAATATCGCGTAATTTATCGTCCGACAAATCGGGTAATAAATCCTCCGGGGCTTTTTAATCCTATTTTTTTTTCGTTTGCATTATAAAACCAGCATTTCCGTTTTGTTTTTTGCGTTTGAGCGTCTGCGAAATTTCACTCGTTAATTAAATGACCGAGTAAACGCATGTTTGGATGATTAATTTGTTAGTTTTTCATTACGAGCTTTTATCAAAAATAATGCTTTAAACCATCCAGTAATTTCTATCCATCTCAGAGCGACAGAAACTGATTTTTAGAGTTTGATATCTCGAAATTGGCTTGTTGTAGAAAATTCTGCAGAGCTTCAGTTAAAAGCTTTTCGAAGACTTTCCAAATAACTAATGGCATATCCATTTTAAACTCTCATATGAGGTTTCTTGTCGTAATAAACCAAAATAAAAATCCTCATGAAATTCACAATAATTGCATTTCCTGTTCCACTTCAAGACAAAAAAAGCTCGAAAAGCTCTTGGTAAAAGCTTTACATGATATACTACTACAAAGCTCAATCCGATGTATAAAAATTAAAAAAATTGCTTAATTAATGTTAATAAAAAATCGCGCGTGAGTACACCTGCATAACAGCGCGTAAAACAAAGGCAAACGAAATTTACAATATTTATTTACACAAAGGCTCGCTTCGAAGATATAAAATTAAATTAATTTTAAAATCGGTTTTACGTAAAGAAATCCGGGCAAATTTCACAAACGCTCGAATTTACGGGGATAAAAAATAATAATCCAAAACTGGCGCTGAACATATATTTTTTTTAAATATTATAACAATAATGTATTCTCCATAGTCTCGCGAAAGCGACCTTCTCACAAGCTCCTCGCGTGTCTCCGGCAGATTGCATAACGAGGCAGGCCCATTTGCCATGCAAAAAGGGCACGAGAGTAACCTCAAAGAGAAGCCTCGTAGATGCGTGTGCGCGCATTGGCATTCGCTCACGAACGGCCAGGTTCTCCGCTCTTTCCCCTTTCCATGTTTCTCTCTGTCTCTCTCTCTCTCTCTCTCTCTCTCTTTTTCTCTTACAGTTTATTTTTGTCGTGTCCACATCTCTGAAATCCAACAATCTTAGACAAACTTGGCTATTTAATTGATTATGATATTTTAATATCTAGATATAGTTGTATTTTGTTTAAATTTTATGCTCTCTAAGTATTACACCAGCAATAGACACCAGAAATATTAGGCATAGCTAGTAGCTACTAGTTTTTAAACTCAATCTTAAACTGTATTATTTATATCTTAAACTGTATTAATTTTATTAACAAGTGTATTCTTTTATAGCCCTGATGAAGGTATTAAAACTAAAATACCGAAACGTTGGCAAATAAATAATTATAATCAAATTGGTTCGTCTCCGATCATTCGAGTTTTCTACCTATTTAATTACAACTATGAATCGAACGTCCGAGTCTTCTACTTCAATGTATTATTTTCTATTATTTTATTAATCCTCTTACACTTGTAATTTTGCCTGCTGGTAAATAAACTTTATCTATCAATCTATTTACCTATCTCTCTCTTTTTTTCTCTTTTCGTCTCTCCTACTCACGAGCGCGTGTGCTTAGCTACTGGATTTTTTTTTTCTTTCGGGCAAACGTCGGGAACGGAGGTGCCTGGTGCACGTGATAATTAATACGGTGAATCGCACGCCGAGCCTGCGCTCCTTTCATGTGCAAATCGCTGATTTGGCTTTTTCGCAGGCTACACGCTTTGCGGTCGGCTCGCTGATTCTAAGCAAGCCGCAAGTTCGTTTGTCGATTTGACGTGCCTCTGGTCTTTTATTCGTTGATAAAGTTTCTTTAGTTAATTCAATTTTGATTGAATATAATGATAAATAAATCATTAAGAAAGGGTAGGTATTGAGCACAGAACGTTGCATAGTATATTGACATAAGTGCAGGACAGAATACCGTTGATGAATTTTGAAAAAAATAGAAAAGAAAGTTATAGTAGTGTAATTTTATAGTAATAAATTTATAGTAGCTATTAGCTGCATGATGCATGGAATATAACGCGTCTGGTGGTATATTCTTGAAACATTCTCCTTCTGGTTTATGACCCTGAAGAAGTGAACTGCAATATTCATGAAGCGTCGGCAATAAAACGATTGAAAGCCGCAAAATTCTCAGATAAATTTCGTAAATAATATTTAATGAATTATTTATTTAACTTAAAATATTTAACACGACGTCCAGTGCTACCATTAAATAATTATCAAAATATATACAGTACAATGTTCCCATTAACCACGATCATCCATTTCTAGCATCAAATTATAATTGAATCATTTATCCCTATATCTCATATGGTTAGAATAATATTTAACAAATCATTTATTTAATTTATACAATATTAACAATGATGTTCATCTGAACGTGACGGTATACTCTCTAAATTCCTTCCAGTGAAATTCACTGATTTACCCGTGAAATTCGCTAATTTACCAGTGAAATTCGCTGATTTACCAGTGAAATTCACTGATTTATCAGTGGAGGATCAGGGCATTTCCAGGAAATGATGTATTTTCTAGAGTATATCTATGCCATCGAATTGTTATCAAATGTTCCATCCCTGCCCCCCAGACTTCTTTTTCACAGCACACATTTTTTTCTCGCAGAGTAAACAAACGCACCAACGTCACAGACTCGCGTCAAAAGCAAAGCACCCACTTTGAGCTTCACCAGCACCGTCCAAACAACCCCTATCCCCTTATACAGTTACGTATAACGTGAAAGAGATGCACGAAAGAAAAAAGCGTACATAGCCGTGGCAGAAAAATCGAACGGAAGCCTATGGGTGGCAGTAACAAGCAGCACCCTGTAGGGGGACGATAGGACGGCGCGGCTCATTAGTCGGGGCTTAACCTCGCAGACGACGGCGTCACGTTCGCGCATCGCGTTCTCGTTATTAACGCGGCTCCTTGGGCGCCCGCCCGCACGAGGTGCACTGGGATGCCGCGGCACGTACGCCCCCAGCATTTACATGATCAAATACGTCAGCTGCGCGCGTCAAGCGCAAACATTTTTGCCTGTATTGGAGTCATCGTCGCGCGGAGACGAGACGGGATTCTCGGGTGCCTTCGCCGCGGTGAACAGCGACCCACGAAAATGGCACGATAAAGCTTGAGCACACGCGGTTAACCTACGTCACTGGGATTTTGATGAAATCTGGGTTATCTGCGCAACGCGGACTGATGTGTTATAAATAACGATAATACTTGTTGGGCGGTGTGTGTGTGACTTTTTTTTTTATTTTTGTTTTTATAAAAGCCTCGCGCGGATTGTGAGAGGGGGAGCATTTTCGGCAGTTTTGTATGTAAAATATGTTGAAGTATGATGTTTCGAAAGGTTCTGCAGGGTGAGTCAGCGCTTTCTTTATTTTCGTAGACCGATAGCTCATATTTTCTTGGAGTGTATCTCGCTCGCTTGATCAAAAGAAATGATAATGTTAGTAAAATATGTCACACTGTACTTAATCTTAAAGAATTTTTAAGTAGTTACGTATCTAGGGGCGACAACGCTGGAATATGATTTGGAAATGATTTCTGTCTTAATCCAACTAAACCTGAAACTCGAAGCCTCAGTAGCTTGAAGGATTTAGTAATCTGGACTACAATCCAATCACCGAGAAATTCACATAATCCAATAACCGAATACCCCAAAAGATTTAATACTCCAGTAATTCAAAAATCCAATAGTTCGATCAAAGAATTCCATAATGCAATTAGTGATTCAATAGACAAAACGACCTGAAAACTCAAATAATTCAATAACCAAATCAGTTCAGTAATCTAAAAAATGTAAGGCTGAAACGTGAATTTGGACAGAACGTGATTAATTAGATTATAAAACTGAACTGAAAATGATCTCATGATTCTTACTTATATAATCTTGACTATTTTTAAAAAAAAGTTAAAATAAGACAGCCAAAAGGACAAACAAAAATATTACTCTTTGTTATCGTAATTCTAGTTATTTATTTAAAGCAATAATTAATTTTTCCTTAGAGAAAAATGCAGTAAATGTAAATGTAAAAATGCAATTTCATAATAACTTCGGCAATAGTCTGAAGTTGACAAGTAATTTTATGCTAACAAAATCATTGAAATTCAAAACCGAAGAATTAAAAATTCATCCCCCGAGCGAGCAGCTCCTCCACCACGAGTACACAAGGGTATATCACATCGTTACGTACCACAAGTACCTCATTAATTTTCATGGCGTCGTCTTTAATTTTACGTACGTCACGAAGTTCCCGTGCTTATCAGCAGCCTTAATTACTTTATCGCGTAAGCCCCTCTCCATTTCCGACGTCGCGAACAAAAGGACAAAAAAAAGTGAACAATCTCTCACTCGCAGACACCAAAGCAAAGTCGGAGCCCCCCCCCCCCCCCACACGTGCCACTGGACTTGTCCAAGACACGGAGAAAAAAAAAACCCTGCAAAAGTCCACAAAAACGGAAAAATGGAGAAAGTAGACCACGGAATAAAAAAAAACATAGAAAGAAAGGTTCGGAACAACAGAGTCCATCGAAAGCTCGTCACGCATTGTCGCAGCCCCTCCTGGCGTCTACGCTGGCCGCATCGTAAATCCGTCCTCCGTGTATATAAGTCAGCCTGGATATGGGGGAGGGTCGAGGGAAGGGGGAGGGGCTATAATGCACGCGCGTCCGAGTTCATTAATCGTCCTATCGCGGCCGGCGGGTCGCTTCATTAATCGGTGCGCGCGCGCGCGCGTCCACGATTATTGGAAACCGAGCGTGGTGCGCGCGCAAACGCTTATTGCGCGCAATTACGCAAAGTTATGCTGATGCTATGTCAGCCTGACGAGGCCGCCCGGCCGCGAAGTATGCCCGTCAGGCCGTGGAACTTCACCGTAGCTTGCGCTTGCCACTCGTCAGCGACCTTCGCCCAAGATTTTCTTGCGATTTTAAAGTTGGTGGTCTCATGGAAAAAGCTTTTTTTCGTCAAAAGAAGGTTTTGCTAAGATTTCGACGAAAAAGTGCAAAGATACGACTTTGCGCACTTTACGACTAGCTTCACTCGTGCGCAAATATCACACGAGGCTAAAAGTCACTTTCTCGCACTTGCAGAGAAGTTCTATAATTTTTATGGGAAAGTCACCGTAATTTTTACAAGAAAATCATCAGTGAATGAAGAGATAATTCTGTAACATTTATGTGTAAGAAAAACGTATAAAGTTATACACAAAACATTTATCACAAGCGCTTGAAGTAAAAAAACTCAGATGTTTACAGAAGTATCATTTACTGGGTAATGTGCAAAGTAGTAACAGACGATTATAGTCAGACTAACTGCCCGTTCCTGCAACTTTTAATGTAACCCTGTATAAGTAAAACAAGGACCTAAGGGTACCATAATGTAATATGGATTCAAGTAGTAACAGACGAATATAGTCAGACGCCACAATTATTATCGAATCTTCCGCAATGCAACTAATATACAAAAACGCTGCCAACTGCACTGGCACAATGCTTTCTCATAGAGATGTCTGCATCTCTAGTTAAATTGAGAATTATCC
>JAWWEN010000038.1:19259129-19292718 GCA_035582955.1 Sycophila texana | reverse complement strand
ATAAGTACTTTTACGTCAAAATCTGAAGATCGAAAAATTTTGGCGACACAAGGCTTTCTCTATGAGAAAGCAATAAACTGTTCATAGTTACTCGTTTAAAAAAATATACTCGCAATAATTTCTATATGTAAAACTGCTTTGTTTTGTTATTCTTTTAATCACTTTGAAGTAATTTGATAACAAATTAATTAATACTATAAAATTTACAAAAAATGAAATGGATAGTATATAATAAATAATAAATAAAATAATTTCTCATGTTCAGATAAATGAGGACTATTACCTAGAGGTTCCATATAGTCGCGGGGGTGGCGAAGGTGGCGTCGTTGCTTGTCGGTGGCTGCTCGGCTGCTTGACCATGGTGGAGGTTCCAATGACAAAGGAGGCGTTGGGTGGGAGTGAACGTCTCTTTTCGATATCCGGCAGCACCTTCGGATAGTTCCGCCGCCTGATCGTCCGCAAAGCTTCTTCGTGACTGTTATTGGACGGCTCCAGTGCCATCGTTGTGCCGGCGTCGCGACTCGTCACATTCACCTCCGTCACCTGCTCACGCTGTGCCCCGCCGCCGAAAGTCAGTAGCCGTGGCAATGTAGTCGCACCTATCCTCACTGACTGACTGTGCGAATCAAGCTCAGCTGCCTCTTGTTCCTGCGTTAACCGTGTGTTTGGGAATTAATTTTTTTATTACATTGTGTTTTTGGAAAAATGTCTACATCTTCAAATGAATTTGAAAATAAAGAAAAATAAAAAATTTTGTATTTAAATGACACGTGGATTTTACAAATTCCCAGTCGTTTTTAATACTTATTTTCGATACAAGTGCGTAAAAGTTGATTCTTGGACGAGGGTGATAAACACACGAGTCCGAGAATCAATTTTAGCACGAGTGTCGAACCCTATTTTACGCACGGAGTTGCATAAATATAATTTAATTCATAATTTTTGACGACATATAAATTAAATTAGTAATGATGTGTATCTTAATAAACCGTACTTGTTGAATTTGGTAATTAATATAATGTATAGTTGGTGACAGACTAAAAATTAATAAGTATCGTGGATCTTACTAATAGTTTTGGTTGTGTATTGTGATGAATCGGTAGGCGAGTCTTTTTCTTCGGATTGATTTTCGCATAAAGGCTACTGGCGCTACCGGAGTCGGACTCGTTTATGCGCGCCGCCGTCGAAATGGCCTTACTCGCACCATAACTTAAAATCTTATCCATCGGTAATGGATCGCTTCTGGAATGATGATGCTCAACAACGACAATGTTCGGCCCTCCTTTGACTTCATCCTGTACAGAATGCAATAAATTAGATTATTCAATTTGTTTATTTAATTTTTTAACGAGACAGAATGATTTACGGAGAGAAGTAAAAACTGTTGAAGAATTCAAAGTCCACGGTAAATTACGGGCTCAAACAATGGAGAAGATTATTCAGTTGAATATAAAAGATTTCATTCGAACATAAAACAATTTTTCCGAGGCGTTGGCAGAGCTTTGTACGAGGCTCCTTTCTCGCGGCGCGGTGTCCTGGGAGAAATGCAAGTGCTTCTAATAGAAACCGCCTGGCAGCCGCGCACGAAAGAAAGAAGTAAGAAAAGGGCTGAGAAGTAAAGATGGGATAATAAAAGGAAAATCTCGTAAAGCACCCTTTACTCCCCGAAGTTCGAGTCAAGAGTTGAATACAAAACAATGTGAAACAATAACGGACATTTTTTAAATTCTAGTGCGTTAACATTATTCCGAAACGTGGAGAAAAGTCGCGAAAATTTTCTAGACACCAGAGGGGCAAAAATAGCATTGACGAGAAATCGAGAAAAAGAGAGATAAAGAAGAGTATAGCCATGAATATATTTTCAATTCCTCTTCCATATTTTTTTGCGCGATTCTCAATTAAATTTCAAATTTACTATATTCTTTTTTTTTTTAAAAAAAAGAAAAAGAAATAAAAAGAAAATCCAATTTACACAGTTCACTTAATTCTTCTTTTCTTTTTTCAATAATAACGGAATGAATTTCGAAATATCTAAAACATTCCAGGCTATTCCTTCATATCACTTTCAATCTTATATTTATAAAAAATCTGAATATCGGAGAGTTTTTTATTAAGGCTTGAAATAAACAAAATAAACGTTAAACAATATCACATCACTCAAAAAATAAATAAATAAATTAAATTAAATTAAAAAATTATAAAAAATAAAGTGTAGAAATTCAACTCACCGTGTCCGTTTCATTGGGTCCGAGTTCAGCGGGCTCGCAGTACTCCGAAGTGCCGAGTACAGTGCCGACGTCGTCATAGCCGCGGTACTCGCCGGGATCCGGAGCGATTCTGGCCAGCTCGATGGGAATTTGATTGAGTACGGAGTGGGTGCGGGCGGCGGGGGTGGCGTCCACCGCCACGGAAACTTTCTGCTGTTTCCTCGGCCCCGGCCGCACGCGAATTTGGCCGGCCTCGTCGTAGAGCCGTCTGTGGCCCTCGTCGTCCGGCGTCTCCGCCTCCTCCTCGTCGTCGTCGCCGCCCAGCCGACGGGGCCCTGCCTCGCCCCGTCTACCCTGCTTCATCAGCTTCTCGCGATGCTCGCGTTGTAGCGTCTCGCGCGTTTTCCGCAGGAACCGCGGCGAGCATCTATAAGGCACACGAGGATAGTCCGCTTTTATCTGGGGGTACTTCGGCTCAGCCGAGCGATAACGCGACGGCTTTTACTTAAGCTGGGTGGGTTGCACTCGGTGGATTTAAATGGGAGGAGGGGAATGGATGTAAGTAAATGAAGTCTGTCCCGAGAGTCGGAGGGTGTTTCTAGAAGTCTATATTTCTTTAAAATGACATCATGCAAATTTTGTTTGGACCTTTTTACTTCCAGAAGGCATTCTAGTCAGACAAGTAATATTGCTGTAGGCGAAAACTCGGAAAAAGTGATATCGGAAACTTTCTTTTTATTCTTTTTTTTTTTTTTTTTTTTTTTGAGGGTGTTAGAAGTTCGTAACGCTGTTTATTTAAAACTAATATTCCTTCTGTAATATTCTTCTCATCTTCCATGTATTACTTTTTTTTCTTTTCATAAAAACAAATTCTTTTTCTTCCTCACATTGTCAACTTTTTTCCTACATGCTGTTTTGTTTAAACAACAAAGATGTATATTTTTTATGTAAATTAAACGATAAAAAATGTGTCTACGTGGTCATTACGCATTATGTTCAATCCTGTTATCTGTAGTATGAATTATGGTGAACTAAGAATGATCATAAAAGGCTTTAAACTTCATTTAAAAAGTTTCGTTAGAATTTGAAACTTTTCCGAAGAAGCCTGAAACTCCTTAGGATAAACATAAAGTTCCACTAGCGCTATACACTCGCAGTACTTCAAAAAACTTTTCCCTAATGCTCGTTACTAATCGCATTCTCCCGTGCAATATTTATACTTTTTCATCTACACGAAGAATTGCTTCTATCCATCATTCCACTATAGAAAATTGCGTAATTAAAATTCAAAGTCACTTTGACACTTTTACATCAATAGTGAGGTGCACAGAGGTGATACTTCGTTTATTTGCCTCAGACTTTAGCTAAAATTGCCAGAGTGCCGAGAGCAAAGGTGAGCTGGTTTTGATAGTTCGCGCACTTTTTCCACCTCACCCTTGGGCCCGTCTTTGTAGAGCGCAGATTAATTTACAAAATGAGGAGCCCGACAAAGTCACGTTTTCCCAGACGCTCAAAGTGTTAGCCCCGCTGGTAATTAATGCTCCGTGTTTGCAGTAAAACGCGCGGATATTTTACCTACTTTCAAGAACACTCATATCTTTATTTAACAATTAAAACTGAAACGCGCCTCTCCTCTTAAATATTCATTTATTTTCAATCGCCCATTCGAACCATATATCGCTGGGTCGTTTAAGCATAAATTGCATGCATCGCGTAAAAAAGTGCTCGAAGGTTAATACATACACGTTGAAAAAAAAAGGGCAAAGAGTGATATTATAATCAAGGATACGAGCGTAATTAGATTAAAAAGTTTTCAGCTTAATCGAACAGAGCATTACAAGCACTTTCGATTGACCCAGTTTTACAATTCTGTTACCAGCGCAGAAAGTCGCGATTTCAGCCCTTAAACGATCTTTGTCTTACAAGCTCGGGAGTTATCTACTTTCCGCAATCGATGACGCTGTAAATAATTAAAAACAGTAATCGAATCTTTCGAATTTTTGCCGAGAGGATCAATCAATCATTAAGTTTTCTTTTTTATTTTACTTCTGAAAAATTGGCCGTGTCAATCCATTATTTATGGCTTTTTAATTTTTAATGAATATAATGCCACACTCATACCATTACCCGCACAATGCATTATATAAGTAAAATCTATGAACATAATATTCCATGGAAAGGTAATAAAGAACAATCATTAATGTTTTAACACGCGTGTGCATATTAATTTTTTCTAATTAACGCGTCACTAATTACGACACGTCAGACTCCCCGTGTCCACTTGACGCAATGAAAATCTCGCGTCATTAAAAAACAGGGAAAAAGAAGGATGCAATTAAAAATTAAAAAGAAGGCTCCGTGCGTTCGTGTAATAAATGTTGATTTAAATTAATAATCCGGAAATTCTCGTACGTTTCCGGTGGCGCAACAATTGTCGCATTAGAGCCGGGCACTATGTGCATTTGGAATGCACGGGGACGAGTTTAAAAAGTTCAAAGGAAAGGCTCGCGGGAGAGGCATAGCTCCTATCAAAGAAAACGAGATTCGGGCGCTGATTAAAATTTGACGATACCCCGCCCGGACCAACGAGTCCTTCGCGAGTGCATTAAAAATGCAAATTTCCATTATACGAGGGAACCGCGAGCACAGCCTGCAATTTTTAGATGTGGTTTAGAGAAACTAAAAACACAACCGGTGCCTGTGGCCCTCTCATTTTGAGAAATTTTCACTCTCGAGCGGATTCGCTGGTTAATTTATAAAACTGGTCTCTCGCAAATGTTCGGCCAAAAGGGAACAAAAGTTCGGGAGCTCGGCATATTGAGAGTTGGCTGGATGTAGGGTAAAAAAAGATTTGCTATATTCTTGCTTGAAAAAAAAAATAAATAAAATGAATAAATAAGTAAATAAAAGGTAAGAAGTACGTTATTCGTATTTTTACGGCTTGACTAACGTCGTACATTACGGTCACTTCCATTATTTCTTTAAAGCTTCTGTTTGTCTTTCTCGCAATTAAAATGTAAAAATCTTGTTATATTTTTCAAGTACCATAATTAAAATAATGTTAGCATATTCAGTTTTATAATTAGCTTCGTAGAACTGCTTGTCATAAATAACTTGTTCCCTCTTACATTTAGAGCGTAATTGTGTTGCCCGAGGATGATAATTCTGGAAAATGTTATACTTTTTTTCTTACCGTCTTTCTCTTTCTCTTAACTACCCTTTTCTCCTTCATTATTTAACCAATGGTTATACCGCGAAGTGAGCTTCTAAAAAATTCACGAAAAATTTATTGAAAATTACACGCGATTAGAGTGATGCATGAGCATGTAGCCTGACGTCTATACCTCTGAGGATTTAAAAAAAGAACCCAATGATAAATTAGAGACTGAAAAATGCTCCACCGAATTTCATAAAATAAACCAGCGTTCCTCGTAAACCAGAGTCCTCCGAAAGTAACCGAGGAGAAAACAGAAGAAGAGCTAAAAAAAATGTAACAGCCCTCCAAGATGCCAATGTCCTCATTAGGAGCGTTAAAAAGAGGCGGCTCTCACGCGCACACTCATTCTGGGGCGACGTGAAATTGCTATTTCCGGTGCAAAAGGCGAGCAAATTAACGAACTCATCCCCCCCCCCTACTTTCCTTCCTAACGACGGGTAAATTATTCATCGACCTTGGAAAAATGGCTGGGCGGCGCCGAGCTCGCGCGATAATTTATCCACGGCATCAATTACGCTGGCTGCGGAGGAATGCGCATCGATACACAACGACCCGATGCCCGGAAAAAGCGGCCAAATATGGAAATGTCTCCGTCCGGAGTTAATTGCTCGTTTAACTTCCATTAGCGGCGCCGGGGTTGGAAGATCAAAGGCCACCACCGCCGCCAATTAATGAATTTATCGCCCCCGGGGGCGGTTTGCTTTACTCTTGGAATTTAGAGTCCGTATCCCGCGGATCGACCCTACGGGCCGAGCGGGTTATTCGTGAGCTCACCCCTCGGATGATCGATCGAGCTGCGATTTTACGTTTTTACGAGCTTAGCCGGATGACCCACGCGCAGCTTTCGCCGGACAATTCCGCTAAGGTTTCATTGCATTTCGAGTTAATCGTCATTGCATGACTTACACAAAAACAAGTAGAAGCACCATTTTTATAATCATTCAATTTAGCTGTCATCATTGATATATGAGCTAGACGTTTTTAGCTAGAAGTTTTGCTTCTTGTAATTGACTTAAATACTTTTTATGTAAAGTTGAGTAGTGAGACGTAGTAAATTAATTGCGGATTTTTTCTGATGATTTGGTTTTGAATCTAGATTTAACCTTGACATGAACTTCGATGTCTTTTCAAGGTCGACTTGGTTTTTTTTCAATTTTAATTCTATTATTTTTGAAATCTTTATTAAAAAAAAAGTCAGAGTGCGCTCTTTAAGAAACAAAATGTTAAAAATGATAAAATTAACAAAAGAACATCTTTTTATAGTTAGTGTAGGAGATGCGGGGATTTATATTCTATAAAAATAACAATTTTATGCTCCAGAAATTAGTTTAAGCTATAAAATTTAATAATTTATGATTAAAAAGACGTTTACCAGTGGAGAAGAGCTTTGATAGAAAACTAATAATTTTCGGATAATAAATCCTCATTTAGTTAATAAAAAAGTTAAAGTACCTAATGCGATAAGAGTTAATGCTTTCCAATATTGCTCGATATTCTTAAATCCTTCTGAAACGCCGTGAAAGTAACATTCACGTGTAATTTACTTGTGGCGGCGTGCATTCATGAGTTCACGATGCGAGAAACCGCGAGAAGAGAGAAAAGGGATGTAATTTGAAATTTTAATGGTCTTTCTAGCTTGGCTTAATTCAAAGTTATGCTTGATTAATGATAGCGAAAGGAATTCCTACGAAAGTCCTGTAATAATGCCTGGATGAATTTCAGTTATTCCATTAGAAAAGGCAGCTGGAATGTTTTGTCAATACGCAGTTTAATTTTGGTATATGAAACTATTACCAATTACTACGCACATTATTTTGATCTCTTTGGCCTCACGCTTCTTTTTATTTAAAATCGTGTGACATTAAGCAGATTGCGCGATACGTCGAAGTCATAATCGCATGAGAAGGCAACGAACGGCTTGGAAATACGTTTATAATAGCACGAAGTTAAACCGGATAAAGGCTTAATTAAAATTTTTAACGAAAATTAATTTTCAATAAAACGACGTCACGGTACGTCAGCTTTCATTACCTTAAAACAACAACAATAATACAATTTCCCCGCCGTCGATAGACAATTCACAGATTGTTTCCTCAACACTGCTAAAACTAAATTAAAATTAAATAAATAAAAAAAAAAGAATTATCCAGAAAATAATTAAAAAAGTTCCACCTAATAACTAATCGCGTCTTCCTATAAACAAGGCAAAGTGTCCCATTAATTACGTGGGACGCTCGCTTCCTGAAAACCGCCGGGCCATCATGTCCCCGGTGAAAGTTAAAATAATAATTCTAAACCCGCAAAAGTTTCGGCGAAGGCGGCGGCCAAAAAGGAAGAAAAACCGGAGGGCAAGAATTGCAGCGGACGCCACCGAAGTTGGACGTGCGGTCGCGCTTTTTCTCCTGACCCGAAGTCGTCCAGGTACGTAATGCTGCTCCGCTTATCTGTTCGTTAGCCGGATTTTCGCTCGAAGTAGGGCCTACCGATACTCAAAGTTCCGCCGTTGCCGCCACCCGACGGGTGGACCAACTTTTTTCCGGGTCGACGATTTTTATATGCCCGCGACGCTCCCGACCGTTTCGCTATACTCTTATTTACCGCGCGGATCTGCTGTAACGAAATAACGTAATGTTCTCTATAAAAAATTCATATTGCGTGACGCGCATAAAAATAAACAAAGGCAGACTCAGCCGCCGGATATAAAGAGGGAAAAAAAAATTGGTTGATCGTCACTTTTATCACTGATGTAAAAAAAAATAAGTGCTATCACGTGTACGGTAACAAAGCAGCAGTAATTTGGTATTATAAAATTTAGATGATTGGAGAAAAATATTGAAAATAAATGGGAGAATAAATAGGTTGATCTACCATTAAATTAATGCTGCGAATTCAATTTTCAATAGAAATTTGGTTGAGAAATGGAAAATATAAAAATTGTCTATTATAAGTTTTCGATCCGGTAAGAAAGTGAACTTTTTAGCTTTGAAAATTGACTTTGAAAAAATTCTTCGAACGTGGTCATTTTTTACTAGAGCACGCTTCCTCCTTTTTATGATCACTTCGCGCGCTCAATTTTCTTCCAACCCCTTCAATGTGATTGAGTAAAGTACTCAAACATCAATAAATCCTTATTATTTCACTATTTTAGCAAACAGAACGTCATTTATTTTAATAATTTTTTGCTTTTTTTTACATTACGTTTACTTAAAAAAAGCATACGACATATCATTATAATTATTTTATGGTAGCTTTGGAATATTTAGAAACATTAAACGTTTAATATTTGAGTTTTTACAAAAAAACATATTAAAAGTTTTTTTAGTTCTAATTGAAATATTAAATATAATTTATATAAAAATATTTTGATTTGCGAGTGCCATTCAAGTGGATATTGATCTAATATAATTAAATAAATTGCTTCACGAATTTATTGACAGCATCCTCCCATCGTTTTTTGAAGAGAGCGATATCTCGAACTGAAGAATGAAAGAATAATTTCTTGCAGGAGATAAAGCACACAATTAGTTTTTTTTTTAAATTTCAGTATTTTAACCTAACGGCTTAATATTTTAATTCCATTAGGTGGATCCCAATCAATTCCCTAATTATTTCAGTAAAATTCATCGCAAAAAAAAAAATGCTGAAGAATCTGATTGTCGGCGCCAATCAGAAGCAGATTATACTTTCTCCCTCCGAGCGTGAAATTCCCGTCTTAATTGCAATTACACGATTTTCCAAGTAGTTACCACGCCCACGAGGAGCAGGCAGGCGGAACGGAGCAGGCCGTAAATATGATAATCGCGAGCAAGCTCCTCGACCCGCCCTGAATCCATCGTAAAACTCGAGGCCAAACAATCGCGTCTCCGGAATACTCGAAGTCGAGGAAAGAAAAAAGGAGGGCGAGGGGTTGGTAAAAAAAGGAGGCGCGAGTATTCGAGCACCGTTAATTAGAAGTTAACGCTCGTTATTAGGCAGTTTGCGACTGACGTAAGTGGCCGTGAGCTCGTGTTCGGACGGCTGTTAAAGGGGAAGGGGGGAGGTGGTAGCACGAAACCGGAAGCGGCTCTTAAAGGCCGCGTAATCTCTCCTCAGCCCCAGAAAGGCTTGCGGCCCCGGCGAAAAGGAGGCGAAGATCAACAATGGCCGGGCTGAGAAGAGAACTTGCGCTTTTAGCGGTTATACCGGGAATGAAGCGCTGGTCGCCGCGGGGAAATACGAGGGAAAAGCTCCCTGAGTTCGGATAAGAATTCTGCGACGTGCACTTTTCCTGCGTCAGTCACATTCGTTATGTTCTTATTTACTGAAGAGATGTGCGTTATTTTCTTATGGGAAATAAACTGTTTTAACAGGATTCTTGTATATTTTTTTCTATATCTGTTGAAGTATTTGTGTAATTAAAAGACGAAATATACTATTTCTTGTTAAGTCTGATATTTCACGTTAAATTTTTAAATAAATTTTATTTTTTCTTCTATTAACTAAAGTATAAAATAAGATGATGAGAAAAATGTTTTTCGAGCTTCTATGTGATAACTTGACTGAAAATAATCATTTCTTCGTGAAACTTTCTTAGGAAGTTCTCTCGACTAAGTTCGATGTAGATTATTAGATTTGCTTGAACACTTTCCCAGGAAATTAGATTTTTACTTTTAAAAATTATCCAATCGGTTTATACATTTCTATTTCAATTTCCAAGCAATTTAATTACGAACGCAGTATATTTACATTCGGAATAAATAGTTGAATTTTAACAAAGGAAATTTCATTTTCACTTGGCACGATATTTTTACTGAGAAACAGGACATGAAAGGAGGCACATCCACATTGTTTTTCAACGTTAATAATCCATAGCTGAAACAATTTGTTAATTAAATTTACAAATTTTATAAAAGACTTACGGGAGCTTGAACATTTTTTCAATATACTTTTTACTAGGAAAAAAAGTATTAATTAAATCTTTACTGAACCAAAAATTAAATAACAACTGTCATGAAGATTCAAAGAGGAGACAGAAGTGGGCGCGTTGGAAAAGTTAATATTACAATTATTCCAGGAGTAAAAAGTTTTTAATTTTTCACAACGTGGAAAAGACATCGAGGAAAGTTTCAAAGTTTCAAAGAATAAAAAAAAAATATGTACAATTATAACAACCACCGGGCTCCATTAGCACAAAGCGCTCGTTAAAAATTGCGCGCACTCCGTTACTATCAATTATTCGAAGAAGCGAAAAAAAAGTACAAGATGAAACGTCGTAATGACATGCTCGAACAATTGGGCGAGCGATAAGTCTCGACAATGGCGGAAGTTCCGTTACAAAGCTACAATTAAATTGTTTGCTTTAATGCACATAATGACCATTGAAGACACGTGCCATTTACCCCGACGTTGCAGCATTAATTTGTATTTGATTACATTAAGCAGCAGAGCCTCTTCTTGCCTTTGCCCCCATCGTTCTCCAGCGCTTGATGCATTCAATAATTAAGCACGCAACCAGAAAAACATCTGATCGTCGAACCGGGCCGCTGCAAATCGATTAAATACAGCCCTGTCGACCTCCACCCCTACGAAATTGATGTGTCTGATTACTGAATCTTCAGAGCTTGGAAAGCCTTTTAATAGATAATTAGAGATCTGCATCGACGAATGGACACTATCAACCCACCCGTAATTGCTTCGCATTTTTTGTTATCTTAAAAACTTACCTTTTTTGTCTCTCTTATAAAGCGAGAAGAGTATCGAATGAGAGAATGTCGATGAAGTAAATGTACACCTCATTTTTTAAAGCTTCGAGAGTAAAATTTATCTTCGAAGCAATGCGAGTATTCGTTTGCAGTAAAAAAGATTAAATTTAACGAGCCCGTGCCATGCGATAAAAAAAAAGTAAGTGAGAGTAGCGTTAAAGTGGCAAGGGGTGCCGTCGTTGCGTGATAATAATTTTCGGCGCGAGATTATAAAAAGAGGAAGAAGAAGAAAGAAGGTGGAGGAATCGACGGTGCGATGTATTCAAGGAACCGCGTCGTAAACATCGAAGAGGCTGCGAGAGCAAGGGAAGCGATATCCGCGAAAATATGGCAGCCGATAGCATCGGTGTACCTGCACCTGGGCAATTCTCTCAAAGTTCTTTACTTTTACCGACCCCTTCTTTTTGAGGTAAAGGAAAGGCAGGGCTGGAGAGACGTGGAAAAATGTATCGAGCAAATTTGCTCGGCGAAACATCTTTCATGCAAATTCTATCCTTGCAAAGTAGACATCTTTGGAAGGCGCGGATCTTTTATACTCAATGCTCCCGCGCCTTAAAGTGGTACAGTAAATTATTCGGTTAAGTGAAATATTTGTTGTTGATGACGCGACGGGGGTGCGTTAGTTAATTAATACGACAAGATATTTATAGGCAGTCCAGTTTGTTTTGCAAATTCGCCCTGCTTAAAAAGTTTATTTAATTATCGAAAGTTTTAGCTGCGATTGAAATAATTAAACTTATTCCCGAGTGTTTTACACTGCTAAATAACAGAAAACTGGGTCAATTTAATTAAAAGATCCTTTCGGAATATTATAATGTCAATTGTATTTTTCACGAATGTTATTAGATTAACTTTGAGATTGCTGACTTCAATTTCTGCGGTTAATTATGTAATTGAAAAGAAGATATTAACTTTTTCTTGTACAAAGTTAATAAAAATAATTTTATAAAAGCTTGAAGCGCAAGATTGAAATAAGAAAAGAAATTTAAAAATTTATTATTAATCCTAAATTGCATTATGAACTTAAGAAAATGATGCTGTTAATTATTTTTTAATAAGACATTTATTTTATGAATATTTTTATTTATTTCTTTACACAACAGAAAGATACACAAAAGACTGCTCTTATGATACTCTATATTTAATAATGTAGAAACATCAAGTAGAAATAGACGAGTATAGTCAGACATGAACTTTCAATCGCGTCTTTTAAAACGTTACCTTCAAATCGGAATATCGTTTCTTTTATAATATTTAATAATATTTTTAATGTTATTTTAAATCCATCAACCTTTTATAAGACAATACCTTCTTTAAAATATATAAATTCGAATAAACTTATAAACAAAAGCGGGTTTCGCCATTCAGGCAGTACGTCCACTCGTACCCTCAATCCGCTTTACCAGTATTTAAAAATCCTTTGTGTATTCCCAAAATCCTGACGAAAACAGAATAATAAAAAATCGCGTACACGATAAAATCCTCCGTGAAACCACGGAGGAGGGAGTCCTCAATCGAAAGCCCCGACAAGCGTCAGAGTGTAAGAGCTTGCTTTGCATTGTGTGTCGATGGCAACGACCGACGCGCGTATTAAAGCGGAGCTGGTAGTCGAGATGCGCGCACACGCAAGACTCGCGAGGCAACGTCTCTTTTTAAAGGAGCCTGTAATTGGACCGGCTTCACTCTCCACCCTCTCCACTCGACTACTCGACTACCAACCTACTACACTGGAGCCCCTGTATTGTTCCTCCGGGGACACCTGGTATTTCGGGTATTGTTCGCGAAAAACTTGTGCCACGCTCAAGTGCTCCAGCGTCTCGAGTATATATCAAAAGCTCAGAAACGGTGTATCGCACGAAATCAGTTTTGGACTTCGCGCGACCATCGACTCCGTAATACACTAAGAAAAAAAATTTTTTTTTTTTTGACGCTTAGAACTCGACGGTTGGGAGCTGGTTTCGAACGAGAGTTCGGATTATTCGAGGCTCGGAGTCCAATAGGTAATACCGAGGTGGACATCAATTTGGAGTAGAATATATACAGTCAGTGGGGCGGCTTAACTTTTATCGGATGTGCGCTCGAGTGAATAATATGTGTCCGGACAGTGTGGATGTTTTGAATGCCGCTTGGCTTTGAAGTCGATGACCCAAGTTATAACTATGAGCAATTTGAAGGGTCGAACAATTTCTCGTAGCTATCAATGGCCGCCTCTAGTGCGCGAGTTGCCGGCGCTGCCGCCACTGCGAAGACGGTAAAGTCGCGTCGGGGAGCTGGACAAGTGCCCTCGAATCGAGCCCTCGTCTACTCCAACTCCACCTTCTCCTCCACCTCTGGCTCGCTCTCGCTCGCTCGTCCAATTAGGCAAAGCCGGAAAAGACACATATATGTCCTTCTCTCTCTCTCTCTCGCACGCGCACAGTATCCTCTCTCTGTCCCTCTGACACTCACTCTACCTGGACAGGAAATTCTGGTTGCACTATCTCTCTTTCTAAGTATCTCTGTCTTTCTCTTTTTCTCTTCCTGACTCTTCCTCCCTTTCCCTCGATCCATCCCTCTTTCTCTTTTTCTCTGTCGTCTTCTCTTGAACAAGTCGTGAGAAACCTAGCTAATGGATTTTTTCGTCTTGGGCAGTCTCGAGATTTTTTTTCCTTTTCCACGGACTTGACTTTTTTCTCAAGGAAAGCTTCTTTTCATTTTGCTCCTCGGTGGAACCAAGATTAAGAAGCTGCACATTATTTTCATTAGACATTATGTGAAACTTTAATGATTATCCATTAATTTAAGTAGATTTTGAAACTTGATCGCGAGTGAGCATTAACTAATTAATAAGTTCTCTTATTGCCATAGTAATGGGAAGCTAAGGACCAGAAGGTAATTATGAAATAATAAATTGAGTTAGTCAGACAAATTTTGTTTATTAGCTTTATTTAGTTAACTTTTAATTTCAAAGAGTATTAGATATTGCAGTTCATAAAAAGAAAACTGCGAGGAATTCTTGGAAGTAAATCCTACTGTTTTAGGTAGCAAACGAGTGGGAATTCTCCTCGCGAACTTGGAGAAGAACCAAATTATACGCATGTAACTTTATTCTCTCCTTTTTCCATTTTACTTCATTTTATTCCAAGGAGCTTCTTCCCCATTACAGACACCCAATTGTTTTCTAACGCCTTGCAACAAAGATAACACGAAATATTCTTTGCACTCAGAATCGTACATCAACAAATGCAGAGATTAATCAGAATTAATCATAAGTCATTAATATTTTACATTTTTAGTAAAAAAAAAAACAATGCAAGCACTATTTAACGAAAAAGAAGAACCAATACAGAATTTCCTACCTGTGAACGATCTCCTGCTGGATCCACTCCCTGACCTTGATTCGGGTGTCGATGGTAGACGAGGAGTTCTCCCTGGACCTCCTGCCGAAGTTGGAGTTGTTATCGTAAGCCTTATCGTTTTTAATGAGCTCGCGAATATCGGGCTTGCTGGCGCTGTTGCAGTAGCCGAGTTCCCGGCTCTCGGCCTTGCCCCCTTTGGACTTCTTTGCGAGGGTGGCGGCGACCGCGGCCTCCTGGAGCAGGCCGTTTGTGCTGCCGGCCTGGTTGCCCGAGCGTGCCCTGCCCGACGTCTGAGCCAGGAGGTTGCCTGCGGTCGAGGCTTTCTTCCGCATCCGCTGCCTCTTGTGGTAGAGGTAGACCAGCATCGTCGCGTTAATTAGCAGGAAGACGAGGCCGAAGCCGATTACCATCGAGACGACCGAGCTGCTCCTCAGCGCACCACCGCCACCCCCGTCGTCGGATTTCTGCGACGGACGACGAAAAAACCGTTTTATACTTTAACGCTGCTGCGATTGAGCCTTACGTTGCTACGGGCTTAGCGGAGGATTAGTCCAGGATGGGGGTGCTAAGAACTCCAAACGCGTGTAACGGAAATTTTATGACAATTTAATCGTTTCAGACGGATTCTATATTGGAATGGCGATGCAGCAGATGTTTACGAAAACTTACTCCTTTTTTTTATGAAAAATACGAATACTGGTCCTTTACAAATGCAGGACAGAGGAATTAGAATCGCGTTCTTAGTAATAAAGAATTTAAGGGATTTCATTTCGTTGATGACCTTGAAATTGACCTTGAAAAAGGAAATAAAGGAACAATTCGTTATTTGTTTTTTTTTTTTTTTTTTTTAAATGAAAAATATATTTTTTTTGTTTAACAGAGTAATAAAAAAGGACACAAGAATAATTTTTTCTCAGTGATAAAAAAATTCTAAAAACGTCAATACAACATACATATCTCTATATTCATGTTAAATGTATATTTAAATCAGAATCAAGAAGGGTGTTTCTACTTAAAAAACAAACTTGATTTCAAAATAATCTTTTGATTTAATTGCAAGGTCGATGCCCAAGGCCATCAATGAAATTTTATGATCGAGGTCCTAACTCGTAAATACGCATCTGAAGAATTACTCAGCCATTTTAAAACTTCTGAAATATCCTGTGCATCACATCTACACTTAAGCAGGATGCATTATTTTCAATAACATTCACGGTATTATTATAGTAGTAATAGTAGTTAGTAGCAGTAGATAGTAATATCATTTGTTCTTAGATTCGTTCACTTTATTTTGGCCGTAACGAAATACTTTAAAGCTAAAGGAAGTAAAAAGGAATTTTTTAAAATTATTTTTATTATGAAGAAAAAGAAAACAAGAGTCAGTATTTCTTTGTTATTTCTCAAAGCAAAAGGGTCGGAGATGCAAAGTGAAAGGGAAATTTCAGCAATCCGAAACTGATGAGCTCACGTTGATGATGTTGGCAGGATCCGAGGAGGACTCATTGCTGGAAGCCGCCGAGCGGTTGGCCAGATCTTGACCGTACAGAGTGGTGCGGAAATCCGTCGACGGCCACGTACTCGTCGGGCTCGTTCCTGGTGACTCGGCCTTGGCCGGTCGCCTCAGCAGGTGCGGGATCACCTCGTTCCAGAACTCCATTTCCGCGGCGCGATAACGCTGGCCGATCTGCGGCGGCGTCGCTGCGGGAAACGAAGCGCGATAGTTTTTTTATTCCTCAACCGCCGCGCGCTTCTTATCGCGCCTTTTTTCCCCCCTCGGCGGATAATGCCGAGATAGCGCCGGCTACGAGGAAAGAGCGAGGCCGTATTGGTTTTCTGTTTAGTCGAAGTCTGTGTTTGGATTATCGGAGCTCGGTCCTTTGAATTTCTCACGATGCCGATTTTGAAATTTGCGGAGAGCCAAGAGCTCTATTTCGGTAGGGTACAGGCTAAAACGGTAGAGTGAAATTGCACTCCTTTTTTTTTAAAGCGTAATTCTAGAGTTAATGCAAATTTTACTATAAAATATGATAATTTCTGATGATAATTTTTTAATAGAAATGCAGTAATTTCTCCCAGTGTAGAGTAGGATTTTTTAAGTAATTGAGTATAGGTCTATCCTTCCACTCTGCATTGAGGGAGTTAATTTCAAATCTAAACTTCGAGTGAAAATTTGACTCCAAATCAGTCTAACCGATTTAGCGTGTATATATATGCTATAGATTTTATTTGCTAATCTTAGTTAAGGAAATAAATTGACTTGGCTTTAAGGTACGTGGAAAAAAAATCCAAGGAAACATTATTCTACTATAAAAAGGGTGGCTTTCTTAGCATTTTATTTGAAGCGCTTAATCTCCGCTCGAAATCCAATGCTATAAAAAGCACCGTAAGTTATTACAGATGGAGTCAAAAAGGCCTTTGATACTAAATTGGCTCTTATCGAAACTAAATTCAATTAAATTATTTGATCCAGCTCAAAGAAGCAATATTAATCATTAGAAATTATTTCTAAAAGTGCCAAATTGGAAAATAATGCAATTATCCGCGGAGGCAATTAGAATTTCGATTTTAACGCACGTAATTAACTTTGCACGGGGCGCCCGAACGAAAGTATGACGCTCACGCGACCCTCGCGATACACTTTAGATCAAAGTAAGAATTTTCAATTAAACTAATTGGCGTCGATCCACGCCATTCCGAGCGATCGGTCATTTGTCAATTGGCAATTGCAGTAATGCCGGTGCGGGGTTAGCCACGTCCCTGGAAAACGTGACCCGCTCATAATGCATCCAAAGATGCATCTCCTGCTCCGCGGCGCTCGCTCCTTCTCTCTCAGCCTTGTTCTCTTTTCCCCTTTTCCCAGGAAACGACTTACTGAGATTAAAGTACATCTGGTTCTCGGAATCGTACTCGGGCCAGTCGATCTCGTACGGCAAACTCTGCTTGTAGTCGTTCCTCAGGTATAAGGACAGTCGACGGGGCGGTGGTCTCACGTTGTTCGGATTTCTGCGAATTAGACGGAACGAAAATGTATTGTCCTGGTAAAAAGTTTCCGCCGGGCGTGTGTGTACCGTGGAAGCTAAGAGTCGCGATGTCCCCTTAATTCACTCGTCGCGATATTAATTTACGGCTTCGTCGCCTCTACGCCGGTGCTACCTTTTCATTCGCTTAATTTGGGCTTCGCCGAGATTAATTTATGGACGCCGGTGGTGGGAGACTGCGGTTCCGGGGACGAATTGATTTTTCGTTTCACTTTAGGAATTACCCCGCGCCCTCGTAGTTCAGGTGAAGCGATTGATTCACGGGCTCGTTTCTGATTCTCCGCGAGTCGCTCTGCTTTCAGAGCTTTTCAATGCTTACTCTTAGATAAATATGTGTGCGAGTTTGTATTAAGTTTCTTAGGTATGCAGGATTGGCTGAATGAATTTAAAACTACTTTCTAACTAGGTCAGTAATAATTTAGTTACCGTATTTACTTAAGAATTATATTAACGCGGTGCTAATCTCAAAGTTAAAAGTCGATCTTAGAAGTAGCGAATCGTTAATCTATCAGAAATTTTAAAACTTGGTAAGTTAGTTTTTAATTATTAATTAATCTGTTTAAATAAACCTAAAGTTAGTAGCCCTTCGATGATTAAAAATTATTCTACATCACATTAAAAGATTTTGAACTGCCACCATTAAAACTGATATTAAATAGTCACACTAAAAGCCTCGGAACATCCTGTCATCGTTTTATAAGAGGAAGTAAATAATCACATTGGTCAATTTAAGAATGTTTTACTATCATTTACAATTAATGTTGATTAAATTTATAATGAAAAGTGTATTAAAATAAAAAAATTACTAAAATACAAAAGAATGAAAAAATGAAAAAATAAATAAATAAAAATAACAAATTCCTATCATCTACTAGCATTACGCGTAGGAAAAAAATCTGCAGAATACTCTGCAGGGTTTTCTGCAGTCGAAAACCTTGCAGAAAAACCTACAGAAAATTCTGCAGAAATGACAAATTTCTCCAGAATCTTCTACAAAACTTTCTGCAGAAAATTCTGCAAGCTTTTTTCCTACGGGTATGATAGTTAAATTGAATAAATAAGTTCATTCATTAAAGATTTGTCTCCGCTTTCCACTGAAAAGCCTCGAGAGGACTAGAAGGTCAGTTTAGAAACCCTTGGCCCTCGTCAGTGTGAACACTAACGAATTATGTAAGAGTAATTTTAGATCGGACAGAGATCCTCTTACCCGGAGTAGGCGAAATTGCTCCACCAGTCCATCATCGCCTTTGATAGGAAAGCCTCGCCCTTATCGTACGCGGCGCTGAGGTGATATCCCTCGCCGTCCAGGGGCACGCCCAGCACGTAAGACAGCTCCTCACCGTGGACCGTGCGCCGAATCTGCTTCTGAAACGTCGACACATTTGCTCTATCTCGAATATTTTTCGCAACTCCCTATCCCCCTTCCTCTCTCTCTCTCTCTCTCTCTCTCTCTCTCTCTCTCTCTCTCTCTCTCTCTCTCTCTCTCTCTCTCTCTCTCTCTCCTCGTTGCCGCGTTTTTCTTTTCAGTCGAGATCGAGCTGTTATAGACACATGCACTGGCGCACACAAGAGCTAGCCAGGGAGAAATGCGAGGGACTTTTGCGAGTTTCTATTTTTCGGAAGCTCTATTGACGTGGAACTTTATGAAATTTCTGACTCGCAGCGCAACCCCCCGTCTTCCCCGACGTCGGCCGGATTTGATAAGAAAAGCGCTTTCGCGGGGATTGCAGGCGATTTCTCCGAGAAAAGCGCCAAATCGAGTGTCATTAGAATGTTAATTTACTCGCGATTTATAGCTGTAAAAATGACCATTTTGAAAATGTATACCGTGCATTTATCATTAGCAATTTGCAGTTCGCTCTCGAATTATGCGCGGGTAATAATAAACATCCGGACTTTGCCGAGCGCTTCGACGTCGAAAATATATAGACTCATCAGAATTTTTCCGCGGAGCGCTTTTGAAAGCGCATCAGAATGAAGTAATAAAGCTTCTTTCTAAAAGTACTTGAAGGCGAAAAGCAAGCAAAAGTTTCCCATCCAATAATACCGTCGGCACGCACGTATAAGCGCGAAAGGAAAGGACCCGAATGGCATACGCTTTATATGTACCTCCCTAAGCGTATCTCGCGCAAACGAACAATTTCCCCATAAAATTAATCCCTCCCAGTGCGAGATTAATAGCGAAAGAGGATCGAGGGCCCTGAGAAAGAGAGAAAGGAGGAGAAATGAAGAAAAGCGAGTAAAGTTTGAGCCGCGGGATTTATACTCACGCTGAAATCCTTGTCCCTAATGGACCTGAGATGGCTGAAGACGTACATGTAGCTCTTGGGGTTGGCGCGTGAGTGGAGGTTCGCGGTGGCGATCATGGGCGCGACGACCCCGCTGTCGGAGGCGACCTCGAGGGCGAGGTCTCGGTTCCGCCTGCGCCCGGCCTCGCCGCCACGCCGGCCTCGCCTCGCCCCCGCCCCTTTGTAGTGCTCCAGAACTTTTCGCAGGATCAGATCGGACTCGAGCTCGTGGGTCGCCTGCACACGCGGGAAAATCGGCGATGCCGATGTCTGAATGCGGGTCATCGAAACTTTTCGAGGAGAGACCGTAAAATGCGAGATTCGTGTCGCGCCGAGCGCGCGGCCAAGATGCTCGCTAGGCTTTGAGGTCGTACTTATGTAGGTGAATCGTAGTGAATCATTTAGTTACTTTTTTCTTTTTATTTTGTCTGCGAGGATCGATATATCGACCGTTTGGAAATATTGTTATTAGTGTGACTTAGATTTTTTTTTCTACGCTAAAAAAACTGTTATACATCTAAGCAAAATTTCTCCTTACAAAACAATTTAGTTTAATTAACTAAACATTTAGATAATTAACCAAAGTTTTAGTTAAATTGATCAAATATTTAACTATAGGTCGATTCTTTAATTAAATATTTTTTTTAATTTAACTAAATATTTAGTCAAATCAACAAAGTAATTTTTAAGGAGGATTCAAGAAAATTTGTAGTTTGTATTTGATGAATTTTTGGTTCAGTGCAAAGTAATTGCAGAGATTTAAGTAATTTTTGTAATAAAAAGAAAATTTGGAAACTTAATGATTCTTTCGTTAATCTATTTAAGGACGTTGCTCTGCTAAATAAAATAACGCTGAAGCTGAAACTGAAGCTGAAGTACATGCACGTAATACATTTGCATAAAATTATTAAAAATTCAGCTTCAATTTCAGCTTCAGTTTCAGCTACGTGAATTAATGAATTAAAGACGTTGGCCAGTTAAATAAAATAATGCTGATCAGAGAAAATCTGGTGCTATTCCTGTTACTATATGTATTTTTTGAGGATTTTTCATAAAAATATGTTAAATTCACTGATAGATTTTACTGCACCGTTAAACTGATTTAGGATTTAGGAAATTAAATAATCTATAAAAATATAAGAAGTAATTTTAATAATTCACCCTTTAAGTGATTAATGAAAAAGCTTCTTTCATTACAAATATAGATATTACATTGAGGATTTCCTTTTAAATAATTTTTCCTCGAATTTTCATTGTCGTATAATAATTTTTTTTTTTACTAGATCACCGCAATCCTTCCTTCGAAAGTTGAAAGTAAGGAAAGTCTCTTAAAAAATTACATCAAACGCAAGTCACTCGCATCTTATAATTTTCAGCGCCGGCAATAAATCCTCCGGCAAGTTAAAATAAAGGATTCAAAATGAAAGCATAACTATTTGCAAGTGAAGCGTTCATAAATTCAATTTTTCTCTTAAAGTGAATCCTGTCTTGCGCACGAAAGCGAGTCTTAAATCTCCGAACATTCGGTAAAGGCGGCGACGGAAGGGAGGGGGGTACAGTGCAAAAAAAAAAGAAAAAAAAAAAGAGAGTAAAAGAAAGAAGGAAAACCGAGGAAGAGCAAAGTAAAACGGAAGTCGTGTCCTCCCGGGGTAGTCGAACGGCGACGCGTGGCACCGGAGTCTCGCGAGGCGTACAGGCGCGCGATTTACCTACCTTGACGCTGTCGTGGATGAATTCGTCCCTGCTCGCATCGTCTAGTCCGTCGAGCAACGCCACCCCCGGCAGAATGTGGAATTTCTCCAATTCCGTCACGCCGTACATGAGGTCGAACCTGCAAAACAATGCAGCCCTGCATTCCCAGGACTCGACCCCTCTCTCTGTCCTCTCCCTTAGCCCCCACCCCTCTCGCCCTTTCCGACACGACGTAGGGATGCTCGGGCCAACTTCCGGGGGATGGAATTAGCTCGAGCTCTTTTCGGCTTCTTGCGGAAAGGCGACGGCCCTTTTAACTTCGGTGGAAGCCACGAAAATTTTTTTACACTTCGAGGTACGAGGGGAGAATAATGGGGGTCGTCACGATTTAAGAACTTGTCTTGCGGGAATCGATTCCGCTTTACGATTATTCTGGATTCTTGAATTATTTTTACTGAATCTTTTCTTTTTTGGTCCGTTAAATGAATTCATTTTGAAAGTATAAAACACTATGAGATTTTTGATATCTTGTTATTTTTATTTATTCGAAAAATTTTAATTGGAACTTGATAAATGTTTGACTGGTTATATGAACCATATTTAATAGAATATATTGCGCATGAAAGGTATCTGTATTGATTTACAGTGAAACTATTTGACTACGTAATATTTTCCATTAATTGTGAGATTTACATTTTACATTAAAATAATCAACGTGGATTCGATTGCATATTGGTTCTATAACTTTCTCAATTTTCATTTACGTTGTTAACTAAACTGAATTCGTATTCAAATTACCTCGTTATTCAAATATATTTTGGGTACATAGAGGCTTGTTTCGATTAAAAAAAAAATGCAAGTGCCCATAACTTCGTGCCCACATTATCAGAACTGAAAGCACCTCCAAAATGAAAATAAAAAAAAAAAGCAATAACAAAAATTTGCAACAAAAGTATTTAAAACTGCAAACTCAGATCATCAGACCTAAAAGCAGCACCCAAACTGAAAATAAAGTTAAAAACATCCCTGAACAAAAAAAAAAAAAAAAAAAAAAAAATTCGGGGACATTTGGCCTGGTAGCAAACGCGACGACGATGAAAAGGGAAACCCTGGCAATTACGCGCGCATCCTCCCCTCAATCTTCGTACGGAAGAATTAAGAGTGGCAGGAGGGTAATGCCCCCTGGAGGAGCTCGCAGGAGATACTTCGCCGACGGTATTATACGAGTTAATTATATAGCGCCAAGCATTTCGCGAAAATTGAATTTCCGCACTCTCTAATTCGTCGGCGCGGCGCCGGCGGATTCCACCGGCTAAATCGAATTTTAAATAGGCCGAATTCCGGGCGCTCGAATCTCGCGCCCCGCGTTACGTCGAGCTTCCCTCCGCCGACTTATCATCAAGAGTCGTCGTCTGCGGTGGCTCTGGAGGAGGCGCGTTTAATTGAACGTGGATTAATAGTGAGCCCCGCCGACTGGGGGAAATATTTCAAGGCTACTCGTGGATATTGCCCGCAGGTGGACCGAAAATCCCAGTAAGACTTTACCTGCCCAGGCGTTCGGAATTCTTCATCAACTGGGACGGTTTGTCCGGTATGATGGCTGAATCGATCAGCGGCGCAAACGCTGGCACATACTTCGGCTTGTGGATCTTTACGTTCAGTAGGTCCTCCAGCGTGCGGTTCTTCAGGCAATTCGCCAGATCTTCATCTTGGTTTTGGCAGTTCAGCGCGAACGCCACCTACAAATTATTCAGTAATTTTTAATGTTTTTGCCATTTTAATAATTTCCTTTTGTGAGAAAAATCTAGATACATTATACAGAAAAATATTATGCAGAGAGTGTGTATAATTATTACAGATTTTTTTTCACAAATTCAGTAGAGAATCTACACAAAAATTTTCAGAAGATTTTTTGTAGAATTTATGGCGAATATCTACAGAAAATGTTAAAAAAATTGTTGTGTAGATTATCTGTAGAATTTTTTAACAAATCTTTATGAATTCTGCATAGATTCTGTATAAAATGTATGCATAATTTTTTCATAATTGTTGATAAATTATAGTTATAATAGACGTTTGAGATTTTAATACATTAATTGGTTAATTATAAAATAATTAATTTAATTATATATAAAAAGTCAAATTATAATAAAAATATCTTTTAAAGAAAGTATGTTAAGAATTGTGGATGGTACCTGCTTTGTAATTTGTAAAGGTGCCTTGCCGATAGCATCTGGGTTTAGCGCAGATCCAGACATGAGTATTGCTCTCTTGAATAAATCTGGAGAATTATGTAATACATTAAATTATCGCTTCGAATAACACTTGCAGTAAAATATAGTAATTAAAGATTATCGCTTGCAGTAAAATATAGTAGTTAAAGATTATCGTTTGCTTCAAAATAATTCGCAGTTATTATACTTTTTTTTTCATCATGGAAGAATGAATATATTTTTTATTTTCATAAGCCAAAGATGTAAAAAAAAAACTGGGGGTTTACTATCGCGGAAAATCGATTATAGAAAATTTATTTTCCCAATAAATTGAACAAATACTTGAGAAAATAAATTTCACCTCTATTGAATTCGATATTTTAAATCCCGTGGATAAAAAAAAATCTCTTTACGACTCTGAATTAAATATAACCCATCGATTGTTCCTAATATAAAAAGCGATTTATAAAAGTAATTTCAAGACCTCGACAGATATTCCTCAGCACACGGTTATTACACATCAGCCACGTAACGCACGGCAAACAGAATTTACACAACGAGTAGTTGCAGGACGGCCAAAAGGAACTCCGAAACAAGGTTTGGTCATTAATACAAACCTTCCACGGGACTAAGTAGCAGCAAGTTGACGAATACGGCGCCGGTGCCGTGACCGAGTAGAGTGATTCGCCGGGGGTCGCCGCCGAACCGGTCGATGTTGTCCTTCAGCCAGACGAGGGCGGCTATCTGGTCGAGCAGGCCGAAGTTGCTCGCAGTGTCGTCCCTCGTACCCGGCCGCAGGAAACCTGCGTTTCACTGCTTTAGTTTGGCCAGCGCTCGTAAAAGCGGATCAAGTGACTTGTCCGCCTTCGATGAGACGATTCGCGCTCGATTGCGCGACCGAGTAACTTTTTTTATTGCCCGAGAGCTTTTTTGAGCCTTTGGGATTTCGTTCAATGACAGTGCAATATTCGAAGCTACTAGTACACCCTCTTTTCCTTTTTGGATTTCTTTTATTTATGAATATAATGGTTCGTATGCATGGATGTTACAAATTTACGTTTGGCAATGATACATTTCGACTATTGATTGAGAACAATGAGCATGGAGGACTCACGTCCATCTATTCTAGTTTGAATGAGGTCGTATGAAACTTGTAACAGCATTTTGTGAGAATTCAAAAAGATATTCAATTTGACAATTGACCGCTTTCTATAGAAGAATCTATTTGATAAGGAATGCGTTAATAATGAGCTTGGTCTAATATTTGAAAGTAGAAATAGTCGGGTATAGTCAGCCGCATATTTGTCATCCAGTTCTTCATAGACTTTCGTTTCAGTTATGTAGATTAATTTTACTATTTAAAATATTTATTTGAATTCAAATACAGAAAAACTGGTTTTATACGAACATTCAATGTACGAGATACAATATTCGTATAGACTATTCGTATATAACGAGCACCATTTGTATTCGTATACAAAATGTTTGTATATAATACTAATATTTTTTTATGTGAATTCCAATACAGAACAATTTGTTTTATACGAACAGAATGTTTGTACATAAATACAAACATTTTTTATGTTTAACATTTAATAATAATTCCAGATAGTAAAAGTTTTTTCATTATATAACGCATGCTGTAATCTTTGTTCTCTTTACTAATGCGGGAATGTATACGAACGTTTACTGCTTACGCATTTATGTATAGATATATCTTTTATATATATGTTCACAAAAATATCGTTTACAACACTCGCGGTTTTAAAATGCAATCTGCTCGCTGGGAGGATTTAAGGCTTTCGCCAAGAATTTTTCGATTTCAATCACATGTAAGACTTTATGATTCAATATTCGTGAAGTGTCGATATAAAAAGAAAAGATTGAGAAGAAAAATTTAAGAACCCAAAATGCATCTACTTTCTATCGCATTATTTTTTAGTAACCTTTCACACTCCCTATCTTAAGTATTAGAGAATTTGCAAAATACCCACAAAAGAATCATTAAACTGTCATTGAACGAAAGCAACTCCACAATATCGCGCTAAACCGTAAGCAAAGTTTTCAACGTTCGGAAAATCACTTTTAAAGTTGAGCGGCTAGCCCCCTGAAAAAGTGCGAGCAAAAAAAAAGGTGCCGGAAGCCAACACAGCCGAGCTATGCGGGCGAGAGCAAAATAAGGACGGCACAGCAGCGGGCCGCTCCTCGGAACTTATTTTGCTTTTAGCCTCGCCCGGCGCGCGGCTTTTCATTAATAGTCGCGAATAAATTAAATTACGCGGGCCTGGTTTAGCGGCGAGTGTTTTACCTAAAATCCCGAGTCGAAAGTTGACGGTGACGAAAACAACGTTGCCGTAAGCCGCTAAAACAGTGCCATCATATGGATTTCCGCTGTTCCACTCGTAACTTTCGCCGTGGATGAAGACCATTACCGGGAATTTTTCCAAGCTTCCCTGCTGGCCTGTAAACCGATAAATTGTTTTGTTAATTTTAGTTTTATGCGGTCGGGTGCAGTTGACATTTATGTATAACTTTCTTTGTTGAAATTTCTAGGGGAGTTTCATAGTAAATATTCATAGAATGCGATGGAATAAGTGAGGCTGTAGCTAAATTAGATTAGTTAAATAATCGAAGAAAATGTATTTAAATATATTATTTTAGCGTTTAAAACTTTAAAATTTACACATTCTTTGTTAGTGCGTTTATTCAGAAGGTATTTGAATGGGAAATAATATTTGATATTTAGCATTCTCATTGTCAAAACTTTAAAATCATAGATAATTGAGTACAATTTAAAAGTTTTCTTTAAAATATTACATTCGTATTGAAAGAATTCTTGAATTCGATTATATTACATAGAAAATATAAAAAATTTTTTTTTTTTTAACCAGACAGCCAAAGATTTATCAATTAATTTTTAGATGTATACGTTAGAGCTGATAAAAGAATCTCATTCAATTGAATATAAAATTGAATGCATATCATTTATTTTTCCTAAGAACTTATAATTTTATAAAACATTTATAGATATTTTACTTTGACCTATTTTAAAATGAATTTATACAAAATATAAAAAAAAAAATACAAATTTGTATAACCTGGCTACTAAAGATTTTTCGTTCTTGCCTATAAGAGAATCTCATTTAAACAAATATAAAGTTTAATGATTTATTGATCCATTACAATGATTAATAATTCATTTTTCCTATAATTGCAAGAAATTATAATCTTATAAAAAAAATTACATACATCTTGCTTTAACCTACTTTAAAATGAATTATATAAGCATATAAGAAGTGCAATAAAATATTAGATTGAATAAAAAGCATAAAGCTTCAAGACATCTTTATGATACTAGGAGTGAAGGAATGATCGGACGTTCGCAACCTTCCGAGTAGCTGGCGACAATGCGCGCGCTACTCTCGGGGTCCGTTGAAAAAGCCTCGGCGTATCACGACCAATAGTGACTGAAAAAGTCCGACACACTTGCAGTTACTTTTCGCCGACTCGCTCGCTCGCGCTTCTTGGCCCATTATTCACGAAGGTGATAGTTCAAAGGATTATTTCACAATGGGACGCGTGCGTGTATGCGCATGGAGAAAAGAATGAGCGCGCGAGGCGCTCTGGCGCACGCCCCGAATAAATGAATGTACAAAGGGTAGAGGGGCAGCGGGGAGGGGGGAGGGTTAGGGTGGCAAAGAGATGAGAAGGGAAGAGGTATAGAAACGCGCCGGGGCATTGTGCGAAAGAGGCAGGGTCAGTTATTAAAAGCTCGCTCCGCAGGTGTGTCTGAATAGGTGTTCTCCGCGACGCGGCGACAAGCTTCCTACCTGGAGATTTTTATTGTTAATAATGTACGGGTGTCGCTTCTTCTCTCGGCCATTACCGCCTTCACTTTTCTTTTATCGCGCCTCCTCCGATTTTCTTGGAATTTTTATTAATTTTCTTTTTTTTCTGATTGAAACACTTTGCTATAAGTAAAAGTTTAGTCTGGGGGAGATTAGTTGCATTGTTTTATTTGTTTATTCAAAGGAAATGAAATTTTTTATGGCTAGGCGTTAAAAATTTTCATTTCCAAAGAGTGAACCTGCGTCACTTAATTGTACTTTAATTTTAATTTAAATGTAAATTGAGATTTGTGACACGAAGAAATAAAAATAAGAAGAAAGAAGGATAGAGTGCAGAGATTTACGACATAAGACAAGTGTTTTATGTTTTCTTTTTTTTTTTTTTTTTTTAATGAAAAGAAAGGCAAGAATTTTCAAGCGATATAAATTTTTTATTAACAAATAGGCAAAGAGTTATTTTTATAAAAGATCTCTGCACTTTAGACATATGATAAATATCGTTTGCAGATGAGTATATTAAGTACTACAAAGTATACAAGAAAGAAGAGATAAATAAAATAGAGCTATACAAAAGAAGGCGTCTATTGTTTTAAGAAGATTTCTTGTACTTTTTCTCTCTTTTTATAAAAAAATTTCCTTTTTTATTAGATTAAGCTTATCCTTCGACATAAATTTATTTGCAAGTGGCTAATTTCCTTCACAAACGTGTCAACGCGTTTCAAATGCGTAAAGGCACGAGATCATTAAATTTTCCAAACGCTTACCCTTTTCGGCACAAAGAAACTTCATTAAAATCAAAAAGCACGGTGACCTGTTCAACTATTCTATTAACTCTGTCGTACCTACAGAAGAACAAATAACGAAGAAAACAAATTATAAAAGAGCTCGAGGTAGGAAAAGATAATGCCCTCGCTTCTCAGAAGCAATTCGTCGCCGACGCTTTATGCAATTTCCGGCGATCGTCGCCGGGCCGGTCTCGCCTTTTACTACTTAGAGCGCAGGTAGCGTCGGAACGACTTTCTCGCACGCGTCTCGCTCTCTTGTTTTCCCTCGCTCCCGCCGGCGCCCGCGAACAAACGAGGGAAAATGCACGAGGGCTGGAGGAAAGAGGGGGGCGGGAGACCGGGGACCAAGGGGTGGGGGTTACAGGGGGGGGGATACGCGGGAGAGACGGGCACGACGTCCCTTTTACCCTTTCGTACGGCGGAACAACGGGGCGAGGCGCTTTTTGCACGCGGCGATCCTTTTATGCAAGGCGCTCCGCTCGCGGCATGAAAAGAGCGAGAGAAAAAGTCGCCGCGGAGGGGTGGGGATGCAGACGAAAAGGGAAAAAAAACGAGGAGAGAAAGAGAACCGGAGGAGAAAAGAGGAGAGGTGCTCGCAATTGAATCGTCCCTATGAAACTTCGGACGGCCTTTTTGCGTTTTGTTCTCACCCCCTACCACCCCTTCTTCAACCCCTCAGTTCCCACGATAACGCCTGCTCTCTCTCTCTCTCTCTCTCTCTCTCTCTCTCTCTCTTATTATTATTTGATTTACATTTCGCACAGTCTCGCGCGCCGCCGCGGCGATGAAAAAGTTTTACCCGGCCCCTGGAAAACTTCTGATTTATACCGCTATAATGGAAAAATGAATGAAAATTCCCGGCGCGCGTCCGCCCTCGTTACGCTTGCTCTTCGCCCGTTCACCCTTTCTCTCTCTTTCTCTCTCACACACACTCTCATTCTCACTCACTCTCTCACATTCTTTCCCACTCTCTCACTCTCACTTCCTATTTCGCTCTCACTCTTTTACTTTCTATCTCTCTCACTCTCATTTCCTATCTCTTACTCTCTTTCTCTCTCTCTCTATCTCAATCTCTTTGCCTCTCTCTCTCTCTCTCTCTCTCGATCTTTTTTTCAACGAGCGAGAGCGACGTGTGTAAACACGAGCAGGTGGATACGATGGTCTAATATTTTTCGGTAAATGCCAAATTTGTTATGCTAATGGACGGAATAAATTTCTCATCGCCAACGACGACGGCGAAAAGAAACGGTAATGTCCTGCGCGTTCAACTCGGCCGCGCCGCTATAACTCGACCAATCGAACTGCTGATAATGTTTCCAATGGCATTAAATTTTTGCCGCGAGAGCTTTTTCAAATTAATTCATACACAAATAACTTTGGCTTCGCGCAACTCGCTTAACCCGCTTTTGTTTATATAACGTTTAATATTTATTAAATTGAAATTTATATTCACGAATTTAATTCGTGTCTTACGCTTTCTGAACGCTATTTGTATTTGTCCAGTGCTCGAGGTTGGCTGTCAATTTTTTTTTTTTTTTTTTTTAATTTCATGAAACATAATTGTTGCTTTCCTTTGAACGTACAGCATAATGGAAAAATATTTCGCTGGCGTGATCAATTTCGCTTCAGTGTCAGGTCAGTAGCGTTTAATCAGCGAATTTGGGAAAATTCGCGCCCGACAGATATGAAGAATCGCAAAGATATCGGAGAATTCGTAGCCCCTATTCGGTTTATTATTGCGCCGGAAGGTGCGGTATCGAAAAAAGTAAAAATCCCACGAAATTTTCCACGGCAGCTTAACGACTTACTCCTCCGTCGCTTTTTTGCGATTCGCTCGGTCCAAAAAGCAATCGCGGAAAATTGCTGCAGCGCGTAGTTGTCCCCGAGCGTATCGAGGATCGCATTAAAGCGTTATCGTCGCTCGGGAAGCGCGTCGCGCCTTACATCCTTTCAAGTTCGAAAAAATCGAAGCTGAAACGAGAGAGACAGTGTCTCACCGTCGACGGAAAGAGAGAGGAAGGCAGAGATGGAGAGGAGAGAAGACTGAGGGAATATTGGACGGCACCGTCTGATTTCTATTGTACTTGCGGGATCATAAATAACGAAACATAGAAAAGAAGTTCGCGCGGCAATCGACGTGTTCTATATACATTGCCGCGCATTTCGAGGCTGCATTTTAATATCTCCCAGGCGACAGACTGGACGAAGATCTTCTTAGTTCCTCTTTTTTTATAAAGCTACAAAAGAAGCTTTAATGCAGTTCTAAGAACGGGGTGAATGCGAAAATTGCTTCGTGTAATCGACTTTTTTACGCCTCGGCAGGTAGAGATTTATAATTGCCCAACTTTGTTTGTATTTGATGCGGATTGTAATTGAACTATGAGTAAATGTTTAGCTCGAAGTTTTTAATGGCTCGCTGAATTTAAAAAAAAAAGTTACCTGGTTAGAAATGAGTTAATATATAGTTTGCTTTTTTTTCTTTACGCCTCGTCACTTTTAAAAAGCACATTTTACTTTTTTTCTAACGAAGAAAAGCTGATTCCGAGCTTTTTGCAACGAAGACTAATAAAATTCAAACCTACCACAAAAAAGGCACTTCTCGGAATTTTGGCACGAAGAAAAGTAAATTTAGGAGCTTTTCAGTTTTTTCATAGCAATCTCGCAAAATCTATTTTTTTTCCTTTTTTAAGGACTACAATATATATTATATATTTTTATAATGTTCATTTTCGGACGAACGAATTTAATTCTATTAGTATCGTATGGAAAGCTCCAAAAATAACCGAAATCGAAAAGATTTAATTCAAAATAACGTGGGATTTTGTGCACACATCGAATTAAATTCGAGCATTGACGTGACTTAGTAAATCCATTAACATTTCAAAATTCGCACGAATTGTTTCTATAGTATAAATATCGATCCCTCTTTCTCGGACGATTAAACGTACTTTAAAAGCAGACCACTGTTTGAAAAAAAAAAAAAATAGCAGCAAAATAAACAGAAAAAAAATAAATAAAATAATAGCCGTAAAGCTCGAGAGTCAGGAGTCGCTTTCAATTAATTACAATGCGATACGCTTTTATTCCGCGATCGGCGGGCGTCGAGTGCATTGTCCCGGGCGAAATTTACGGCCGCCGAGTGCGGGAGAGCGTCAACCAATCGTAGAAACGATAAAAAGGATATCGGGGAGGGAGACCTGCGAGAAGGTCCGAGATTTACATGAAAATTGAAAGGAAGGATAAAAATGGAGACGAATATTTTCATCCCACGGGCCGAGCGTCTACTTATAAATCATTCGTAGGACGACGCGGAAACGTCTTATAAGCCAATGTGGAGCTTCATTTTTCCCGGGCCGATCGATCGGCAAGGCGCTGCCTCGTATTAACAGCCACGCATTCAAGGTCCTCGTGGAAGCTTTTCTGGCAAACTTTTTTTTTCAGATGAATGTTTTATATTTTAACCTGAGAAAGATTTGCTTCACAGGGGGTGGAAAGCTCTCTTCCGGAGATTCCTCGTATTTTCACAACTTTGTTCGCTATTTGTCCGTTAGGAAGTTGGAAAATGTAAATTTGAAATACAAATTCGTCGGCTGAAAGTTTTTACTCGTACGAAGCTTATTAAATTCCACAATTTCATAACGTAATGGCGAATATAAATTTTTTAAATTTGAACTATCAGGTGATAACTGAGAAGACTTTGTAAT
Organism: Sycophila texana; assembly: GCA_035582955.1. Classification (NCBI taxonomy): domain Eukaryota; kingdom Metazoa; phylum Arthropoda; class Insecta; order Hymenoptera; family Eurytomidae; genus Sycophila; species Sycophila texana. The sequence goes on along the minus strand of JAWWEN010000038.1, from coordinate 19,260,647 downwards.
ATTTTTTTTTTAATAATTATTCCATAGTTGAAGCTCAATCTGGTTATTATCAAATTAAAAAGTATATTGATTAAATTAATCATTAACGAATGAAAGTTATAAAAATAACGATTTTTTTAATAGTCACTTTGAATGAAAGATAGAATTAACTTTTATAATTAAAAATACGTTTTCAGTAAGACTTAATGGCAATGGAGTAGACAAAATGTTCGTACACATGGAAAATATTTCTACCATTTTAATTTTTCTGACACATGACACTATTTAATTTAAATATTGATCGAATGTACATTTCATTATGTTGTTAACAAAATCCCTGGTTGGTAATTGAAAGTAGAAATGCGTGGCTGTAGTCAGGAATACATTTATAATCCTTTATAGGTTTTCTATTTCATAATAAAATAAAAGATTTTTTTTTTAAATGTGTTGAAAATAATGTTCATATGCATGAAAATTACTTCGCAAATATGGATGCTGCAAACTTCAACTTTTTTGTACTCACACAAGAATGTACATTTCTCCTTATGTTTTTGGTCATTTGTATATAGTTTTCGCTTTAAAAAAATAAAACGATATTTAACAAAAGAAAAAATTGATCCTTTTCTAAAAATAATCAGTACGCTAAGATTGATGTGTGTAAGTAGAAACATCTGGGTATAGTCAGACATAATTTTTTTAATAGTCACTTTGAATGAAGGATACAATTAACTTTTATAATTAAACATACTTTTTCAATAAGACTTAATAGATTCTCACAATTTATGTAAAAATGATTTGAAAGAAATTCGTTTCAAAAGTTCCTTAAAAAGAAAGGGTCGAAAAAAAAACACTTTAATTTCAACTTCCAGTAGCCGCATCTCAGCGAGCAAAATTTTCCGAACCGTCGCGTAACTTCGGCCCGGTGTAATTTAAAATTTACAAACTAAAACCAATTGACCCCGATAATTGCGCGTCGTGACTTTCCCAAAGCAAATAACGTGAGCACCATCTGATTCACGAAACCATAACGGCCCGATCGATCGAAAATTAATTAAGGTGAAAACACGCTGGAGCGGAAGGGAAAAAAAGGTTAATTACCTCGATTCCCGCGGCGAGCTTCGACGGGAAGATGGACAAGATTTTCGGCGCGCACCGAGTGAATTGCGCGTCGGACGCACGGAGAGAATGACGGCGCATGACTTTCAATTTACCCGGTGCTTTCGCGCGCTTTGTTTTTCTTGCGCGTCGTATCGGTGCGCGGCGCCAGTGCAGCCTCCAGCGCGTATATACGGATTTTTATTCCGTCACCGTGGGACGTCCGCGCGGCGTTTTATTAATGAATATTGTTGCCGGGGCTTATGTGGACCGAAGATTAATAACGGAATAATTAATTTTGTTTTTATGACAAATTTATGAGGTTGCTATCGCGTTATAAATAGTCGATCGAGCGGGGGCTAGTACGCCAGTTTGTAAGCTGAATAATAATTGATTGTTTGCCTTTATTAGACTTTTATAATAACTGAGATGTTGGAATATATA
>JAWWEN010000038.1:19230375-19245666 GCA_035582955.1 Sycophila texana | reverse complement strand
TTATTATTATTATTATTATTATTATTATTATTATTATTATTATTATTATTATTATGAGTATTCAAGAAATATATGTAAATATCGAAGACAATAAATCAATTAATTCCATTAAAAATCCAATGTCTGACTACATTGGCATTTTTCTACTTACCTGAGACTTTGTTGCGTCAAGGAATTAAATTTTATTTCGCTTTGTATAAAAGAGTATTAAAAAAATATGTGAATGCCTCACGAAGACAATATAATAATTAATTGTATCAGAAATAGAATGTCTGACTATAGCTGTTTTGTTCTACTTGCGTGAAGCTTTATTAAAGCAAGAAAGTTAACTTTCATTTTAAATATTTAAATATTTGTAATTATTGTTTAGAATAGTCAAAATAAATATATATATTAGATACATTCTTAGAAGATCCTCTTCTTTAGGACTTACTTGAAACTAAAGATCTTTCCACAAACTGCGAATGCTGTAACCTGATTAAATGCAGTGTTTAAAGTTTATGCAGTGTTTATTTAATATTTACAGTCCGATTTTTTCTGGACTTTCCGACAGTTTCTGGTGAGAATCTACTCAACTGATCAACATCCTCGCATAATTCTCTTTCTTTAAGGTCCACGTAAATTGTCACACATACAGATTTTTCTAATTTATTAAAAAAATATTGACTAGCCTACTTAAATAGTTTTATTTGAAAATTAACATGAATCCACTAAAAGGGACTCAATAGTTATTCTGACACTCTCCGCTAATTTGTAGATCTAATTACAAAATTAGTACTCTCAACTATCGAAGAGTATCAGCATTAGTAAGAAAAAAAATGGCACATTAAAAAGTCAATAATCATTAAGCTTGATCAATAAAAGTTCAGTAATCGAAGTTTCCTAATCATACGTAAGTGCAGATTTAACAAGAAGCAGCTTCTTGAGGTCCAACGAGAGTAATGATTCGGTACCAGGGCTCATGTCAATACAGTATGAACTCACATGGTTAATCCTCCACTAATTCTTGGGCGGGCCCCCTGGGAAAGGAAAATCCCAAGTAAGCGATATTATCCTTCGGCTCCTTGATCCCTGGCACTTATCCCTGTACGAAGAGATTAACCGGGGCTGAATTTAGCTCGGGGTATCCTTCTTGTCACGAAACAATCGAAATCCATATCTATTATTTACACCTGGCTACCTGCGCTAAACGATAAAAAAGCAGAGGAAGCTTCTCAGTTTGCTCTGTGAGTAGAAAGAATCTCCCCTCGTGTTTACGCGCGCTAAGCAAATGTTTATATTATTCGTCGACGCAGGGGAATATCAAAGAATCTACTTTCATTTTTAATTATAAAAAACTAATCCCTCGACCGAAATCCCATGCTCAAACTCTGCATCTCGCTATCTCCTTTCCTTTTCACAGGAGCTCTTAAAAAAAATTCAAATCGCTCTAAGCAAACGTAATTTTACTTTGAGTAAAAAAAAAATTATGAATATTTTGTGAGGATTCCATTCTTCTTTAAATAGAACTAAGAGGTTGTGAAATTCTTCGTCATATCTCATATCATTTCAGTAGTCAATACAATTGGGCAGATCAAATCATAATTCCGTTTATTTATACGATTCACTTTTAGTTTTAGTTTTTAGTATTAGTTACACTACAAAAAGATTAGCAATTCCAACAAAATATTTCTTTAAATATTCAATAAACATTCAATAAATTTTAACAAAATATTTCTTTAAATATACAATGAATTTCAACAAAATATTTTTTTATGGAGCTCCAAGGAAATAGTTTCATTGAATCAACTAAATGTTTCATTAGTCACTTTATTCAGTAATTTCAACAAAATATTTAATTAATTCACTGAAACAATCTTTTTTTCAGTGTACTACATTACTACTATAAGGACTTCTAGTCAGCTGAATTATTATTAAATAAATAAATAAAATAAAATAAAAAATTCACGTTTAAATCTTCCGTTGCATCTAAGCACCGTCAGTCCGTAAAAGAGTCCTTGAAGCACTTCAGCGAGAAAAGAGGCGCGTTTCTTCGTCGCCGCGTCCTTGATACTCCCGGCGCGTCTCCCGTGAGAGATTATACCTCGCGCGCGTCTCAATCGGCCCGCAAGAGTAATCAATGCGGTGTCAATGAGATACCGTGAGCGTCGGGAGTTTCCAGGGCACGTCGCCCCGGCTGCGCGCCGCCTCGTATTTACTTCGGATTCGATTAAATCGAGATTAAAGGCATCTGCCGCGTCGCCGCCGGGAGGGTGAGACCCTCGGCGAATATTAAACCCAAGGGTCACCCGCGCCATTAATGCAAGCTCGCGCGTCTTTCAGAAGGCTGGAGAGCTTTTCCTTTTTTTTTTCTTTTTTCACGCGTGCATCGGCATGTGTCGGGTCGATGGGGGTGATGCGCGCACCTCGGCGCTTAGTGGGAGCTGATTTACTTAGCCACGGCGAGGCGAGAATTTATCGGGGGATTCGACGGTAATACCGCGTGGGGTTCGAAGGACAATGAATTTTTCGAGCGAGGCGATAATAATGATGAATAAAATGTGAATCGCTTGTAGGCGAGTGGTTGTATGGCTCGAGGATGATTGGGATTTATTGGGTTTATTGATGGTTCAAGTGTGCATCAATTTTTATAATTCTTTAATTGTTTAATTATTTGTTTATTTATATGGACATTGAATGAGCTTAAAAAAACTCTGTGCGATGAAAAAAAAAATACAAAAAATATAAAAGACTAATAAAAGAATCGTAAAAGAGCGTAGTACTCTTTTAATTAACAAACATTTTTTTTATAAATTGATAACTAATTGGACTAACTTTGTAATAGTGCCAGTGATTGTAGAAGGGAAGAAGGTTTATCGATTCTGCGAACCCAAAAGCTGGATGAAAATTTGCGTATTCATTTAAGCTTTCTAAAGTTTTGACAGGCTTTGACCACTAGGTGTCCAGGTGTCGATTTTCGATCTTTTATAAATAATTTGATGTTTATTTAGTGCGAGGTCTTCATCAGGGCTACGCGAAATATTGAAAGTTAGTTAGAAGTCAGTAGTTATTGTCTCCAAGGACTCTCAATATTTTGCAAAGACCCAGATGTTGATAACGTGAGTGTCTTCCAAAAGACAATTTTAGTTGGCAGGTTTGAATAAGCAATCAAATTTTCATCCATTAAAAGAGAGACACAGTTATATTGATCGACATTGATAATTCGAGTGATAATTTAGATTAGACTAAAAATTACATATCAGTGATAAGTTCACCTCCATTAGTAAGTTTGTAGTTTAAATCGAAGGGTTTATACATCAGAAACTCTTAGGATTTTTATCATTTTATTTATCGTTCTTATTTCCATCAGTCTCACATTAATATATGAACGATTTTTCAAGAATCTGTTACTTCTCAGATGGTCTTAAAAAATCATGAGCGATGGGAGCAATGGTTCGTAGGATATGAATTTTGAAACTCTTTAAAAAATAGTATTGATTTACTTATAAAGAATATTGATGTAATGGAATTCTATTTTGAAGCTATAGTTTCTACAGAATTTCGGCGATCCAGATGATGAATTAAATAACACTTGGATATATTAATTTTTATTTTATGCAATTCTCAACTAGAGATTTTCTGTAATTTTATTTATTTGCTAGAAAAGAAACAAAATAATAAACTTCACAATATCTCTGATGCTTCGGATACAAATACTCTCTGATTTCCATTATTTATAAAATGATATCCTGAACGATCGATACATTATTAAAATTCGTACATGCAATTATAATAAATTATAAATAAATAATTATAAATAAATAAATTCTTAATACAAAGCTGAATCGAGCTCAGACATAAAGAATTAATAAATTGAAGCAATCCAATCCCGTTAAATTCAATTACAATCCTTGCCTTTGTAAAAAAACGCACCCATACACGTCTCTTCAAAATAAATGAAATCATGACCCTTCCTCGTTCGCTCGTAAGCTCGATGAAAAAGTCGAGCAGAAAAAACTTTCTGATCCCAAACTGTCCTTCGTGCATCTTCTAATTAAAAAAAAAAAGGAAAAGTTGGCGTGCGAAAAAGTCACACGCGTCGAGTACCGTGGACTTTTAATTAAATCCTCCGCTCGAGGATATAAAGACAGGCACGCCCGATTCGATAATTGAAACGTTCTCACAGTCGCGCGCTTATAAATTTTTTTCTCTCCGAACAATGTTACGGGCTTCGTTGTACCAATGTAATAAATTACCTTTTTCCTCGGACCCACCGCTCCCTTTTTTCGCCTCCTCCTACGTACTGTCCGCTTACGTCCACCCCTCCCTGGAAACGTAATTCCATTTTTCCAGCCGCCGGAAGTCTTCTTTTTTCCGAAAAGGGACGCCCTTTCACGGCCAATTAATTTATTACGCAAATGAGGATCGCCGCATTCCTCAGAATCAAAACTGGCCCCGGGAATGAGCGATTCACGATTTCATAAGAAAAAAAAAGGAAAAATGTCTGCTCATCCTGCCGCAGCGCTGGTGGACAGAAAAAAAAAAGAAACGACAAAACGTCGCTGGTCTTATGAATAATGCACGGGCGTCGGAAGCGGGGCATTTTTCCGTCGCTTCCGAGGCAAGGAAAAGCAGCGGCCGAACAATAATTTAACGGGTATACAAAAATCCAGGCTTAGCGTCGCGCCGCGACTGCACATACAATTTCGTTTCCGCACACATCCGCGCTTCTCATATTTTTTTTGTTTTTTTTTTTATCACCCACCGAGAGATATAGAGGGGGTGGAGGGGGTGGCTCGTTATTTTTGCGGGCGTTAGAGTGGCGGCGGCGCGGCAGGTAAATGTATTACGGCTCTCGGCACATTGGGCGTGTTGCCTGATTCCATTATGCAAAAATATGATAATTTTTCGGGAGCGAAGTGGCCGCCGCCGGTCTACGTGTGCGCGAGGACGACGGATGAATCGAGGGAGTGGGGGTGTTAGCCGGTCGATCAACGAGACTGATGTCTTCGGCGACTCAGCGATTCGCGCGAATAATTATAATAAATTAAAAGTCGTTAGTCGATCGCGCCGGCGCGACTTTTCAGTGGCAGATACTTCGCCGACTTTTTTTTAGTCCACTCTTTTTCACTTCCCCTTTTAGAAGCAGGGGAAGGGTGTACGGTTGCTTTCCTCCTTTTGTCTGCATCGAACGAAGTTTCTCTGAGTTCCTATCTTCTTCGTTTTTATTTTTTGTCTCTCTCGTGATGTATGTTCTTGATCTTCTCCAAGTTCAGATAACGCTGCAAGTGCTGTTTGCAATATAAAGTTAGCGGGTGGCGCTAGAATGAAAAAGGTGACTTATTTAACATTTCGGTAAAGCACTGCTTTTAACTATTGAGGAGGAGCTGTCCAATATCTCTACCAGAAGTGTTGTAGGGTATAGTTTAAATAGGAAAATTGTGAGCGCCGTTGTATTTATATTGGAATAAAAATGTACACCTCCAGAGTGCATAATTATAGTCTCGAGGTACATTATAAAGTGTCGGCTATTTCATTTCTTTTTTTTTTATACATATATATAGAGGCTTTAATTATGTGCTGCGCCACTGCAGAGCATGGATTACTGGACAAAATTGAAAACGTCGAATGCAGAAAATAGCTTTACAGGAAAAGTCATTAACTTTTTGTCACGCGGCAGAATAAAAAAAAGTTTAGAACACTTCGAAAATTTCAATCTTGCAGTTCCGCAGCAGAAGTTTAGATTTTATACAAATAGTTTTTTTTTTTTTTATATAAATGATTTTATGCTGAAGACTAGAGACTACTTTTTTCACTTTTTTATTGTTCCAACTTATGCACAGAAAAAAAGCTATACTAAGGAAAATATCATACCCACGCATTCGTCGACGAATTCGAAGACCACCTGGTGACAAAAGATCGGGCATCTTCAGGAAAAAAACCTCTGCAGTTGAAAAAATAAAAAACAAGTAAAGTATCTATATATGCCAAAATCTGCCCAACGATTCACTCATTTACAACAGCAAAGAGATATCGGGCAGTCCAGCCACGCCCGGCAGCCTCAAGTCGGTGGAGCGGAGGTTGGAGCAGTAATCTGGGAGACATTCTACGGTGCGAGTTGTACCAAAAGTCGCGGGCACGTATCGCGAAATCTCCGAGTTGGCGGTCCCCGCAGTGGCTAGTTTAATCCCCATCGACCTGCACCCGTTAAACGACCCACCCATCAGGTTACCAGAACAAATACCACCCTAGTCCGGCAGCAAAAGTGCGCGGCAGAGTGTTTCACCTAAATTGGGAACATTCGAGATCCCATGAGCAAAGAAAATTCAATAATATGTTTGAAAGCTGCATGCCTTTTTTTCTCGCAACATTCATAGTTGTTTTCCTTCTATTTTAGACTATTCCAAAAAAGTGATGATGTTGCAGTTTGTAGATAGGCTATTTGGACATTTGGACAAATGACTCAATCATTGACTAAAGAATGTTAGTTCCTGGATGAACATCATACCCTTGAAAGCTGCATGCCTTTTACTCACAATATTCGAAGACTTCTAGAGCAGTGACGATGTTGTAGTTTGCAGATAGATTATTTGTACCTCTAGACAAGTGACTCCATCGAAGACAATGATATTAGTTTCTGAATGGGCAGAATCTATAATATCAAAATTATTTACACAGTGTAACAGTTGGATCACTCTGTTCCATTTGCACATTTTACTCTGGCAACGTCTGATGCCTAAATAGTGAAGTGGAAACAACGTAAATAACTACTGTTGGGTTATCTACAGGTTTAACTTTGCTTAGTACTTGGATAAAAAATTGACGTTCAAATTTACATTTCCATCTCAGTCTACGTTCCTGTTCATACTTCCTTTTTTTCCAACTTAATCCAGTTCAAAAACTCGTTATAGTATTTTCTATCGCGCTGACTTTGTCAAAACAAACGCGCAAAAATATTATAACAATTTACATTAAACAATACTTTACTCTTTATTCCAGCGATTTCCAATCGTAATTAAATATTGTTCTCTTAAGTAGCAACAATTTAAAATCCACTGCAAGAAGAATACCAATTAAGGCTCCTTAATAAAGTCGCTAATAAATGAAAAATAGTTAATTAGTTTGCAAAAAAAGAGCAGAAAAAAGAAGAAAGAAAAGGCCAGAAAGGCACAAGGGCCGAGAGATTCTCGGGCAGCAACGCCTTTTACGTCGCGTTATCCTCATTAGAGTCCAGGCTTTCTGCACGAACTCACGGCCCAATCATAACAATGGCTCGTCGCCGACAAAAGCCCACCGTCCCTCCCCGCGCGTACACGTCGTTAAGGCGAATCGCGGAAGATTCCCGTCAATCCCCTCTCCACCACCCCCGCCGCCTTCACCGCTTATAAAATAAGGCTCGCAGGGGGTGGAGGAAGAGAAAGTTAGTCAAAGATTTTGTCGGGCTCTCCGAAACAATTACACGAGTAGATCGCGTCGCGCGACTACTGGGCTCCGGTATAATTGTTTCTCGGGGCGAAAAAGCGAGCGCCGGAGTGCAAGACGCGCTGATTAAACTAGTTTTCCCGCGGAGCCGCGAACAATTTGTACGAAACGAGCCGCCAGACGGCCGTGAATGGGGACGAGACGTGGCGGCATCGCTATCCCCAGCCTCCGCCCTGGCCTCGCAGTGCGCGCGGCTGCGAATGAAAGGCAACGATTGTGTTTTTATTGCGCATTATGCTCCCATAAATTATATAATGCACACTTTCTTACAGCGGCCTTTTATTCCCTCTCGGCGCGAGGCTCGTTCCCTCTTTGATGAAACGTACAAAGCTTCGCTTTTATTTCTTGAGCTTTTGACATTGTTCTTTTTTTTTTTCAAAGCTTAGAAAGTGTAATATTTAGTGGACGTCAATGGGAAGTAAAATGAGTGTTGTATTTTATTTCAATAATTTTTTTGTATTCATTTAAAAATTAATTTGTAGGAAATTTTTGAATGCATTGAAATTTAATTTTTTTAAAGTTTACGATCTTCTTGTCGTAAAAAAATATTCTTCTTAGAGATATTTTTAGAAGAGATAATAAGTGAGGGGATTATTGCAGTGTCCTCTCATCATTCAACGTAGAAGCTACACACAAAGAGTCCGAACCATCGACCCCTTTCTATTGTTGCACTTTCCGGTGATATACGATTCTCAATCATTGTGAATTTAACTCTTTAGTTCAAAAATTAATTAGAGTCTAAAATATTAGATTATTTCTTTTGAATTGAATGAAATCTATGATCCAGAATTTCTAGTGACTTCTCCATGGTTTTTTTTAGAACTTTTCTTTTAATCAACGTTTTTTACATTTTTAATATTTTACGAATTTTATGATATAAACTATGAATCAGGGAAGAAAAAGTGAAGTATCGTTTTTATCCATACATTGTCCGCATTGTCTTTTCAATACTGACACATTCACTATAACACTTTTTCATAAATTAAATATGTGTAAATAAAAAATGAATCAATTTAAAAAATGCTACTCCTTGGCAAATTTTTTTCACGATATGCATATATTAAAGTAGTAGAGTCGAGGAGGATCTAACGACTGGAAAGCAATTGGATTTTCAAAGACGGTGTGCCGGTAATTCACTTTCTGGCGGACGCGCCACCCGGCGGAAACGCTCGTGACGACCGAGTTTTAATCGAATATTACGAAATCCGGACCCGAGATACTCGCCTTATCAACAGGGATCTCACGAACATACCCTTCGCTCCGCCGATACGTGAGAAAATAATTCGGAAACTCTGTCACGTGTGATTTTGCACGCACAAGTGTTCCCCGTAATGTTTTGTTTCTGAACAAATTGTCCCAATAAACGCGCCGTACTTAACTTCATGTGCTTGATTTTCACTTAAATTGTACTTATATTGTGCTTAGAATAAATACAATGTTTAAACTAATTTCCCGCTGGTAGAATAGAGTAATTATTTTTTTGCTTAAAAATTTTCTCTTACTAAAGTGAGAGGAGCAATTTAAATTATCTGATGAATCGGAACAAATTTTTTAGACAGATTTTAGTGACGAAGCACGCTTCAATGGTAGCGAATAGAAGATTATTAGGTCACATGAATGGGATTAACCCTGCTTCATATAGAGTGACACATATGTTCATTCTAAGGACGCATATTTATTTCGTTATTTAGTAAATTCGAATTAGAGAAATTTCAGCGATTTCATTAGCAGCATGTCAGTCCCTAAAATGCATTAATTATATTAATGAGATACTGCGGACCTGGAATATGTAAGCATTAACATAATTAAAATTAGTGCAATTGCAGATATTTCACTAGAGTGTGTATAACATATTAACGGCGCAAGGGGCTTAAATTATATGGAATCCCTGTATTGAACAAAACAAGAAAATCGTGTAGTCGCATATGACTATGAATATTAATTCATTAGCAAAATTATATTAGTACTAGTTTATAATCAATAAAATATTCGTTTCTGTTTCAGGTAGGTAAGGGTTCATGTAATTGACTTCATCGAGTTGGCATTCGTAGGAGTACAGTAAGTGTTTATTCATGAATTTACTATATTTCGATAAATACCGTCGCATTATGTACTCTCCAATGCGAACGGTTCAAGACGCAAATAGTAATATTTGGAACAGTACAGTAGTGGCATTCATAGACTCTTTTCTTTTATGTCACGATTTTAACATTTGATTCATTATTTAAATTTTCAACAGGGGCAAAGAGCAAGCGTGTATAAAAATCTCCGCTGAAAGCTTTATGAATATTTCGAGACTCATTCGTCGAAGTTTCAGCAAATAAAAGAGGCGAGCTTGCGCATTTTCTCTCCTCACTCTCCGGAAGGGATAAAAGCTCAAAGATGAAAATTTTCGCACGATAGAGCAGGTACTTTCCCCCCTTCCGGGCCACTTCTTGTTACACTTCTCACCTCTTTCCTGCAACTTGTCTCTTATATTTTCCCTATAACTCACCTCGAGCGAAAAGAATCTCTCTGTACTTTGTATTTTAGCGGGAATTCGCCCGTTATATGTACATACATACAATTTTTCTCTCCAGGAGGGATTCCATTTTTTTTTTTTTTTAATTTACTAGATATTTTCCTGAATATTCACTGAACCGAAATAAATACTTGTAAAAATTTTCCAAATTTTGAAAAAGGAAATGTATTTTATTTTATTTTAAATAATTCAACAGGTTATGTAGCCTTTTTACATAAAATGAGAAAAACAAGGTTAATGAGATTCGATTGTAATTTTTATCATTATACTTTATGCCTTTTTCTTCAAAATATCGAAGTTATCGATGTATTTACTCGGTTGTTTAGGAGGATGTTCCACAAGAAATTATTTCGGTCGAGTGTACCAATTGCCACTCTAATTATTTACTTAAAAAAAAAGAAATTGTTTTAAAATATTTTTTTTTAATTTACAAATAAATATCGTGATAAATATTGCGTTAATTTTCAAGTACTTGGAAATTTCGAGTTTTATTTTGAATTCACAAAATATATTTTTCGAGCTGCAGTGTTTACAAAAGAGTTGAAGTGCAGCGGAAAAATATTTCGAGAAAGAATAAAGCTCGGGAGCGCGCCGTCATTATTTTGAAATTTAAACATAATATTCCACCTCCTTAACGCCCGCGGCCATCACAATAATTCTCTCGCGGTCGATGTATTCAAAAGAATCCCTCCTTGGCCGCGGGAGAACGGCTCGAGAAAAAAACAGAAAGAAAAAAAAAGAAGGGGAGGAGGAGACGGATAATGCGAGAAACGCCTGGCACTTGGCAACGGTGACCTCCCGAGCTATTAGAATTCAAAGTAATTCGACGGCGGAGCAAGATCCCCTCGTGATTTTCGTAAAGCCTCTCCACGGCCCTTTTGACCAACTGCGAAAAAGAGGAATCCGCGGTCGTTGACCTTGTTTTAGTTTTCGCGCCCATTTCAGCTACTTCAGACGACGCGTCCTCGAAATTCTCATCTAGGATGCTATACACATTATACAACTGCGAACACTGCACACAAAATTTAATTGTTTTCATTCATTTCAAAATATTTGTAAACATTTTTTTATTCAAAAAGTTATTTTCTTTTATTCATCTTTTATTCAAAAAATATTTTTTTGTATATTAATATTTTTATTCGAAACGTTATTTTTTAAATTACTTTTTTATTTAAAAACATTTTTTATTTATTTAATTTGATTATTTGACGCTATAAGCTCCCTTCAGTTACATAACGCAATTAAGAGAAGAAAAATTGAAAATTTTCACTTGCCCGCGTTTATCAATAATAATTCAATTTGCGCGAGCATAAATCCTAAAATAATTCCATACATTACATTTTAAAATTTTAAAGCAACAGCAAAATATACGAAGTAACAGAATAAATAAGACCGGGAATTTTTAATTAAAATCCTGACGAGCTTGAAAAAAAAAAAAAAGAGAAAAGAAGTTAATGAAACCCCAGTTCGTTTATTATAAAACACAGCATTAAAGGATAATACACGAAGTAATCGCGTGTAAACTGAAGTAAGCCATCGAACCAGACGCCCACTTGAGCCCAAATAAAAACTGCGCCAAACAGCGCAATCGCCTCGGGTCAAGGAGCTGTCGCCGCGACGCCTCAATACTGCACCAACATTCGCTTGCACAGAATTATATGTATGTATATGTAAAAAAAAATAAAAAAAAATTGGAGAACATATCAGAAAATCCGGGCGCGGTGTGTATATATATTTTCCGAGCAAACAGTCATAAAGCCCGCCGTGAATTTTTCATCCCAAATCGGCGAATTCCATAAATCCCGCGGCGTCGATCTCCGGCGGACTCGCAGCGCAAACACAAAGTTATCAGCCGCGAAATATGTGGGTGTACATAAAGCGCGCCGGCGACAATGTTATCTGTGCATTATAGGCGCTCGAGCGTCAGTTTTAGCCCTACCCGCCCACCGGCGCTGTTATACGGGCGGCCGAAATAAGTCCCCGGCAAACTGGCGTCGATATTTCGCCCGATGCGGTGCAGATACGCCGCGCGCATGTATAGGCCTATATGCACTCGATACTCGCAGCGTCATCGCTGAAAAATGCCTGACTACGAGAGGCAGCCGCCTCCTCGTCACCATTAATTCTGCGCATATCGAGTGGTAGTCGATGTTGCGATTTTTCTTTTGCACGCGCGCGCACGCCCGAGTCGATCGCTAATCGAATGGGAATCCATTCTGAGTGACGGGTATGCCGGAGAAAAAAGCCGGAGAAATCTGTTGTAAAGTTAATAGAGTTCTTAAAAGCAGACGGGGATATTAAAAAATATGGTCCAACTTCGAATACGTCGGAATCCATTTGAAATCTATAATCCGCAATGCGTTTCACGTGCGGGATAAGGCTGCTCTTGTAAAATGCGTTAAAATAGTAGTGCTGTTATGGAGAGTTAAAATGAAATGATTATACATAGAGCGTATATAGAAATACGACCAAGTTTATATAGGCTTGTGTTTACGCGTGTGTATGTGTATATATGGATGTACAAGATTGAACGAATTCGTTTATTTGATACAAATGCAACGTTTCTTTTTATTAGAAGTAAATTGTTAATCCTTTAAGTTCCTTTTTATTAGAAGTAAATTGTTAATCCTTTAAGGACCATATTCCGATTTCGTCGAATATTTTTTCCTGAATATGAAATCTTTTAATTAAAACTTTTTTTTTTCAAAAGAAAATGAATATTATTTTGACATGTTCTTTTTACTTTCTCATAAGTATTGTTTAAAATTACCATAAATGTATTTTACATATAATAAAATAAAAATATAGCAGATTTATTAAAAAAAAAAATGAAATAAGCACTTTTTTGAAATGTTACTTATGTACGTAACACTTGCAGTTAAAGGGTTAATAATTCAGAAGTGTACTCAATTATGATGCGTCAAAGAAAAAGCAAATACATTTTACAGCGTAAAATTTAAATTTTAATCATCTACAGTATCATTCACCATAAATGAGATATTTAAATCTAGCGCTGCAAAGTGCGTCTACTTTTTCGCACGTATATGCGAAATTTAATAAAGAAAAAAAATTAAAATCCCGTCAAAGTAATAAGTAGTAGTTAATATGCGCGTCTTTTTACCCTACGTAAATCCAAATTTCTAAACAGTTATATAAGAAATCTTCTTTATGACATGACAAGGACTCTTTTCTCTCAGTGTAATCGAGTTTATACACATTTATAAGTCCATGCACACATATAAGTATGTATCTGCACGCATTTATATGCACATATATGCACATCTACAAATGTATATACATGTGTGCATGTGTGTATATTTCTATGTATACACATGTGCTTGAATGTGCATGTATGGATGCTTCTATGTACGTATGTGCTTGAACGCGCATGTATGTGTGTTTTTACACATATGCACATGTTTACGCGCATGCTTATAGTCGAAAGTGCATGCACGTAAATACATGGACGACGTGCGCATGTGTGCAGCGGCTCGGCGGGCGCATATAACGCGGGAGGCAGATACGCGATAGGTTCTCGTGTATGCGCGGTGTGCAGGAGAGAGCGATTTATCTTAGGTACGTTGGCTTAAGCTTGCGCCGCGCGCATACATATATATACGCGCGCGTATATATATCGAAGCCGTCGGGCGGGCGGAGCGCCCGTGTGATTTTATCTTTATGTTCTCCGGGGCGAGGAGCGCCGGCGTATTGGAAGCCGAAGGCCCGGGGATGCTGCAGCGGCAGCAGCAGCGCCGGCAGCCGCTATTGAATTTTAATAAGGTGGCAAGGAAAGTCAATGAAGTGAGTTTAAAGCCGAAAGTTAAAGTGACTGTAGCAATTTCCGGCCGCTTGAGCATACCCACGGACGGTCAGGGACTCTACGCGCCTCTAAGAAGGTGCTAACTATTTTTTTATCGCTCTATTTTTCTTTTTCTTTATTTTCTCCCTGTATTTTTGCAGCTTTGCGTGCGCGGCTTCTTTTTTCTCGCCAATGGTTACTTCTATTCTTCTTCTTCTTTTAGTGTTTTTCTTTAGGTTCGGGCGGGTGGATGAAGAAATTTTAGTTGACTTTTTTATGAGAAACTATTTATCGTATAATAATTGTGTAAAGGGGGGGGGGAGGGGATATAATATGTAAATTTTCGGTAGAAATTAAATTGGAGGAAATTAAAACGGAATCGTTCTGTTTCATCTAAAACGCCGCAAAGTTTTACATCATCGCCGTAGGTCTTATCTCGTGAAATCCGACACTTCAATCTTTTCCTTCATAACGAATGTTCGCTTTAAAAGGTAGTTACCAGCCAATAAATCGTACCCTCGACCCTCCTGGAATGAAAAAAAAAATTGTAATCTTTACAAAATCGGCTTCACATCATTCCAGGTCCTTATCCGCTCGAAACCAGTAACAAAAAAACCATCCATTACGCAGATAAAAGCGATGACATTGCATTTGAGGAAAGGTTCCTGTCGGTTCGCGATTCTTGGGACATTTCGAAATGTTTTGAAAAGGAAATGTCCCAAAAAGCCTTAAGAATATTATTTAATATACCGATTGCCGGTATATTTTGTAGACATTACCTGGAAAAAGTAGTATATAGTATACAGATAAAAGAAATAGGGAGTATAAAACGAGCTCAAGTGGAGTTTACGGTTCGAATGGTCTTAAGGAGCTATCGTACACCCACATTACAGTTTTTTTTCCGTTTCATTCGATCAATTTAAAACTTGAGACTTTTTTTATTTAATCATTTCATTTGAAGAATTAAAATGATGAAACGAAAAGTTTAAAAAATGTATTGTTTAAGGGGGTGTAAACCCCATGGCACCTTCCCTTTCCATTTCTTACATCAAAATGCATTGCGATGTGAGTATAAAACCAGTCGTGATTAATAAATAAATAAAATAAAAAATCAGTGCGCGAAATGTGCGTACAAGTTGTACTACAATCGAATATACCCCTTGAATTTCAGTTTTAAAACATCAAAACTAAAAACTGATGATCTTCCTTTTGAACAGATGTAAAAACCCTCTAGTGAAAACTCATCATTCTCTTCAAAACCCAAAACAAATTTGCTAAAAACCACATAACATATTGTCATAAAATATCTAATTTCAATTTCAAATTTTTCCACTCATCAAGAAACCCTATCATTTAAAATAGTACATTACGGTACAAGGGGGGAAAGTGGAAGTTCCGCCACTGCGTGAAGTTGGCGCCCTCGGCTTCGCCTCGGGCGTCATTTCACGCAGTGGCGGGCCTTCAACCTTCGCCCCGTGTACCGTATACTATTTTTCTTGATACCCGGTCG
>JAWWEN010000038.1:19179947-19221849 GCA_035582955.1 Sycophila texana | reverse complement strand
TGTCCTCACGTTACTAAACAGTATAGTAATTTTTATTCAAAATTATTGGAATGTTTATATATACATTTCTCTCCGTGCATTTTGCTTATCACAATTCTTGTAATTATTACCTGTAATTATAACGTAATTATTACTTGTTTCAAAGTTTATTAAAAAAGTTTCACCTGAATTTTGAACAACTGGAAAAGCTTTGAAATGTTTCCGAGAAAAGCTCTGTGATTTTTACTCAAAAAGCTCCGTAATTTTTAAATGAAAATCCTCATATTTACGGAGTTTTTCCTACAATAATTACAAAAGTTTCATCAACCATTCAAGATTCAGGTAAAAATGACAGTGATTTTCCTGTAAAATTTTCCAGTGCTGACAAAAGGCCCGACGATTACCTTCTTTCACGTCCATTTTACGGGGAACTCCACCAGAATTTTTACGAGAAAATTTGCTCAGCGTACTATCTCGTAATGGGTAATTTTAATTTTACATAATAAGTCTTTATTCAAAATGGTATCAAATTAAAAAGAGAAGTGTGACTTGTGTGCAGTTTATAATGAAAGAAGCAAATAACAGAAAATTATGCAATGAACAGAAATAACTTCTCCGAGGATAAATTAATACTGTCTACGCAAAGCCTCTCTTACAAACTAAGTAATCAACAACCAAAACAAGAAAATAGCCATAAAAGAACCAAAGGAATAATACAGCCACAGAGGAATCAAATTCAACAGCACCTTCCACTATTCGCATCAGCCGCAAGCTTCCCGCGTCGGATGCGCTTCGAGCTTGCAGGTCAATAGGACGCAGAGTTCACGCCGGCGTGTGCGGTGGCACGGCGTATCACGCGCGGCAACATCACCTGGAGCATTAATAAATGCCACATCTAATTTCACCCCCACCCCCTCCCACCCCAAGCTCGTTCGGCCGTGCGCGGGGTGTGTACCTTTGCCTACAGAGACGTGGTGGGCGAATGCGAAATTCCCGCGAACTTGGCGCCGGCGCATTGTGCGCGTACCGAAGGACTTTGGCTCAAAGCGCAAATTATCTTGGATGCCGATGCCCCCGCCACCCGCGCCCTCCCGCTCCGATAACTATATCTTAATTAAGGCGCTTGACCCAATTCCCGTCTATATACTTCTCCCGGGCGCGTCCGAGCGAGCTGGCCGGCACCGCGGAGGTGCGGGCGAGTGAGACGGTGCGATGTATATATAGTCGAGTCGCTGCCTCCGGCGAGAGCAGGCACGAGACGAAGGTACGACGGTGCCAGTTATGCTTGGCTTGTTTAATGTCGGCCGTTTTTGGAGTGAAAATTTAATTGTTTCTGGCCATTGGTGTGCTCGTTAGGCTTAACGTTGAGCTTAGCTTTTCAAAATTCTGTTTTTGAAGGGGTTTTCTTGTTTTTACTTTTTTTTTAACATTAATGTTTGTTATACTTGCTGTGGGAATTAATAAGGGGGCTGCGGTTGAGGGAAAGTTTTAATTAGTTTTTTTTTAAATTTTTTTATTTAGGCTTCGTTAGGACGGGTAAGTAGTTACAGGCGAATTTAGTCAGACAGTAGTTTTCAGTCTGGTTTTGTAATCTTCTAATATTTAAACCGATGACTTTTGGTTACGGTATTAGATTACTAGATTTGATTAAGATTTTGGTATAGATTAGATTGCCTACGAATTAAATAAAATTAAGTAGTTAGGGTCGAATTTAGTCAGACAGTAGTTTTTAGTCTGGTTTTGTAATCTCTAATATTTAAACCGATGACTTTTGGGTACGGTATTAGATTACTAGATTTGATTAAGATTTTGGTATAGATTAGATTACCTACGAATTAAATAAAATTAAGTAATTGCAGTCGAATTTAGTCAGACAGTAGTTTTCAGCCAGGTGTTGTAATATTCTAACGTTTAAACCGATGATTTTGGGTATGGATTAGATTATTTATATTTGGTTACGATTTTGGTATAGTTAGCTTATTAGAAATTTTAGGTTCTATTTGTAAAAAGCGAGTGGGGAGAAATGCACATCCCAATTTTCTCAGTATGTCCGCAATACTAGGAAAGGACTTTAACTTTAATTTTAATGTTACTTGAAGATTCACTTCGCTTTTTTTTCAGAAAAACGCTTACTTTTAATATTAAATTCTGAAAAAGCAGGAAATTTTGCTTTGAAATGTGTACGTTAGTTAAATTAGTAATCAAAGTGACCCACATGTAGAAAAGTTGTTCAAATTAAAAGCAGGTACTTTCTCGATATAACCAAACGGATAATTTTACTCCTAAAAACGAATACAAGTATAAAAGTAATATGGTCTTTCGAGATCTAAAATAAAAAAAAGAAGAAATTCCTATAAAAAAAAATACTTTAACTTATGAATAACATTGGATGGCATTTTTATGATCGAATTCAAGATCACGATCAGTTAATCAGAGAAAACTTCTCAAGTTTGTCCTGGTATATTTCAGTCGTCCCGCGTGATTCAACGTACGCAGTCCAATTTGTTCCTAAACGTTATACATCGATCGCATAAAAAGTTACCGTTCAAACTCAGTATCAGAAATAAGCGCCGTTACAAAAAAAAAAAGAAAGAAAAGAAAATCCAATCTCGCAATAATCGATCCACTGTAAAGTCAACTTCCGGTCAATCCCCTCAAGCTCCATGATAAAGAAAATTGAACGTCTTAAAAAATAAAGAGGGGAGGGGGGAGTAAATTCGCCTCCCTCGAGAAAACAAGTCTATAACCCATAAATGCCTCGACCGAGCCCCGCATTAATTCTCCCATCTCCCCGATCAAACGGGCGTTATCTCCGCGACGAAACGCCGGGGATACTGCCGGTCCTCCGTTCGGTTTCTGCGCGCCGAGCCCATCCATTCGGCGCGGGCGTTCAAATTAGCCGAAACTTTCGAGCAGGATTGCCCGGCGCTACAACTATATATATCTCTCCCCTCCGTGGGGCTCTAACTTGACGAGCCCCGGCTTTTACGAGCGGATGACGAGATCGCGGGAGACGCCAGCGTCAAGAGCCCGGAGATTTTACAACGGCTCGGCAAACATTTAGCAATTCCGCGCGTTCCTGTAAAAAAAAAAAGTTTGTCGACGGGATTCCAGCCCTCCTTTATTTCGCTGAGCCAGCGGGTAATTTCATACTTAATGCTCCGTTATTCCGGATTTTCGTTATTGAATAATTTTGAAGTACTTTCCATTGCTATGTAATTAGATAATATAATTGTGCAATCGTGGGGTCAACGATATTTTTTTAATTTTTTATTAGAGTTAAATTAAAATCTGATTGAAGATCAGCTTGTTAGCTGAGAATATTCAGTTACGTTCGATTCTTGGTAATTGGAGATATTTTTCATTACTCTTTTATTATATAATATACTTGTGCCATCGTGGGGTCAGATGATATTTTTTATTTATTGTTTCTATTAAAATTAAATTTAAATCTGGTTGAAGCTCAACTAACATCTTAAGAACATTCAGTTGCGTTTCATTCTGATTGAACATTTTTTAAAAATTGTAGAGGGTGCACAGAACTTTTTTTGCAAAGGAAAATCAATTTGAATTGAAATTTGAATGCTGGTAAAAGATTCGACTGTAAAAAAAAAACTTCACTCTGTAACGTGAATTTAAATCACGTTATCTTTGTCGTGAAAACAATTTAGAAGGTAAAACGTTTTTGGATCTGCTTTTTTTTCTGGTACGTAAATTTTGGGACTTTCGAATCTACAGTAGCTGAAAACTTGTTCTAATTATTCGTTACCAGCGTGTCAGGGATTTGAAGGTAGTGTGCTAGAACTAATTTAAAAACTTATTTTTGGCTTCGCAATTAAAGGTGCTACTGTTTAGCACTAACTTTAACCGTGGAAACTTCTTGCCGTGTGAAAGAATTCGTTAAGCGGGTCGAACGAAACAGTTTTACTACGGCAAGTAGTACAACCTACCCATTGTTGGCTAATTCCCAGTATAAGTAAAAATAGTACTTCTTGTTACCGCATTTAAGTAATTTAATGGATAATTTTAATTTTGCACAAGTCTTTATTCAGAATGGTATCAAATTAAGTAGAGCGATGTGACTTGTAAAGGTCTAACAAGACTTAGTTTGTAATAAATGTTAAGAAAGTCTTGTAAATTATACAATCATCAGAAATAACTTATCAGAAGATAAAATAGTACTCCTCATGCATCAAATAATATTAAATTAAATTGGATACAGTTAAATTAAATGATTACTGGTTTATTAGTCTACCATACAAATGATGATCATAGTTTTACGTTTTACACCAACGTTTCAAGGAGGTTGTAATTCGTACGAACTAACAGAGGACTAATTCGTAGAGTAACTACTGAAGTTTCTGCTGGTTGCATAATTTATATTTACTATCACGAGGATTGTGCCTATAGCAGTTGGTGATATCCAACCAGGCCGAAATCAGTCGTGGATTGTTCGACGTTGTAACATTTCCAAACTTTCAAAACACACCACAAAAGGATTAGAACTTCCTTGAAACATAGCCGATGTAATGTTCATTTAACAGCTGCATAATAGAAACGTCAACCAAAATGTTAAACGATTTTTAATTAGCAGAAATACGGGTAGTCCTTTTTCGATTAGTTCCACAATCAAATTGAATTTAAATAAGGTCCCAAGTAAGATAAGAAGCCCATTAATGATCATAACAAGCAAAGTCTCCTTTGTTAACGACAGAAGACGACTTTCCTTTGTAAGGGAAGTAGATTGTTTTATTTCATTAGGTCGCCTTCAATTGATATCTGGCTAATATTAGGACGATACCTGCAATGATTATAGAAGTAATGAAGCTAAAATGAAAGAGAAAAGCTACTTATATAAGGAGCACGAACAAACAATCCTATTAGTCATAGCGATATATATTTAACTATATTATTATTATATTTATTAAATTTTATATTTTAAGGGGGTTCTATATTTAAAGGGCATATTGTCAATTTAATAAATAATTAAAATATTCAAAGAGATTCGTCTCCAAACTCGACAAACCTACAAAGACGCACCCCAATAACTGCAAATAGTTCATTCCGATCTCCGTAACCGTAAAAATCACCAAAAAAAGAAAGATGCAAACGGAATAAAGGGGGTAAAAACAGTCGAGTAGACTAATCGCCGAAGAGGTCCATCGGGAGCAGACTTGCGTATTACAGCGGAGGTGGAGAGAGCGAGGGCTCATCAGGGGCTCGCGATACTTGAGAGGGGGCCACACGGCGTATAATTCAATACATGCAGCCGCCGCGGGCGTCGGCCTTTAACGACTTGGCGATCGTTAATCCCGCGGGAGGGAGACCGAGGTCCCGGCGAATAAAACTCAAGGCCACGAGGCGCTTAAACGGCCCGCGCGCGCATTACCCTGGGATTTATCGCGAGCCGAATTATATCGAGCGAGCCAAATGCGGGGCCCTTGGCGGAGCCAACACCCGCCTTTCGTTTTTGGCCGGACTCTATCTCGCCGCCCCGAGGACTTAACGATCGCCTACTTTTTGGCCGAGCGCGTAAATGTGCCTGCCCTTCCGACTCCTCCTACTCGACGCGCCTGGACTCGGTGTGCGCGCCTTTTCTAAGAGATGCAGAGGATATGGCTGGTTGCACGTGCACCTTTGTTTTACTGTTTTTCTTTTGTTTTTGAGATTGCGAGAATCATGGACGTGGATGTGATGTACAGGATTTTGAAGAGAAAAGCGAGGATTTTACTGTTCTTTTTTTTAGTTCGACATGGTGATCGTATTGCTGGGTTTCAATGGATAAATCGACCGATGAGTACTTCACTGCTTGATTGATCTTTTACTTTTAGGATGTCGATGCCTAGTCTGCGTGGTTTGATGGTATAGATGTTTTATTTTATTTTTACGATACGGTCGTCTTTCTACGTGTGATTAAGAAATTAAGAAACTTGTTATTTTTAAATAGGTTTTTTTTTTAATTGCTACTTATCTATAGTAATCTTGGGACGAGTTATGTAAACCTATTAATTGGAACTTGATTAACAGCTTTATAAAATTTACTTATAAAAAATTGCAATTTTTATTTATCGATTGTGGATAATTAAATTAGTACTCAGCTAGTTAATTGTTTCTAAAATTATTGTTGTTGTTATTTCGGTTATTGTTGTACAAACGACGGTATTTTTAAACCAAAATTCGTAATCTCGAGATCATTAATTTTACCCATAAAATACTAGCTTTAGAAATATTCAGTTTCTAATGTCTATACTTGTCGAAGAATAAAAGTAAAATTATTAGTATTGAAGTTATAACTCATTTCAGAAAAATTTAAAACATATGATATAATAAAATATAAGATTCACAAAAGAATTATTTCGATGTTAATAAATACGAGAATATCAGCAGGAAGATTCAAAGGTTAAAGCGTTGATTTACAATTCTTTTAATGACAAAATTTTCTTCAATCCACCTAATTAATTATAAAAACACTAAATGAATTTAAAACCTTTCACAGTGAAACAGAGTTTATAGAATTATAATCCAGTAGGTCAAACCCCTATTAACTCTGGCTAAGTTTCTTTATTAATAGAACCGGATTAAAATAAACTCACCTGTTTTCGTAAAATTCCCTCGCCCAATCATAATTAAATTTTCACCCTTTCCACATCGACTCTTGTATAAAATTTATATTCCATCAAATTTCGCTAAAAAAAAACGCGCGCACGCGCACGCGCACACACACACACACACACACACACACACACACACACACACACACACACACACACACACACACACACACACACACGCACACAGAATGCCCCATAAAACAATTGTCGGATAAAGCCCATCACTATAGTCAGCTTATCACTGGGAATTTCATCGAAGTCAGTCGGGGCTAATTGTTATGCAGACCAGCTTGCCACCCCTACCCGGCTCCATACGTCTGAAAAAGAGGTTAAATACATTTTCGTAAATTACCCGCAGAGGAGAGGAGGTCGCGTACCCTCCCCTCCCCGCTATCTGCCTATCTATCTGTCCAGCGTAATTCCGATATGGAGGACGCGCGGCACGGATCTTGATAACTCGCCAAACAAGCAGCATCGGGGCCGCGCCAGCGGGTGCGACGAGGACAGGACGCTCGGCCGGGAATCGGAGCGTGCGGCTGAGGTTACGATGGCGATTAATTCCCCCACCCACACACACGCACGCACACGTACACGACTGTGCGAAATCTTCCCCCCGACGATTTTCCCTCTCGCTCGCTCTCTCTGCCGCTGTTGACATAATTAACCGTCCGAGAGATTCGCGGAAGCTCGCAGCCCCGACCGATTATTTGCCCCCTCCCCCTCCTTCCTGCCGCCTCTTTTCTCTTGGTCCGGAGTCCGACGCTCCGGAGACTTTATTTTCTTCCTTTTACGATTGCCCACCGACGCTCGATTGTTTCGCGCCGGCCCTCTTTTTCTTTCCGCCCTGTCGCCGCCGTCGACGAAGGCGACCTTTTCCCTCTCGCCTCCTACCCTCTTGCCCTCCCGATTTTTCGCTTCGATTTGTAAAGTGTTTGGAGACACCGGCTGCTTCGTCGGGAGTCCGCTGTCCGCTCACTGCTTTTTTTTTATCTTCTTTTCTTTCGCCTGCTTGTCGCTGGCTTTAGCGCGGCTAAATTTATATGGGGGATTTATCGTGTTTCAAGTAACGACGAGGAGAAAAATGTTGCGTTAGAAATTCACCTTATCTTGTGGTTTCGAGTATTTTTACTCTTTCTGGATAAGCGAAAAGTTTATTTTTAATGTAATAAATTGAGTAGAAGAATCATGTTTGTATGTATCGACTTTTAAGATTCTTTTTTTTTCGCTCTATACTTGTTACACTTGAATATCTGATCATGCAGGCACGTAACTGCTTAAAACTTTTATAAATAAATATTTTCTTTATCTGCGTGCAAAAAATCTTTTATTCATGAATATTATGCTTTTATTATCTATTAAAGCAAAGTGCTTCATAAATATCATTATGCGTCTGACTAATTTTGTATATAACCACTTTGAAAGAAAGTAGTATTCTTTTTAATACAAGTGTCTGACCGCATCTGATGCAGCTACTTGCAAACAAAGTATTTAACTGAAAATGTGCATCTGACCATGTTTGTATGTACCTACTTCTAAAGAAATTATTATATTTACATGAAGTGCCTGACCAGGTTCAGTATTTAGTTACTTCAGAAGTCTATTAAAACTGTGAACAAACATGCGGGTCTTACTATGTTTGACTTTGTCTCTGTTTACATGTATCTTTTTCTAAAGAAAATATAGTAAATACAAGTGTCGCATTGTATTTGCATAAAACTTGAAAAGACTTTAATTATCTTAATCATGCCACATTTACCTTTATCTAGTAATGCTAGTTACATTAAAAGTATATGTCTGACCAAATTCATAGATAACTACTTCGAAATTAAGTATTTTATTTAAAGTAAACGTTTGACTAAATCCATATTTATCTAATTTAAAAGGTTTTTAAAACTATTAAGTAATATATATTTATCATTAAATAAAAAATATGATCGTATTCGTCTTCTACTTAATTTAAACGTGATTCGCGACTCTTTATAACGTAAATTAATTGAATCTTTTCCAATTTCAAATAATATTAAATAAAATAAATTTACCAAGAAAGCATAATTTCTCCACTATAATCCATATTGGAGAATTTGCCAAAACAGATTGCTATTGAGATGTCGAAGTTAATAGACAAGCAAAACTTGGTTTTCGTGGCTGACGACGAAGGGAAGGGTGCGCGGTGCAGGCAGTTGCCAAGACCTCGGGAGGCGCGTCGCTCGTGCAGATCACTACCTGCACGTCTCCGAGGAGCTAACGAAGGAGAAAAGGGCCCTTCATAATGCTCACTTGTCGCCGCGCAAAGACAAGTTTGCGTTTGCCGTCGAACCAAACTCTCTGATGCACACGCCTCGATCCCCCGAGGAATGCAGACCTCATTTGCTGCCTTGTCAGTCTCCTTATTTTACATACGCCTTATTACAAAGGAGTTTACTCGTGACTGGAAATATTCCTTATTAAATTTTGTTTGTTTATTATCTGCTTTTGTTTTAATGCTATTTTTGCAGTGAGATTACGTTTATTATTTGTTTCTCGTAGAAGAATTTTTTTATTGGTACAGATATAACGCCTTGCTAATAAATAAATATTTTCATTGTTAATGTAGAAGTGTATTTCTGAGACAGTAATTTTTTTTTTCTGAAACTGATCTTCAATTTGCAATGTAGGAGATTTTACCGTAGGCATCTTGTTGTAGCTCAATTTTGATTTTTTTCGCTTACGAAATTACGCATATGATGTTGTAATTTGAAGGAAACTTTTGTAAGGAAAATATTCTTTTTGCATTTATTCATATTTTTACTATTTATTACGAAAATTATTTAATTATTCTACATTACAGTTCGATTATTCAATTCCATGACGGAATTGAATTTAAAGTTCATTTGTTCTGTATTATCAGATGTGATCACTTTAATATTATTATGTTGCTTATGCTTCTCCATTTGAATTCAAGAATGACGAGAAAGAAAATTTAATTATAAAAATGAATTTCTTTCTTTATCACTCCATTCTTAACATAAGAGATATTATCCATGAAATAATAATTCTTCAAGTCCGTATCAGAACTCCCTTCTTACAGATAATAATTAAATAAGAAGAGGACGTAATAATTCCCTCGTTCGACTCATTAACAGACTTCAATACTAAAAATAAAAGAATTAACCCACGATTCTTATAAAACCTCAATTTCTCAACGTACAAAAAGTAACTCGAGTGAGGTGCTACAGTAGAATCCCCCCTGCATTCACAAAAAAAAAAAATAGTTTACCGTAGCGAAATCCAAACGAAAAAGAAACACCTGCCATAAATCACACGTACCTCGGCAAATAATGCGAAACTAATTAGGCGAGGCGAAAATCCCTAAAATCCCGCGGCAAACAAAATGGCACGGGGGGAGGGGCCGCTCGCCGCTCGAAATCTAACGGCAGCGGCGTCGTCCTAATTAATTTCCGGGGCCGCGCCATTCTCGCGAACTTTCCATCATTAACCCGGGCAATCCACTCGCTCTGTCTCCGCGGCGCTGCGGCGCCACTCCAGCCGCGCATTCACGCAACTCTTTCGCGCCCCACATTCGCTCGCGCGACGCACCATCGCCAACTTCTCGAGCATCCTCTCGGCTCCCGGCGTAATGAACTCGACCTCCTGCGAGGATTTTCGACGGCGCCCCCCTCCTCCCCCTGCGCTCTCGTTGCTTCGATCGCAATTTCAGCCGCGACGAATCGAGACCCGCCGGCTGAAGATGGATGACGTCTCAGTCACCTCTCCCGGTTGCGCCGGGGGTTGGGACTATCTCGTGCGCGGCGCTGACAGATGGCGAGGTATGTGTCTTCGCGCCCCTCCCTTGTCACGGGGGCTGTTCGTGCAGGAAATTTCAAGAGGAGTTAGTTCCTTCTTTTTTTTTTCTTGTGTATGCAAGGCTGTTGATGAAGAGCTTACCTTTTTTTGGGATTACTCGATGTAGCTTCAGATTTGTTGGGTTCCTGGGAGGTTCCCGGAGGTTCCTGGGGGAGAGGGACTTTCTGAGGTGAGATGTTAATTTTTAACTTGAGGCCGCGAATGTTCTGGAGTTATTTGAGAAGACTTTTTAATGAAAAACAAGAAGAATTTTTTGTTCTTTTTTGAAACATTCAGAGAGTAAATTTATTTTAAATTAAACTCTCATATTTTTTTGGAAAAGTAATTTAATTTAAAAATAATCCTGAGTATTAATTTTTACCTTACTTGTGGGTTACTTGTATGAAATCTACAAGAATTTCTTGAGATGTGCAGAAAACTCACTTAGAGGTAAATTTCATAGTTCCATAATTCTTACACTGTAAATTTTATAAGAGCTTTTGAAAAGAAACGAATCTCGGATATCAGTTTATATTATTTCCATTTGAATTTTTTCGGTGTTATAACTTTCTTTCTCTCTAAAAAATGTCATGTTCTGCATTTTATTTACAGATTTTTGCATTTGTACGATATATTTACACATTTTTCTCCTAAAGTTTTGTTACAAAAATAATTTTGCTCCTGGAGTTATGCATGGAATCACTTGAAATTTAATTCAGAGATTTTCTTCGCGGTTACGGAAGACAATGCAGAGTAGTTTTCAAAACTAGTTCTGCCTCAATAACTTCTTTAAATATGAACAAGTGAAATTCATGAACAATTTAACATTCGAATAAGTGCCTATTACGACATTCACTTATTCAAATATGTGAACAACTTTTACACCCAAAGAATCCGCTGACTCATATTTACAGAGAATAAAATAACCAACTCAAGTCCAACAAAATTTCTATATCCGTAAGTTATAAAATTAAAAAAAAAACTTAAGTACCTCAAAAATAAAAAAAATAAAAAATAAAAAATTACGCGCTTCTCAAGAAAACTTTACGATCGTTTTAGTAGCTGTCGGAATAAAGCAGCTAAACGGGCCTCGGCGAGCATCTCAATTCTCAAGCGATTAAAGCGCGAGCGCCTCAACTTTAAATTTCCCGCCCTGCCTTAAACCCCAGCCGCAAATACTCGCGGCGGGGATGAGTCAATCGAACCGGTCCGAGGCGACCTTTTTACCCTCCTACCCCCGGCTCCCTTCGCTCCTCAGAAAAGCTGTAAAAGACATTGAACGGAAAGCCGTAAAAAGTTGGCCGCCGCGGAGTTCATTGTTTTGCGCCCCTCCCCCCTCCCCCTCCAGTCCTTACGGTATAGAAACGTGAGCAGCAGGACTGGGGCACGTCGGAGAGAGGAAAGGAGCGGAGGAGGGTATACGCGCGCGGCGCTGTTTAGCCGAGGGATCGTTGCAGCGGTCGGGCGGTCGTCGTCGACCTCCTCCCCTCGTCCCGGAGGAGCGGCGCTCGGTAAAAGTACGGGCGAGCGCCGCCGAGCGAAAAGTGATTTGCCAAGTGTAGACTGGGGGAGCGAGCCGAGCTGTCCGCCGGTAGATAATGTCCGAGGCGAGGCTGGACTTCGGTTGCTCGCTTTCAAATCTTCTTTTAATGGAATCGAAAATTGCTTCGCTAAACCGGCTCTCCTCAAATTTTCCCACGGCAAACTGCCGGGGCTCTTGGTCGAGGTAATTTAGCCGGTATTGATATATCTTTTCTTTTTTTTTTCTTCTTCTTTTTCTTTCAACGGGGCGAAACGCATTTTTGTTTGGGTAGTGAAAAAAATCATAAGCAAGTTTTCATTTTTACGGGGGTCAGAGTATGTGGCCGGGTACGTGTGCATGCGTGCATGCAAGTAGATAGAGTGTAAAAGCTGTAGCGAAAGAAAAATGTTCGTATTCATGTGTTTTGCAAGATTTTTCTCAGATGAAATGAATGTTGACAGATGAAAAAAGTATTGAACGTGAGATATCGAAATACCTTTTTTTGGCATTGTTGACGTATCGACATATTTTTTAGTCTATTTTTATGTGTAGCGAATGAAACGGACAATGAATATTTTGATTTCGAAACTTAATCTAAAGGGATAAAAAATGTATGTTACAATCACACGTTCATCCTTTAATTTTCATTTCAGATAACGATAAAAAACTTTTAGAATAAAATTGTAAATGGATTCCAAAATTTTGTTTGTAGTATGTTTATTTTTAATTTTCTTTATACTGTTGAATAATAAACTTTTTAAAAATATATATATACGTTATATATTTATTTTATATAAGTATATAAAATGTCTATTTTGGTCTAGAGCCATGAATAGTGTAAGATTTTTCTTATAATCTAAAATAGTTAAAGGAAAATAGTTAAAATATAAATAGAAAAAGGTAACTAATAAATAACTATGCATACACGTATACACAAGCGTGCTATTTTTATATTTATTGCTTTTTTTACGAACAAAAAAGGTAGCTTTTACAGAAGTTCGTCGCTTTTAAAACTGCGTACGTTTTAAAAAGTTTTTACCCAGTTAGATAATTTTGCAAAGGAAATATTATAGAGACACGTTGCACAAACAAAAGTTTAAAGCTTTAAAACATTTGAAATTTATTTCTCAGTGTTCCATTCTGAATAATAAAAATAAAAGCAAAAAATTTTTTTTTAGGAAAAAAATAGAAAGCGCAGCGCCGAGATAATTAGTTTACACGCGATGGCCATGTTTACGCAGACTGTAAAGGTCGCTTTAGAGCGAAATTGTCCCAGTTTGAAAGCTGAGCGTAACTATTTAAAAAATTCCATTACGCAGTTGGCAATTTACGGCGGAGGCCGGCAGTAGTCCGGCCGGGGAAAAAAAATCGTTAAAATCTCGTTAAAGATAGCTCATCCACTTTGTGTACTCAATTTCTTCGAGTAGTTTTTAACACCGGCAGAAATTAAGCTCCTCGCCGTCTCAGCGAATAGCAAAACTCGCCCTTTTGCGCTCGCCAGCTTTGCAATCGCCACGGAAACTCGATTAAAAGGCAAATTCGTTGCTGATTCCCCACCCCTTCGCCCGCCATAGCGTCCATTAAAGCGCGGCCAAGCGACTTAGCACTCGCTAAAGGAGCGTAAACTAAAAGTTAAAAAAAACATCCCCCCCCCCCTTCGAGGCGATCGATCACTCGGTCGCGCGATTTTTCTTCCCGGGGCGTCCGAGTTCACTCGACCGCGAATGCTCCGAGCCCCTAAACAAGGGGACCAATCGGTGCGGTTTCACCAAAAAGGGGTGGTTGGAAGCACTCGGAACTTTCAATCGGTCCGCGGAGACAACGGGTCGCGGAGATTAAGCGCCGGGACGAAATGAAAGGGGGAAATCGAGAGGAAGTGCCGAGCTGCCTTCTCCAACCCACCCCCTTAACCCCTCCCCTCGACTTTTCTCGCCTCCTTTACGGTCGCGTCGGGATATCGTAAAAGAGAGGCGGCCGCGTTTAAAACTCAGCCGCGAATCCGCGGGAACTTGATCGAATTTGAATGTAAATCTCGGGACCGAGTATGCAAATGCAGTTTCAGCGCGTCGGATTTACTGCGTACTTCTTTTTTTTCTTTCTATCTCTATCTTTTTTTTTAACGTGCCGGACTTTTAATTTTTACGCCGAAGGCGCTTCGCCGTCGCTTTGATACGGCTCGGTTTGCTCTTAAATTATTCAAATAATTTTTGCTGTATTTTGAGGGTGCATTGTGTTTTAGGGCAGCTTTATTTTACATGAAAGTAAAATCATGCAAAGAATTATATACTTAGAAAAATTCGTATCGGTCGATCGCAAGAAGAAAATATGTCCTACTTTAAAAAAAAAAAAAAAAAAAAAACACCAATCCCAGCCGACGGGTAAAAATAAACAGAAAATAAGTGCGAGCGACAAGCGGCAGCGGAGTCGAGGAGATAACGATACCGTAAAGTAAAGAAACAAAATTGCTCAAGAAAAGACACTCGGTGTATATTTTCTCTGGGAGAGTGAGAGATCCCGGCCATCAGAAAAATCCCCAAGACAGCGGGCTGTAGTCTATATATAAAAAATGGGAAATATCGAAGAAAGCAATAAGAGACTCTGGAGTAGGGGAAAAAGTGCAGATATCACGGGGAAGGGGAGGAGGGAGACAAGTTGGCGTCTACCCTGAATAAAAGAGCTGCGCGCGCTGAGGATGGAAGGTCGAGGTGAATATTGCATCGCTAGTCCGAAGGCACGGTATATACGCTGGACTCACCGTACCCTCCCCTCTCCCTCTTCCTCTTTTCTATCTATCCTTCTCTTTCCTTCTCTCTATTATGTCTGTCTCTCTCCTCCATTCCTCGACATCGAGACGAACGTGCCGAAGCTGCGAGCTCGGTTAAATCTTAAAGAGATGGTTCTCTATGGGGAAAAACGAGTCTTACACACGCCCGAGCTTGCAAGCTCGAATACGTACAGGCTTACGTACGGTGAATTTCTTTTTGCTGTATTTTCTGTATTTGAAAGGCGATATCTTGTTCTACTTTATTTCCTTTCGGTGGGAAACGTCGCTATAGAAATGTGAAAAAAAAATGGAAATTGATCTTTTTATTCTGCTAGTTTGATAAGATGATCGTTAGTATATTTTTTAATATTGCAATACTTTTGAAAAAAGGAGAAAGAAAGGAATTTACTAAAATACGAGTCTATACACAATTTTAACTTAAAATGTAAATAAATTTCTAGTAGGTCAGGAATTGATGTTTTTAAATGTATTTTGAAAATGTCCAGCTACATTTTAAGTGAGTTGATTGATTGTTGGATCTATGTCGAAAGAATATTTTTCAATTTAAAAAAAAAGTCCACTCATTTTGCATACTAAATTTGTTGAAGTTAAAAAATCAATCAGAACGGTATTTACTTTTAATTAACACATTTATTTAAAAAAACATTTCATAATAATTAGAGAATTTTAATTAATAAAAAGAGACATAAACTTCTTTTGATTATTCAAATTGAAATATTAAATACACATCCAAAACGATTTAAATTTTGGCGCCATTTAAGCAAAATTTATATTTCAACCAATCAACTTGTTTTCTTTTCAAATGCTACAAAAACATGCTTTATTTAAGAAAATATTATTTCATAAACAGAAGGTATGCATTACGCTACTAATCCTTAAAAAATAGAATAGAATAGTTTATTATTGCAAATTACATTATTTACAAAATGTTTACAATCTTGGTATATGCAACATCGTATGAAAGCCTTATCTATTTAAAATATAGATTAAAAACTTGCAAACATAAGAAGAAAGACAAAAAGAAGCTTGCAAATGAACCCCACTCACAAATCCAGCACAATTTTAAAATATGACACCAATTTGCATTTACAGTATAAAACTCAACACAAATAAGGTATATAAAATTCGTCCTGACCCAATTACACGCAAAGCCCCGACAAAAATCGATCGAAGCGTGAAGTGGCTGCACACTTTTAAACGCAAGCGACTGGTTGCACACAGTAGACGCGTAAAAAATTAAAGGGTGGGAACTCGAGAGGTGCACAGGGTGTGCACCGTGGAAAGATTGGAAAGGGGCACAATTACCAGGCGCGAAGACGACAAAAGTCGAGTGCACGTCGCGGGAATCTTTTGTAAGTCGGCGCTGGCGGATTACGAGCTTCCGCTGCTCCCCATCCCCACCCCCACCACCCCTTCGTCGCGAAACTTAGACATAATGGGCCGATTTTACGGGGCAAAGCGAGCGCGCGATGATACGTGAAAATTTATTCATAAGCAAAGTTCGCCTGGCCGCCTTTCAAAGGCGCGACCGAAAGTTCGCCCCTCGCCGCCAAGCAGTTGGCGTTTCCCACTTTTTCTCTGCGGCTTCCTTCTTCTCCTTTCTTGCGCCGGGTACGATCCAAATGTCGAACTGACTGATTTACGCGACTTGTGAAAATTTACAGGCTTTCGACGGTTTTCTCCTTTTTTCATTGTGGTGCTAATTAA
The DNA here is from genome assembly GCA_035582955.1 of Sycophila texana. NCBI lineage: Eukaryota > Metazoa > Arthropoda > Insecta > Hymenoptera > Eurytomidae > Sycophila > Sycophila texana. Next base: position 19,205,423 of record JAWWEN010000038.1, on the reverse strand, counting down.
TCAAGCGCTATTTGGCGGACAAATGTAGATCGTGCAGACGCTGAAACGATTTTTTTTTTGCAGATGAGGAATACGGTATTAATCGAGGAGTTAATATGAAAATGTCGAAGTAGAAGATTTAATGCTCGAATGAGAACAATTTTGTTTTACTGTTTTATGGCTGTTATTGTATTTTGAAGGTTGTAAGTAGAAAAATGCAGTTATGATCAGAAGTTAGAAATAGAAAAATAAATGATTTTTGTGATATTATTTTTGTTCTGAAATAATAGAATGGTAAAATTTCTTCTACAATTCAACAAAGAATTAAAGAAAAAAATACAACAGTATCTTATTTATTAATTTTAACGTTCAAGTAGAAACAGTTAGATACGATCAGACGTTAGAATAGAAGAAATTAATACAAATGATTTATGTGATACTTTTATTGCAACAGCAGTATTGAAATAAAACATTTAAATATATTCATTCGTACCTCTTTATTATTTTAAGCTCGCAAGTAGAAACATACCGATATGGTCAAACGTTAGAAATAGAATAATCAATCCATGATTTTTTGAATCCATTTTTCTCACTTTCTGTGGAATAAATAATTCTTTTGTTATTATTGTTAATTAATTCTAAATAGTAGCTCTGAAAATTTTTCAGTTATCATTATTTAAAAAATTAACATACAATTAGCCTTATTTTAAACACTCCACGTATTTTAACCAATTAAACAATTTCTGGAAAACCGTTCGAAAGTCTCCTACCCCTGAATTTTCATCTCAAGCGAGAAATCTCTGAGTCCTGAGTCTCAAAAAAATAATTCCTGAATAATTTCGCATCCTCTCATCCTTAATAACCGCACCGTGAGCCCGACAACTGGCCTCGTCACGAGTCTCCAAAGTAAAAAAAAAAAGCAAAAAAAAAAGAAAGGCGAGAAGAGAACAAAAAAAAAAAAAAAAAAAAGCGAAGCAACCCGTGAAACGAGCGCACCGTCCGAACAGCCGCGGGACACGCGCGTAAATGAAATATGAAGTGTTTTCCTTTGCGCCTTTTTACGCGACGGTCGCGGCCTTCGCTTTTTTTTCTTTCTCGCCTCTTTCCAACGGTCAAAAGAGTTTCCAGATACGAGATGCGTTATTAAAGCATGTATAAAGTGGCGAATCCCTTTGAAGTTCCCGCGCGGATTACACGGGCTTTTTCGGCGCCGCACCTTTTGTAAGATTTAAAGGCCCCTCGCGCTCGTGCTACTTCCGTCCTCCCGTTCTATTCTCTCCCTCGCACTAATTATTCCGCCGTAGGATGCGCCCCGAATTTTCCGATTGCCCTAATATAAAGTGGCGAGGCCCTTAGAGGTCACGCGTCAAACGAAATGCGGACTAATAGGGTACAGTTTCGAAAGGTGCTTTGCTCAGATTAAAAAGTCGACTTTATGGGATAATCAGGTCTGCAACGTGTAATTTGAAAATTAACGAGGATTCCTATTTTCTATGATTAATATACACACAGAAAATAGGAATCATCTCTGGAGCTAAGTGTGTTAAATTAAAGGCAAAATCGAAACGGTATAGTGTCGTTTCTTCGCTGGGAGGAGAGTTTCTTTCGTTGTTAATTGAGTTAACTGAAAAGATTTCGTTACGTGTTTATTATTTTTAACTTTAACGAACGAGCTTTATTAATTCCGAAACTTTGGTATCTAACTTCAACCTTCTCGAACTGGTTAAGAGCTGCTGAAGTTTAAGCTACGGAGCTTAGGAACAGATTAGTCGCGAGAATAAAGCTTTGTATGTGACTTCGCGCTCTGCTGGATATATAAGTACATTTTACTAGAAAGTTGTAAGATTCTGAGAGCGAAATCTTTCGGGAACATTTTTCACTGTTTATTTATACCGAATTGTAATTAAAATTTCGAACGAAATGAAAATGTTTTTTTTTTTTTAATTTAATTTATGAAAAGGAAAATTTATTTGCGAATAAAGATTTTTCGCGATAAAATTTTAATAAACGGATGTATAGTATTTTTAAACGCCGATGTGTACACTGCACTTTTAAGGGTAGATAAATTCTTTTTTTTTTTTTTGTTTGTTAAATAACATAAAAATAAAAATTTTAAATAACATAATTAAAAAAAAATGCAACGGAGAAAAGAAGAAGGTTTATAGGAATTTGAGTCAACGAATAAAATAAATTACGGAAAAGAATACTAATAACCCAAAACGTATAAACTTTGTTTTATACAGCTGCACGAAGAAAACATTAATTTACGAGGTAATGAATTTTTTACCATATACAAAACAATAAAGTGCGATTACACATTTATGCCCGTGTAATAAAATATTCTTTTTTATTACTCTTACGTCAATATTTGAATGAACGAAATGTATGTCATTTGTATTTCCATGAAAAAACAAATTTGAAAAAGACATATTTGAATGAACGAACTGTATGTCATTTGTATTTCCATAAAAAAACAAAGAATAGCTCAATGATTTTTATTATTATCATCGTTATTATAATTATTATTTTCATTGTTGTTATTATTATTACGAAAATACTTTCTCTTACAGTTCGCGAGCGAAATACATAATCCGCGAGAAAGTTCGAGTGAGCTCAATTAATATTTCATAAATTCCGACTGATCACAATCGAAAATCAAGCGAGTCCAACCAATCACCGATCCGAATGAAAATTCCATGGGAAGCGGGCGTAACCAAGGCAGGAGATACGCCGTAACGAGGAGCGAGGTCGGCGCCGTTCGAACAATGAATTCCGGGACTACGGCTCCATCCACGTACAACCGCCTCCCACCACCCCCCACCCCCGCGCTCCGTACCCCCGCGCTCTGGGCTCCCGCAGGGACGGATAGTCGTCGTGCGATAAGTCAATAATTAATTAGTCTCCGCGGAGATTAATACGTATACGCGGCCAGATACGCGCCGACGGTGTGTAACACATGCGAGATAGCGCGGCCGAATTTCAAGGAGGCGCACGCGCGTACCCGGCTAAACTACCCGCATGCGCGCCCCGGCCGTCCGACCCTCCTCATCCTCCTCCTCCCCTCGTCGGAAGAGCGGCATCCAACCTGCATCAGCCCATGGGCGGCAAGTGGGATTTGAGCGATTCTGTCGCGATTCGCTCTTGGAGGGTGACTTCGATTGGCTTTGGGGTTTGTTTTTGATTGATGTTTTTTTTTTGTTTGAATTATTTTTCGAGGAAGTTGAATTTTCGTTGCTGTGGTTTTACTTGGATATTAGGATTCGGTTCTGCGGAGTTATTAGGCGAATTGCATGTTTAAGTTTGGGAAGACCGACAGGCGCCATTGGTTGAGTTCTTAACATCTCGAAACTCAGTTCTAGTGAAATGATAAGCTTCAATAAATTTTGAGATGTCGATTAAGAATCGCTGTGAAAAAATTTAGTAGTTCAAGTAGTATGTTTTGATCGTGAATTGACAGATGATTACCCTAAACACACAGACGTGATGGATGAAAATGAAAATTCTGGTAAGGGAGCTTTATTTGCTGCAGTGTAATTTGTAAAAAATTATATTACTGTTTGTAAAAAAAAAAATTACGATAAATACTTACAACAATTACCCATAACTTTCGGTTCAGTTTTGCAGTATAATAAACGCTCCCACGATTTTGAGATTTCCACTAAAATTTTTACGCAAAAAGCCCCTCTAAAGGAGCTTCATACGAGAAATATTATAGTAGTAGTAGCAACGCTCATACGTCGTTTAAAAAGAATTTCCAAAAAGCTGATTTTTTCAATTTCCTTCATCGCCCGCTCACATTTAATTTTACGAAGGATTTCATTACGAGCTCGGCCAAATAATTCATACAATTAGGCCTGTAAAATTCAGCGCAAAAATGTACGTCGTTGCGACGGCGCAAATTATTCATGGCACCTTCACTCCCACCGCAGTAGGGATTACCGCATTAAACTTTAATAAAACGAAATTGCATAACAATCCGTTAGCTCATGAAATCGTAAGTACGTGCTCGCGAGGAGTGCGAGTAAAAGAAGAGGAAAAAGGAAAGAAAAGCAGAAGATGTACCATGAAAAATTTACGTCAAACAAACTGCGTTACAGTAATCCTAAAAGTGACATTGCTGGAGAGGACTACGAGGGGGTGGAGCCACTCGAGCCCCTCCAATAATTAACGAGGCCAGTTGTTGCGCCGCGCGACACTTAGCACTTAGCCTAACGAAGGCCTCGGCCGAGCCGAGGGAGAAAGACAGTCGGCGAAAGGAGAGAGAAGAAAAATTTCGCCGGACGATCGTCAGGGTCAGCCTTGCCCCTCCCCCATGAAACATGCAGGCGGGTCTGACGTGACGCCAGTGTCCCCGAAATAAAAGAGACGCGGACGTATTTAGCGTCCGGCCGTACTCGACTGCTCGACGGCCTCCCTACTCTCCTCCGTGCCTTTCATTTTTCAGAGGGAGGACCGCCGGACCGGCCTGTCTCGGACACGTTGCCTCCCTGTTAGTTTTCAAAGAACACGCGAGTCCACTGGAAAATGTACACCTTCTCTGCCTCGTTAATAAAGAACCGCGAGCTTTGCGAATATGTTCACTTGGATCTTTAATTTTTAACGAGTTTTTCGAATACTTCGGACAAGCGCACCGCTAGTTTGGAAGTGTTCGGAAATTCTAGCTGGCTTTCGTACTATTTTAACGATCTGACTTCTTTTGAAAGAAAAAAGAGCAGGGTGTGTCAGATTTTAGTTTTGGATTAGTGATGAACATTTATGTTATTAATGCATCATTATTTATTAGAAATGATTGTACTTTATAAAAGTAGACTTTTTTAGTTAAAGAAAATTTTAAGGTAAATACGTTACTATGTCGTAAGTAGATAAGTAAAAAAGGTCGTGTATAGGCAGACATGTTTTATAATATGTTTTTCATTTATAAAATTACTTTTTCATATGAATAAAAATATTAAAGAAGAATACTCATGCGCCACTAGAATTTTTCTATTGTAAGTAGAAAGAGTCGCATATAGTCAGACGACACGCACAGAAAACATCATTACAATTTGGCGATACTTCTATTCTAAGATTCTATTTAATTTTTAAAATTAGTTCTTCATTTCAAAGAAATATTAAGAAAAAATACTCATCGGTCTGCTATTAAATATTTAAGTAGTAACAACCCAATGCTGTCAGACACTGGAAATAGAAAATGTATTCATTATATTTTTACGTAACTTTAGATAAAAATTAATTAAAGAATTCCTTTTTTCACTTAATGGAAAGTATTTCAACAATGCTATTAATTAATTAATTGTTTAATTAATTAAAGTAAATAACTAGAAGAAGCCAGATACTACCAGACGTCATCGTTTTGAATTCATTGTCAACTTATCTAAATTTTCAAATTTTCCCACGCTGACTGATTTGTCACTATAATCTAATTGTTTATTTAAAAAAAAAACAGACAAAAAAATCACTTTTCTTCTAAAATTTTAAAAATTCTCTCGTCGCTCGCTGTATTTCGATCGTTTAAACTCACGAATGACTTCTTCAGCTGATCATTAACTTGGCGTGTTATTTACGGAAGCCGCTTAACGCATCGCTTTAAAACGGCCGATCGGCGAACTAAATCTTGCCGGATTCATTCTCTCGCTGTTCAGCGGAGCGATAGAGGAGCCAAAATCGCCTCCGCTGGTTCAGCGGTCGCCCGGGCACATTCTGAGCTGCTTTGCGGTGCCACGGAGCACGAGCCCACCTCGACATCGGAATAATAAACGGCGCATCCCATTGGCCCGGTTGTAGAGGCCATTGCATCGGCCGCCCGATTACCCCCGTTAGATTATTCACTTGCCGATCGCTTCTGCTCCCAACTTCCGATAAAAGGACACTGCCTTTTAATTTCTTTATTCTTTAATTTCTTTTTTTCGTTAGCTTTGTCGTTAGCGTGCGAATAAATGAAATTCACTATGGATAAGTGAGTGATTTATAACGTAAATGAGTGAGTATTCACTTATTAAGATTTAGATAGAGTATAATGGAAACTTTACGCTTTTATAAAAACAGCGTACTTGGTATAAATAAAGGTAATACTCCTATAACTTCGTGTAAAAATATTAATAGTTTTTTCTTATCGTGAGGCTGTGAATGGAGCTAAAAGCGAGCAGGAACTTTATTAGTCTACTCCGAGCCTTCTATAAAGGTTAAAATGTTTTGCTTGAAAAAAGGAGCTGCTTTAAACATTGTTTCTAAAATCAATTAAGTGATTTTTTTTCTCTACGACAACACTTTTCCTTTTTTTACAGTTTTCGTCCAATTACCCTGATAAAAGATAATGAGTTAAGTCGAAAATTGATTTATTTATTTATTTTAATTACTTATTAAATGTTTTTTTTATTTTTAATTTTTCGTAATTAACGCCACTAATTTTTCTTTTAAATTACAAAAGACTTTTGTGCTTACTTCAACGATTACACCTTCTATAATAGTCAATACCATTACCAACGCGAAACTTGCGATGATATCAACCGAACGTTATCGTTTGAGTATTGCGCCATTGTTTGACCATTGCGATATTGCAATACCATTGAGGACGAGCATTACAATGGTATTACCTATAAGTTCGAAAACCGTACACCTGATTTCGCGTGAAATTTCCAGCACAGGTTTATCATCTTTATAATAAATAGTTTATAGGTTTTTAACAAGAATAGTTGATATAAATAGAAAAATAAAATCTATATATCCCGTATATAAAAAATATAAAAAAAGTTCAGAAATACATATAAAAATAATGTATAAATAGAAAAATTCGTTAAAAAAGTCTTGAATAAAAATTATTCCCCTATCATGATTAGATGTTATATTGGAATTTGTTCGTAGTCATCTCCAGTATAAATTTCACAACCTATTTGTCGTGAATACTTGTCAGCATTAAACTTTATTACTGGAAAATTTTTTGAACCTACCGCATTTTACTTATCCTACTTCTCTATACCAACTACGTATATTTATCTATCCATCTCCTATGCTCAGTTCTCGGTACTCCCATACTCAGTTCAGTGACAAACCTTACCTTCTTCATATTTTTTTTTTTTTTTTTTTTTTTGCTCTAACCTGCCCGAGACCCGCGATGATTAATCAAAACACGCCGGGCGCGGGCAATCGATACACGACGACTATCTTATACCACTGGAGGGGGAAAGGGGGGGAGGCTAGAATCTTTATTCTGGCTCTTGTATCGCCGAATGATTTTCGCTATCGGCAACGATTTGTCGTCTGGGAGGAGGGGGGAGTCTCCCTGGCGGGAGGCCGATTGAAATTTTAAAGCTTATAAATCACTCGAGGCGCGGCGGTGTATCGGCGAGCCTCGTCTTTTTTTTGCCAGCCTCAATATCGAGGCTCCGAGCGCGCCCTTCTGTACCACTGCGAGAGGGATGATTCCGGAGATACTCTCCTCTTTTTTTTCTTCCTCCCGCACGCGGATGATTTATTTATTTTTCTTTTTTTCCTGCGTCGATGGTAAAATTGGAGGCCTCGCCAAAATATATATATATATATATATATCGGCAAGTGTCACTTCGCGTTTTTCTCGTCAATGGTGACGTTTTTATTACGCGGGCGCGGGCTTTAAGAATTATCCTTTTTTCTCGGCCACTCCGGGAAATTTCGTTCCTATACGAAAGCGAAAGAATATTTTTTTTTGGAGTATAAGCTTGAGGCGCTCGCGAATTGAAACGAAATCAAAAACCGATTTTCCCTGGAACGGCGGAATCCACCTCCGGTCCATTATACGTATGTTCCAAGCGAATCGCTTTATCCAATGAGAGCCGAGGACTGCGGAGTCGATCGCTTAACGCCCGAGCTTGCAGTATTCTAATCCTCCCCCTGCTTATTCGAGGCGCCGCCGAGAGCTAAGTGTGTGGGCGACGGAGAAAAAATCCCAATCGCAACGGGAATCAGGAGCATTTCATGCAAATACGCGCGCACATTTGCCCCTTGCTTCGCTGAAAATTGAGTTTGGATGTGGGCCTCCCTCGTCGTTTGCGAATCTCCTGCTTTTCTGCTTGAAAAAAGGCATAGGAAAGCGAGGGATTTCTAGGAGCACGATTTGTTGTCTACGCTTAAGAATTATGTGACTTTGCATTTATTTTAAGATGACTTTTCTCTTTTTCGAAAATATTATTTAACTTAAATTTTAATTAAAATTAAATAAATGAGTAAGTAAAAAAAAGTGCAGCGATTTATAAATTTAGAAAGCTTGTGTATCAACATTTTTGTTGCATCAATTTCTACACATACATACATTTTATTATGAAGAATTAAAATTTTTTATTCAAGAAATGGAATTTTTACTTAAAGAAAATTTTTAATATAAGGTTTACTTACAACTTTAATATTAATGTAACTATGTGGACGTGTAACAATTCTTCGTAAACTTCGTGGATGTTTATTTTTTTTCAATACAATGAACACTCAATGTATGTTGACAGAGCAGTATGATTATAAATTTTAATAATAAATATTTTTCTAACGAAAGAGAGATATAGACTACCAAGGAGTACACGGAAAAATAATGCACTTTTCAGAGAATCGTCATTTTAAGTAGAAACACACCGATATGGTCAGATACTAAATGAATCAACGAACAATTAATTTAAATTCCCTAAAAACAATGACATATTTACAAACCAATTAATCATAAATTAATCACATAAATATTTTTATTTTTAATTAACTATAAAATTACAATCAATCAACAAAAAAAAACAACAGAGCAGTATCCGTAAGTTCTACTGAAAATAATAAGAAATATTAACGTCCCTCTTCTACAATATTCTTTCCTCAGTGTACACTTTAAATTACGCTCCTTTCAGTGAAACTAGAAAATGGATCAGTGCGTATGAGAAGTCGTAAAAAAGAAGGGATCAGCTTGGAAAATGGGAATCGTGAAGAAAAATAAAGTAGCGACTGTACCTATACGTCCGTATTAAACATCGCTCGGTTATTCGGGGGCTATCCGCGGAGTGTAAGCCGCGCACAACAGACTCGAAAGAGGGAGAAATGGATTTTGGATTGCAGTTCCAGCCACGCTTATGGCTCCGTGTGGGTAGCAGCGCGAACTAACCGCCTCTGCCCGAGATACGCGATCCTACGAGCTCCCGGGGATTTTCCGCGAAAGACAGTACACATTTAACGATATACGCAGCTTTTCGTGTATGAAAGGGGAACGCTCAAAGGGAGCGCGTTTCGCGTCGTATAAATTTTACATTCTAATCTAGCCAAGGATAATTTCTTATCGCGCCACATTGAATTCGCGATAGAAATTTAATTCAGCGCCGCTGCGACGACGGGAAGTTTCAGCAGTTGATGAGAGCACGTCATTTGGAAAGTGCTCAAGTTAAATTTTCAATTGACTTCCCTAAAGTATCGTTTCGCACGTAATTGTACGAGGATATTTCTCGCAGAGTTGTTCGAGCAAAGTGGAACAGGAAAAAGTCGTATGCAGGTCTTTATTAAGATTCGAGTTACAGATATTGTTCTGGAACTGCAACAATTACTCCCGACGCAGGTCGTGTGTTGAGTGACTGTTAACACTTAAAATAAAACCGAGTGCCGCTTGAATAAGTACTGCCAATAAAATTTTACAACAGGCGCCAATTAGTTGGGATCGTATTTAACAATTATTGCTTTTTGGACTTGAGCTGTGGGGGCTATTTGCTCGAATATTAGCGTGTTTTTTTTTTACAAAACTAGCTATATGCCCTCAAATTGCTGAGGTGAGAAAATCAATCACAATTTAAAGATTTAATGTTTATTTCATGAATCTATGTTAATAATATAATAACAGAACAGATTTTTGTCGATATTTTTTTTTTATGTAGTAAGGTACAGTCGATTTATATAATTTCATAAATTTTATACTAAAAAAATAGTGATTTTAATGGTATATGTTAAATAAATATTTACTTGAAAAACTGTAAAAGAAATATTTTGTTAAAATCTTATTATGTTATTTTGTTTGATCTTCTTTTAGTATACATTTTGCAAGAATTAGAAGTAATCTTTTAGCCAAAAAATATATATTCAATTTAAGCGTAATTTTTAAATGCACTGTATTCGAAAGTAGCAACGGTTAATGAATAAAACGCCCTCGTAAAAATGGCCTTCCTTTAATTAATTGAACTTATCTTGAGCGATCTAATCTTTTAGGAAGGAGTAAATTTTCATTAGTTGTATTCCATTAAATCTTTTTTCTCCTAATTCACTTCAGCGCCTTTAAAAGCGAGCTCCAAGTTTTTATCCAGGGATGCAGTTCATTTTCGCGAAAGATCAACAACGCGAATAAACAAAGACTTATTTAAAGATTAAAAAGCTTTCTCTCAGTGTCTATAAAAGTTCTGCGCCTTTTGCAAGCAAAATAGTACCTCCGTACAGACCTTTGAAGTAAAATAAATAATTTATAAAAGATACAGCGCTCTATGTTTAATTGTTTTCATAAACTATCTTTTGTCGTGAATAAATAAAATCGATTTAAGTTAATAACAATTCTAAAATATATGAGGAGAGATAAAGATTTGTGTCACTCTAGTATCGACTCTTTTTTTCTATTATTTTAAAAAAATTTTAATTTATTTTATTTAAAAAAGCATTTGTTTTACTTATTCTTGATAACTGTACATTAAATTTTCAATTTAAATTAGAAGTAAAATTATTTATATGACTTATAAGATATTTATTCTAATTGTTACTATTGCAGCCCTATTGCATCTCTGGAAATTGTTTACTAAAATAATTCATTGTAAATCTTTACTACTACCTGTTTATTCTATTTAATCAAATTATTGATTTTTCTGCTTTTTAAAAAGTATATCATACTCCGATTAATTTCACGAACTAAACAAAAACGCGCAATATCCAAGATTGACACATTTCTGCGGTTACAACGCTGAACCACTAATTAAATATTAAAAGTGAAATTTTTCGTGTCGGTTATCGCACCGTAGATAAAAAAAAAAAAGATGATAAATCACGCGCAATGTCAACGAGGCCTTTAAATCGCCGCACCCAACCCATTGACAAAAAAAAAAAAATGTTTACAGCCCGGCCGACAAAAAGGGGCCCAGGCGCTCTCGTGTCCTTCGGTCGGAAAAATTAATTTCGTCGTCGACGAGAGGACAAAACGGCGAGAGAGAGGCAGGCAACATTGTCCGGGTCCGCTCGTGAGGCTGCGTCTGAAAAGGCTCTTGAAATTTTTGCGCCCCGCCGGAAAAGAAGAGGGAGCCAACAATGAATCGGGCAGGGGGCAGAAAAAAAAAAGGAAGAGGGACTTTTATCGGCGCGCACACCTCGCGCCGGCGGCCCATTATCAAAGATGGCCGATATTCGCTCCTCACCCCATCTTGCTGACGCGCGCGGCGCTGCCAGTCTGTTCCTCTGTTTTATAAATGTTTCATCATCCGCGACATCGAGCTATCGAGGCGCGCTCCGATAACCCCGTCACGATCCATCAACCTCTCGCTTCGCCACCCCCTCGGCCCACCCCCTCCCGCCGATCCTCACCCTTCGCTACTCCACAATGGCTGCGCTCTCATTAATTATTTTTGTAAGGGCCGCGACAGAGTCGATTACACTCTTGACGTCTGCATTCAATGTCCGCCTCTAGTTTTCCCGTCGGCGTATAGTCGCTCCCGCGCGCTGGAACCTTTAAAAAGAGCTGAATCGGTCATCAAGCCTTTTTTTTCCCCGGCGCGCTTCAATTTTTCATTTTTCACGAGGCCGGAGATGTATTTTCCTCGGGCGCGGCTAAAGAGGGATGGCTCCTTCCGGGTGACCCTTTAAAATCGCGCGCTTCCTCCGGGCTTTTTGTCACGGGGCTGACGGATGTTTTTAGGAGCCCACCCCCGGAAGTGTCCTGGTGACATCTCGCGGTGCAACGACCGGATCAGTCATTATCGACGAAAAAAATTGCTTCGGATTATTTATCTTGACTGATTTTTTTTTTCTTCTTCGTTTTATAAGGCTCGAGGAGGCCCTTGGGAGAAAATTAACTATCTGTTCTGACCGGCCTACTAAATATTGAACAGACATTAAACCGTGTATTAGTCAACGAATAATTCAGAATCTGATGATTAGTAAATTTTTTCAATGACAATAATCAGGGAAAATAAATTTCTTAAAATAATAGCTGAGAATATTATAAAAAGGAAATATATAGAAATTCGACTGGAGAATTCATTCAAGCCCAGCTACAATCCACCCCTTTCCTGAAGCTCAATTTCCCATTCACCCGAATTTGTTCATTCGAGTCTCCATCATCACACAATTACCCACAAAACACCACGTGCAGTTCCATCATTTTAATCGGAATCTGAGTCGCCAGTGGATAAAGTTTCTAATCAGAATTTTCACTTATCAGAAAATAAATCTTACTCTGGTCCAGTTCTAGTTAATTTTGTATTTTTTAAGAAATTCATCGTGAACGATTTACGGCGAAGTCCTTATCCGGCAGTGCGCATCAGTCGCTGAAATACTCATTCGCATGGCATGCCCCTTCCTTGAGGAGGTAAATGTATATCCTCAAAAGAAAGCCTAGTCGTGTACTTGCAAATCCCCACGATGCAGCTCCCGCCGGTAGACAATGCACGCCACAGTTTACACGGTGCGCCTCTCCCCGGACGAAGACAACGATTAATCCATCCATCCATCCGTCCGCCTGTCCCGTCCGGCCCCGGACCCGCCGCTATATCCATTCCCTTCCTCTTCGCTCTCTCGCCTGGCCGATCACGTCACCCAGCTTAGCATCAAACTTCCGCGCATACTGGTTAACCGGCGCCCCTTCGTACATAACTGATAAGTGTACATTGGATAACGATCTTTCTTTTAAGCCGCCCTTTAATCCTCTTAGTAATTTTCTTTGGATTAGGTTTGCTTTGTGTACAATTCTGCGCGCTGGAAATTGCTATTTTATCGTAAACATAATGTATAAGTTTTTTTTATGAAAACGATTGGACGGTAAATATAAAATTAAAAATTATTTACGATATACTTATGGTAGTTCTGTGAATTTCAAAGCTTTTTTTTTTTTTTTTTTATAAGGTATTCGGACAAATTGCTTTCAAAATTATTCTTGCGGGCTGTTTATTCCGTAAAAAAATATGGGGTCATTAAGTAAATAAAAAAAAACTAAATTAAATTATAAGTATCAGCTGAAAACATTATTACTATTTTTACTTTACTTTAAGTTTACTTTAAGTAAAGTAAAAATTAAGATTTACTTTAAGTTTTATCTCTACTTTTCTGAAAGAAATCGTTGAACCCACTTAAGGATCTTTGATTAGGGTGTGCGAAATCAGATTTTAGTGAAAAACCGACAAAGAACGTTGTGAATTTTAGTAGTAATTCTACTTGTTTTATTACGAGATATTTCAAAGCAGTCACAAGTAAAAGGTTCCTTGAGGAAGTAAATCGAAGAAATTCACGAAAGGTGAGCTTAAAAAAGCTCCTATACGATTGAAACTCGAAAAATTGTAAAAGTCTTAAATATTCTACTTTTCCTTTTTTTGAAGTACAATCTAATCAAATTCTATTATATTACTCTAATAAAAATTAAATAATTATTCCATTAAAAAAAAAGAAAAAAAAATGAAATTAATTTGATTTTTCCATTTTTTCTGTTGCAGGTATAATACTTTCCGGCGAATTAAAACAGCATCAAAGGTTTTCATAAAAAAAGTTCTCTTAAACGAATAAAAATTTAATCAACGCACATATCGTTCTCGTAATTATGTCGTTTCTCAACGCACATCGTTTATTTAATCTACAATTTGGAGAGCGTTATAATTGTACTATCTGCACTATACATCCGCTCTTGCGCCTACAAATGCTCATATGCGGGAACAAACTTACATTAGTCGTGAGTGAAACCACATTAAATGCTCGCAGAATCGCTGTTATGCCGATCCTCGTATTTACCTCCCGTTCATATAACCAATTGTACACCCACAAAAACGCAGTTCCCTAAATATTTGTACATATCTCGACAGAAGATGAAATACATGTATTTACAAGCAGGTATAATGTTTACCCACAAGTACGCTCTTAGAGACGCCAGATTGACTCGTAAGATACACGCACACACTCACGTTCACACACGCACACACTCACGTTCACACACGCACACACTCGGACATATATATATACATATACAGACACAGGAATAAACGCACTCACACTCAGACATATGTATATATATATATATATACAGACACAGCGCACGCATGCACACACACACACACACACACACACACACACACACACACACACACACACACACTCACACACACGCATTCATAGGCACAAGGTGGATTCAATTGAATCAATTCTGGGGACAAGACACTTCCTCGGTAGCGCGTGCGTGTGTGCGTGTGTGCAAAGCTCCGGCTGTCCCTGGCCGGTTGCCGCTGCCGGCCGCGACCTCGCAAACTCCGGCCTGAGAGAGAGGGAGAGAGAGAGAGAGAGAGAGACAGTCAAGCCGATACAGCCGTTCGGTCCCACCTGACAATGTACGAGCATCGCTTATGCATCGCTGCATTATGCAGCGTGCATCATTTCCCCGGGGTGCTCTCACGCTCGACTACTTACGCCGGGGGCCGTAATGAAAATTGGCGTTGCGACGTTTCCTCCAAAGCTGCGGAGCGTTAGAAGGAGGGGGGGGGGGGACTCGCCCTCTTTAGCCGGCGCCCCGGCGAATCCTCGATTTTGATGTCCACCCAGCCGCGGATGAGAGTTTGCTCGTTTCCCTTTAACGGCTCCGGCCACGGTATTTACAGCGCGACGCGCGCTGACTATCAGCCGCCTGCGCGAAAGTTGCCGTACGCTTCATCGAATGTATGCCGGGAGGAGCGTCCTTTGCCGAAAAAGTGCGGGGGAGGGGGGAGGGTTTTCAGTGCCTGATACGAATTAATAAGCGAGTTTTAAGGGGGAGACACTTTTCAGCGGGAATATCAGGTGGCGAGCTTAAAATTTAAGGCGATCCGCTGTTGAGTTACGTTATTAATTAGTTATTAATATATACGTGAAAATTGGATATGTATAGAGTGCTTGGTCAGTGTAATTGCGCGTGGCCTGCAATAAATTCGAAGAGGAGAAATAACAGCATATTATTTCCAGAAATGAAAAAAGCTGTATGCTTTCGTCGTAATAAAAGTCTGCATTACTTTACAAAAAAAAAAGAAGAAATTTAATTTAAATTCTAATTTTTTGAATCGGTCTCTCTATAGTTAATTGCAGTTATGCTCTTACCTCCTATAAAAGCTATCATATAGTTTATCTGGTTTCAATAAATATTTATTTAATTATCAATACCAGAGTAAGTGCAAAAAATTACAATGTAATAAATTACGTTACAAAAAGTAACTTAGTAGTCTGGCTAGATCAATAAAAAATAAAAAAAGTAAAATAATGTAAAAGTAAATAAAAATATAAATAAATAAAAAAACGTTTCGATACCTTTTAGAGAAAAATAACAGACACAATGAAATTAGATACACGACAGCACAAAGTGACTCCACGAATCGGTAAATACGTTGGGTAAATTTATTTATTATGTCGGCGAAAAAAAAAGAAAGAGAAGAAGTAAGAGTCGGAACGAAGGAAAAGTGTTGGAGGTAGCTGTTTGCAGAAAGTTTCGTGTGTTGAGCTCAGCATCGTAACCATGTATATGTATATGTATATACATTAGAAAGAAGTTTCTTGCCCGGGAGTTTGAATGAGTTGTGCTCGCCTCGGCGAGATCGAGAGACACTCGAGACTCGGGTTTTAATTAAGTTGAAATTAGAGGAAGAAGTGCGAGGCTCCTTTTAAGGTTAGAGCTCGCCCTCCAGCCAGAGCAGACCTCTCAGTTTTATTTACAGCTCACCCAGCTGGGCTATCGGTTAACGAAGCCTTTGATGCGGATGTTCCCATTCTCTTCCTCTTTATGCCGATCCGAAGGAAGAGGAATATCGATCGCCCGTCGCCGGCTTAAAAATAAGCCAAATAAAGGCGGGGGAGGAAGGGATCGAATCTCGTCGACGATTTGATGGCTTCTGTAGGGAGGAGAATGCGTGGAATTGGGATGTCTTGTAAAGCGCCTTCTCCTCTTCTTTTTTTTTCCTCGGCGTCGCTTCTCGCGAGGCCCTCCTTCATCTTCTTTACGAGAGTGAATCATTGATTTTTATGGGCCACTTTCGGGATTTTATAACTGCCCGAGTTAAAATGGCAGCGGCCTAGCTGAGTCGCCCGCGGGAAACAAACTGCAGTAAAAAGAAAGTTTATATGAATATAAGAGAAGGCCATTGTGAAAATTCTTCTCGCTCCTATTCGTTGATTATTTGCCGTCCGCTTGAGTTCCCGTTTTTATTGGAAAAATTCCTCCTGAAGGAAACTAAACGCTATAAAAGCGATCGATCTCTCTATACGTCGAGGTTCAATGGAACTTATTATCGATTTACAAATCATTTTACATCTTGAAAATTGCTTCTCTTTTTCAAACTTAACGATCTTCTTCGAATGTAGTAGAAAATTCATTGATATTGTGTTCAGAAATGTTATGAATTTTGAAGACAAGGATAAATGAGTTAATTAGAAAAAATGAAGAGAACGAGGTAGACAAGACGGTGATAACAATATCATTGATAAGAATGAAGACGATACGATGATTATTACCGTCTTATAGAGACTGGCCGTGACTTTTAATCTGTCAGTTCAAAAATAACACATTATCTTATCGATGAGTTTCAAAATTGTTCCTCTTGAAAATGAAATAGAAGAAGGCGAAGAAGTATATGGTACCAACTCTTATTCTATTTTGCTTACTTCATTATCATTCTTAACATCATCATTATAACAATGATAATGATGATAACAATAATGATGAAGTAAACAAAATAGAACAAGGAGAAATAGTTGAAAAGTGTATAAGAAGAAGAATGCGATGATGATGATGATGATGACGATGACGATGAAGTAGAAGAGATATAAAACGAAGTAAAATATTGTGAAGATGAAAAAATTATGCAGATGACTATGATAATAATGATGAAAAGCTAGAATAAAATGTAGTAAATTTAACGAATCTATACAGTGTACATACAACCACAGTAATTGTAGATGAAGAAGTGGAAGAAGAAGACGATAACAGGGTGAAACAGACAAGAAAGTTGAGAAACTGGTTTAAATTACTAAACGAGTCTCTGCTTTACTCTCGTTTTAAATCAGCGTGCTTGTCAAATTATCACTATTTTCAAACCCAGTGATTAGTTAATTTTCAAAATTCATGTCGATTTAAAGCACCGATCGCCAAATATCGAATATCGACATTTAATCAAGGAACGATAAAGTCAGAGTCTGCGCACTGACTCGTTCATGACCAACAGGAAGGAAAGAAAAAGAATCATTTCGCAATCACCCTGGGGTGGTACTCGCGTTAAATTTGAAAATTCGCCCTCGCTCCATGGGCACTCCTTCCATCCAAGGAAATACGCCGAGGTATAGGTATAGACGCAGGGAAAATTTGTGAGAGCAGCTCCTCGGCTTCTTGGTTCTCTGGGTTAATCCATTACTGCAGTTACTTAAGTAACTCTTCCGTCTCCATTGTTTAAGATAATTCATCGCCAATTGAATTAAGGAACGGCCGGATGCTTCTCCCTCCGAGGAACTACTTGCTCTTTCCCTCCTTCCGCCCGGCGACTCTGGATGTGGATGTATTTGTCCAACTCTTTCGCCTCGTTTATAAGACTCTTCTTCGCCTTTTTTTATCTCTTCATTGAGCTTTATGAGAAACATCGAGAGCAATAAAACAAAAGAAGAAAAAAAAATAGAATTGCCGAGAATGTGTCGAGGCGGAGTTTTACATTTCGTTTATGTCGACCACGACCCGCTCGCGTTGTTTCCAATTCCGGTCTTAACCTTTGGCGATTTCGCCCTCACGAATTCCGACGAGGCGCCCGAGTCGTTATCGATTCTCGCGCGAAACTCGTCGGGCCAAGTAGCCCGAGCGATTTTCGGAAATTCGGAGCCCGTAACCGTTGCTGAAAGTATCCCCCTTTAAAGCCCCGTTAAAAAGATCTTTGTAATGGCCATAAATACGTTCACAATAGGGAATCGAACAGAATGGCCGGGGGCTTGACTCACCGCAGCGAGAGCAGCCGGCTCGCATCGCCATTGTAAGCGCATTTATGGCTGTTACGGAGATTTTCTTACGGTTTAAAGGGGAATAGCCGCGGCCTTATTTAAGCTTTTGAATTTTCGAAAAGCCGGTGTACCTAACACTTTCTTCGCCGGAAAAATCCTCGGTTTCCACGTAGGAGATGTTACGTGAAAATTCATATCGCACGTATGCACATATCCAGGGTGGCGAAAAAGTATGGAAACCCTTGGAAGCTTTCGCAGGCAGGTTCAGGCATAAAACCTCAAAACAAACGTCATAGACATTAGTATCTTCTAACGAGGATTCCAACGGTGACCTAGGATTTTACCTTGAATATAATTTTCTAGGTTATTTCAAGGTTTTCTAGATCATTTTGACCTTTATTTGTCCCCTAGAGACCCCTAAACTTTTCTGCTCTCTTCGATTCCGAAATCCAAAATAGGGGTTTCCATTAAAAAAAAAAAAAAAAAAACAAGTCTTTGAAATGACCTAAAAAATAAGGTTCGAGATCAAAGCCAAGTCCCCGTTGGATTCTTCGTTAAAAGTGACTAAGGGTTGACCTTTGCCTTTTGTGACCTTTGTTTTGAGGTTTTATGACTGAACCTGCGAAATTTCTAGGAGTTTCTATACTTTTTCGCCACCCTGTATAGGCACGTCGTCGAGTCTTATAAATCAGAATTTAGCGCAAACAAGTATTTAACGATTGGCCTCGACGTCGAAGTGATAACGCGATATGCAGATAAAAGAGGGGAATATTTTCTTATTAAGCGCGGCGAAATTGGTGAATGTATTGCGGTCGTTAAGAGCGGCGAATTATAACGAGAGGGGCAGCAAATATTTCGCGAGTCAAGACTCGAGGCGCTCGAGGCAAAAACAAGTGAGATTTACTCTACTTAGAAAAGATTTACTTTGGCCCCGCGACGACTAGTTTTTCATTTGAATAATTAACGTAAGAGCGGTCGAGCTTTGAATTAATGAATTTTCGCACGTCTCCCTTTGAGTGTCTTCTAGTGGAGGATGGGGGTAAATTTCAAGGGGCTTTACCTTTGACTACCTTGAAAATAGGATTTTCTTGTAGCAGATTTATTTTAATTTCATTCAGACTGAATTCTTATAACAAATTGAAAGATTATCCCTTTATTTCGTTCAGCGGAATACGGGAAATTAAATTTTTTTACCCACAAATCCAGGTAATAAAAATCAAAGCTGTTGATTAAGAGTACGTATTTTCCACATCCATAAACAAACTTTTACGAGGCGATGAACACGATTCTTTCATTTACACAGCACGAGAAAATCGATATCGCCTACCCTCTGGTCGTACCTACATGAAAAAAGTAAAAAAAAAAAGGGTTTACAGTAGCTGTAAATACGGCGAAGCTTCAAGTAAATGATCATTTTACAATAGTTATTGTTCCCCTTTGGTGGGATACGCTCGTCTAGTTTTCGTTAAACAAAACAATGGCTAAGTCGCACGCGGCTAAGGAAGTCGTAAAGAGAGTGCGCCGTTTCATATACAAATCGCCGTTATACATACTTCCACAGGAATGTATCTGTTTTTACGAGGCTTTTATTACGACGAGAAAGAGCCGCACTCACTCACATTTACTGAAATCGTCATTTCAGTAAAACCAAACGCTACATTTTTTTTCTCTCTACCTGGTGCAATATTACTTTGCGTCCATCTCTTTTCGTTTTTTTTTTTATCTCGCAACATCAAGAAAACTTTTGATTTTCATTATTAGCGCTCGTTATCTTCGAGGGGTAAAGGAGACAAACATGATAAAAACGAAGTTAAGGACCGAAACAATTTACGTTCTTTTTCCTCGTCACTGATTTTCCTCTCTCGTTTTCCCCGGGGGTGTGACGCGAAATATTTTTAGGCACTCGTAATAACGACGCTTGTTAAATTAATATAGTATACACTTATACATTTAATCAGGAAAAGTTTTACTGCTATTTTATTTACTCGCATTAATTATGCATTCGACGCTAAGTTTACACGACTTTGACACTGCAGTACATTTCCTCAATTCGAACTACTTGCCGTTAACTTAAATTCTACTCCGTCTGACTATGCCCGGACTCGTACTACTTGCCCCTCCCCGTGCCTCTTTATTTCCAGCCAATGCAATAAACGTCGCGTCGATTGCGAATTAATAAAAAAGGGAAGCACTCATTTTTCACGTTTAATCTTGGTCGAACGCACCGGAGGAGGGTCGCGAGGAGCGCAGTATACACGAGAAAGAGAGGCATATATCGATCGGCCGGCGGAAGGAGGAAGATGCTTTTCCCTCAAGTCCCCTGGTGGCTTACCTTCGGGGACTCCGGCGACGCATTATAGGTGTGCGCTTAGTTTTGCTCTCGAACCTTTATGACGCGTATATACGTGTCCCTTCCCTCTCCAAGCGCCTTATAAGAGCCGCCGTATTTCGCCGGCGAGGGCCGGCCGAGGCGAGCTTTTTACACCGCGGGAAGCGGCGTAAACGTCGCATTACGCGATAAAATATGACCCCGCCCACCGTTTTTGCCGGCGAGTCACCTACGCGGCGCACCCTTTTTTTTCACCCGATCCACGATTCTTGAGCAATTTTCATAATATCGATCTTGAGGGCTTACTTTTTTTCTGGGGGCCGTTTGAAAAAGCGGCGCGAATTTGTCGCTTTATAATGGTGAGAGATTTAGTGTAGGGAGCCAATACGAATATGCGAATACTTTAATAATACTACTTTTTTTAGAAACTATGGGTAATGATTGATGAAATATGAGAATATTAGGGTTTTTTTAATAACTTTTTTTTTTATTGTAAATGAAGATACAAGATGAGGATATGAAATTCACATCATTATTCATTCGCAGAGATTTTCTCGTAAAAATTATAATGAAAGTAATTTCGTGTAAAAATTTTTATAAAAAGAATTTTATTTCAAAATTGCTTATTACAAGTACTGGAAATGAAAAATTCACTGTAATTTCTACCTGAATATTGAACGAAAAAATCGCATGAGGTATTCTTATTATGACATAATTATTAAATTATTTCCTGGTAGAAGGTGTGAAATAATCGTTTTTCAAATCTGAATAATACTTTAAAACTTTTACGTAAATCAATTTTTCCATGTTTCTAGCATTCTAGATCATTATCTTGTTTAACAAAATTGTTCGTATGAAATTATTTTCAAATTTTTATTTTTAAGTTGAGTGTAAGAATAAGTTAAATAATCTTTTTTTATATAAAATTATTACACAATTCAGTAAAAAAAAAAAATACGAAATTTTCTGTTAACTATTACTTCACCGTCATTTATCCAATTACGACACATCAATTTCTATTGCCTACAGTATCTGAATCTTGATCCCCACTCAACCCGTTGATAGATCAGGATAATAAGCGGATATAAATACTCGAGCCGAAAAATCCCGGAAAATTGAAAAGAAATTTATTATTATACTCTTTCCGTGCGTGGGGCGTCTTATCGACCGGCGGTGCGCGCCAGTTTCGCATTTACCATTCGGCTCACGGTATTTTATCAAATCACATTATACCCGCTTAGAAACCGGCGCTGACAATTTTTTAAATTCTCGCGACGGCAGTAAAAGTGTCGCGGCGAAAAATTGAGCGATAAAAAATTGATCGACGCCCGCGAAAAGGACGTCGTCATTTGCAAGTCGACCTGGGTGTCGCAAAAAAAGCAGGGGTAGGGGGTTGAAGTGAAATTCCTCCTGCGGGTGCCCGCGACGTCGGATTTTTTCCCTCGAACTCCCTAGAGAGTATAATACGTGTATCGCGGGGACGTGATCGACATAATTCTGCCGATTATACCCTCATATTTTTGTTTATTTCTTGCCTTCGAGGGCCCCGTAAAAAATGATGCTCCCTTCCTCTTCTTTTTTTATCTCGAGTCGTACGATATTGAATCGTTTAAATGTTTAACACGTCCGGGGAATTAGGGACCGTTTTTCGGCGACAGGAGTTTGTCGAGGCGAAGAGATACGACGTCGTAGATTCGCGAGAGTGAAAATACAGAGGGGCTAAAAATTACGATATCGCCGTGACTTTATAGCGGTATAACACCCGGTCGAAACTTATTATTATTTATTTTCTTTTTCGCGAAAGATTCGATGCTCCAAGAAGACGCAATCCCCGCATAAAATTTCTGACGTGAATAAAGTACGTAATGAGATATGCTCGCCGCGTTAAAAAAATGTCGATTGAAACTTTCTTGAAAACTCGCACAAACGAAAATTTAGTCGAAACACTTTCGCGCGAAAATATAGTCTAGCCAATTCTTCATCGAGGCGAGCCGAGGGAAAAAAGCGAACAGTGCGAGGATTATGGTGTCCTGCCGAGTAAACGTATCTCCGTCAATACATCGAACCTGTTGTCGATTTTTCGTATTTTTTTATTTTTTTTATTTGCCGGGTCTGGTCCTCTTTGTTCCGGCGCGAATGCACGTGCGTTGACACCGCGGCGTATAAGCCGCGAGAATTAAGCACCGCCGCGTCATATATACGTTAATTTACCAGAGAACGCGGAGACGAGCTTTTCGCTCTGCGAACTCGCGAAAAAAAGTGTATTTTCAAAAAATTCCCGCCGGAGTTTCTGAACGAATGAAACTAAAAGTTTTCCGCACTAATTTTGTGCTTTCAACAATTAATTTATTTACAAAAAAAATGGTATTACCAAGTTATAATCGATAAAAAATGATTATTATTTCGTGTGATAGAGATCAAAAGGAATTCTGAGATAAAAGCGCAAAAATAATAAGCAACGATTTTCCAGTAAAAGATAAAAATCGAGGCACTAAATAAACGCAATATAATCCGTCCGGAAAGAAGTGGCGAGCTTTCGACAAAGGAATAAACCGCATCGGCCTTACGTGGAAATTCAATATCCTCGTGGCGACTTGCGCGTGATTTATTCGCGTAGCAATAAAAATCGCGATCTCTCCACCCCTCAACCGACGAAATACAAATATGTATCCGCGATATTATAATCCCCTTCTCCTTCATTTTGCATACCTTCGTTTTCATCAATGCCTTTTATGCGGGGCCTCCGTTTTCTGCTCGATTCCTCGGTACGAGGAGCTGCTCTTATCAAAATTCATACCGCGAGTCCTGGTCTTCCTTCGCCGTCTGGCTCGCGCGCGGCTACAAAGCCGCAATTTACATTGGACGAACGATCGTGACACATTTCTCAAACGGAAATTATCGCCGCAATGGCCGGGGGGTACGAACTTATCTCTCCTAAGCGGTTCGATTATTTATAAGGACTCGCTCGCGAGCTTCGCTGAATGAGAGAAGAGAGAGAGAGAGAGAGAGAGAGAGAGAGAGAAAGGTACATATATAAATCTATAGATGAATAAAGATGGAGAGAGAGGAAGAGGAAGTTAAGATTGTGGAATATGCCGTGAAAGCGGAATCCAGCATGATGCAAATTTTCTTGGATTTCTTTTTATTTCCGGTTGAGCGGTGGGGAAAGGTCTTTAGCGGCGCTGTAAAGGGTCGTCGTCGTCGTCGTCGTCGTCTGAGAGAAGGAATTATCGATTCGCGATTTTACTTTGCGACCAGGTTTATTAATTGAAAATTCTTCCCTTTTGGACGGGAACGCTCCTTTGTCTGAAGATCGATAAAAGAATGTCGGCAATGTGTGTTTTAGTATTGTGATTTAATTGATTGGTCTCATAATTTGGCTTTGAGTGGACTTTTTATTGTGCTTATGCTGATGCAGTGTTATCTCATTAAAATCGAACTAAATGTGGTGCGTAATTTCCTGGTAAACTGAAAAGAAAAAAATTTTGCGTGTGTCTAACCATACCCGTCTGTTTCTACTGCCGTGTATATTAACAACAAATTATTTCTTCTAAACTAATCTGTCAGCTTTGAAAAAAATCATGGTAACGTAAAATATAAATATCTATATTCCATACAAATTTCAATCAATTTTGATCACTAGTTTCTAAGAAAAAAAATTAAAAATATTTGTTTTTTATCTTCAACGATTAATAGAAGTAAAATGTTTTAATAACTGACTTGAAATTTTTTGGAAATGAAGAATTTTTGTGTACTTAAATAAAACGAATATAAACAAACTTAAAAATTACTATTAATAATTTAAAAAAAAGGAAGTCTAAAATCATGTTTAAGGAAGCTAAGTGCCAATCTATAGGCAGCCGTCTTTTCTTCTTCAATAATCAAAATTGCAATATTATTTCAAACGATGCTATAACCACCATTTTTTAAATAAAAGACGTTCACTTAAAAACTGCCTCGTTCAGAGTCTCACCTAAACCACGCGAGAAAGAAAAAAAAATCCAGAGAAAAATCCCGTTCTAAAGCCGAAAGATGGAAACGCAGTCCCCCCGCAGCGAATCGAGGCGTGAAAACGGCAAACGTCACCGCGCCCCCCCAAAACCGGCGAATGCCCGGGACGGGCAGCCGCGCGCGGCTCGCGTCCGCTTCGTTAGGGCAATATTGTATCGTAATTAGCGAAGCGCGGGGGTGCATTGCGATTGCGTAATATGCCAACGCCGGCAGCCGCTCGGTGCATTATTCATTCTGCAATAAAGACCGCAAAGAATGCGCTCGTGCAAGCGGCCGCGGCTCGCGAATGATCGAGCCGCTCGCGTTTATACGTGCGCGAGCCCGCGAGCCGATAATTGCCTGGGCGGCTCGCCTCGCATTATAACGCAATAACGACGAGCGGGGCAATCGAAGAAACGGCCGTAACACACGGCCGCGTGCATTTTAACGCGGACCAAGCGACTCTGCCCCTACACTCGCGGTCAATTTAACTGTGGATTTGGTTTGGAACTCGTTTATTATTATTATTGTTACTTCTTTTTTTTTGCTGGGTGTGACCTTTTTTTCCGAGAGACGCGCTGGAAGGAGTGATTTTTTTGGATGGGTTTGTTTAGTTGTGTTTTGAAGGAATAATAAGTAGATTTAAATGAAAGTTTGGGGGAAGTATTTCACTAAATTTTCGTAAAATCTGCAAATTTCATTACAAAATCAAACTAAACCATAAAAGTGGACTGATAATTTAATGCGCTACTAGTTAGGAGATCCTTTTCAAAAGTTGCGTGCAATTAAATACGAATAATGTGTGCGGAAAATAATGTGTGTCATCTTTTCTCCATAAAATCTTGCATACTTTATATACTACAGTCAACGAATTAGTATATTACGCTACGTGGGTTAAAAATGCGTCATTATTGGCCGCGTGGGATAGGCTCCCGAGGCGAAGCCGAGGGAGCCTACACGCGGCCTATAGTGGCGCATTTTTATCCCGAGTGGCGTATACGATTTTTTACCATGCCGGGCTAAAA
>JAWWEN010000038.1:19156792-19179206 GCA_035582955.1 Sycophila texana | reverse complement strand
AATAATGCCTCGTTTTTACCGCCTGCGATGCAAGAATAATGACGTGTTTTTGGCCGGGGTATGGTAAAAAATAATTTTATAGAATATTCCATAGTTGCACGTAGAATTATATATTTCTTATCAAAGTATTAATACAGTATTAAAAGATAATGAAATGCAACTCGTTACTCTTTTTGTATTAAACGCTTCATTAAATTTATTAGCTCGAAAGCAAGTGAAAAATGAAACTTAAAATAATCCATAAAAAGATAATTTTTTTTATAATATACGATGTATATGTTATAAAAATACCCGCAACTAAAGGAAGCCATCAGATTTAATAAAATAAAAGGAATGTACAAGTAGTGTAATCAATAATATCATACGACCTCGCGATAATTTTACTTTGCCCAATCGAAATTTAATTCTGAATTTTAATCATATAAATGACAATCTTTATGAGGAAGTTTACAAGCCAAATTGTTATTATTAGTAAGAAGAAAATTATCGTAAAATCTTTGGTATCGCGTATATTATCACCGCTGCATTAATCAATTATGTCAAACCAGTAATGAATGACATTTTAATGTAATATGAAAATTTTTTTAAAAAACATGCGCTTGTAAATGAAGAGTAAATTGAATCTAATTCACCAGCTAATAGAATTTTTTAAAAATATTACCCTGAATAATGGCACGAAATTGAATTATATACTATTTTCTTCATTCAACATTGTTGTTCTGTACAACACTATTAAAATAATACTTTAAAAATATTCAAATTACAATTTATTGAATTTATATTTAATGATATTGTTAAAATTTATGAATTTATGAATTTTCAAGAGAAATAATGAAGGTATTAAATTCATCAGAAATATCGTTTGATAAAAGTATGATAAAGCGAATGATTTTAAAATATTAAAGAATAAAAAAGAAATCACATTATTCTCTACTAAAACAATAATGATTTTTCATCCGTGAATAATAATTCATAAATTCGTGATAATTGAAAGTTTCAAAGAATTAAGCAATTTCGACTATGCATGATTAATGAAACAAAAGGTCTTCGCCGGGATACTTCATTATTCAGTTCTTCGAAACTTTTTAAATGTTTCAAACCCCTATTGAAGTTTGAATTAATCGCGGAATCATCCAATCAAATCTTTGTTAGCCCATGAAAACTCAAACTTCGATTGGCTAGCTTTGCGATTTATCGGAAGTTCAATAGAGAACCTGGAACACCAATTATCTGATTAAACTCGATAGTGTTCAATTTACCAGCAACGCATCCCCTGACCCACTTGAAAATATACATATTTTATATTAAAATAAAGTCAAGCTGACTTCGTATTTCGTTTAACTGGCAAATTAGCATAAATGTGGTAGTAACCACGGTAATGACTGTATTGTTGTTATTATTTTATTATTATTATTTTATACTTTTGTAACATATAGAAGAAAAATGGCCGAATATATGAAAAGGTTGTTAGTATGCCGCGCATGGCGGAAACAAAATTAAATCCTGGAAAGCGTCGATTCAAATTGAAAATTTAATTTGCATGCCCATTAGCATTTAGATGATTTAAATGACGCCTATTAATATGAAAATTACAAATTGCAATAATTATCCAAAATATAAGTGATTACATATAGTAATAAATTTTTGTTTTCCTGTTCCAATGCACATTTACGTATACCGTAATCCATCACCTTAATTATTATTTAAATATTTAGCGGACATCCGAGCAATTGATTAAAATTTAAATTCAGAATATTAAATTAATTAGCCTTCGGAAGCAACTTTTATCACTGGCTCAGTGCACACCGCAAGATCGAACTTTATGAAACTCCGTCCAGTAGTACGTGCGTTCGATTAAAATGTGCACCCACTCGAATTTGCCTTAAGCATTTTAAATCTATGAGCATCAAGCGTTCAACTAATTATTCCCAACAGTAGGTTTATTAAGCAGATATCACGGTGATTAGCACAATCGGCCGCTAATTCAATATTGGTATCGTTTAAAAATCATAAATCCACCCGCGAAGCTCGACCGTCGCACTTTCAGCCGAGTTGCCGCCTTGCTTTCTGCGAAAAAATTTCGGAGGGCACGATTTTCCAGCGTAATTACGCGAACTTTTTTCCGACACGAGGCGAAACTTAGCGACGCGGCCCAAAGCGGATTCCAGAGGGCGGGTCGCGCGACTCGCGACTCTAACGACGTCCGGGGTAACTTTGTAGCGCGAGGGGCATTCCGCGACTTTGCCCGGGATGTGAGCCTGATTACCGGCGGTGCGGCGACGAGACTTACGCAAAGACTGTCACTGCCGGTGGAAAGATGCTGTGACGGTTTTTTTTTTTCTTGCCTCGTCGGTGTTCGTTGCCGGGAAAGGCGTTTGTGCCTCTGACGTTTTACGTATTTGAAATTTCGATGTGAAGAGTCTAAATAAGACATGATTTTGCAAGGGAGTTATATTGAAATTGAAGGGTAGATATTGGAATTCAATGTATGTGTCTTCGCTGCATCCTCTTTGTGTATGGAAATGTACCTTATTTTTTTTTCTTTTGTTTTGGTAGTATTGATCGCTGTTATTTTATTGCTTGTATGAATTTGGAATACTCAAAATTTAATAGATAATTTAATTTACTTTAATAGGATGCGTAAAATAGACTCAATAAGATTTTTAATAAATTAGTGGCATTTGTTTTTAAAAATGTATAAAATTAAAAAAAAATATTCATTGCGCCCCGGCAATGATATACTAATCGTTGAAAATATGATATCCATTTGTTGGAAAAGAAAAAATCAGCTTTCAATGATCGTCGTTAAAAAATTGCTGCGTAAAATTGGCCAAACAACAGAACGGTGTACCCTACTAATAAATATTGAAGAGTTTAAAAACTTCATCAAGCAATTTCATCGCTTAGAAAATCAAATTTTCTCATCACAATTTATACAACTTCGGTCATAAAAAAGTTCAGAGTAAGAGACCAGGGGAACGCATGCCCAGGACACGATTTGAAAGGACATATATCCGGAGCAAATAGGCGGGAGGCTAACTTCTCTAATAAAACCCATGATATATAAATGAAGTATGTATTCAATAAATTTTTTTTTTTAAACTTTTCTTTTTTCCCTTTGATCCCTGACACTTCCTCCAAAAATAAATAAAAAACAAAAACAGAAACCAGGAGAGGATAACACATTTTGGGATGCATCAACAAATTATAATTGGCCCAACAAGTTCCCCGCGACGTCTCCTTAATATTAGAGCTGGAAGGGGAGGGAAAGTGGGATGACGAAAGTTTTCTCGTTTGTCAGACGATCGGCCGGTGGCTCAACTCGACATCGAGATTTTCGCGTCTATATAACGCCTGGCCAAGATGTTGCGCGGATTCCTGCGCGCCGGCCTGTACACTCCTTAATTGCGCGACTTTTCAAGGTCTTCTAGTTATTAACGAACTTTTCGCGCCGATAAAACGTATACTGCCTCCACCCCCGCTGCTTTCCGACGAGATTCTCCCTCGTTTACTACTACTGTCACGTTTATTTTTTTAATTTCGACAAAAGTTTCTTTAGATGGTCATAGTTACGTTTTATGAAGTTGATTAATGTCTGAAAATAACGATATTTTTATTACAAGCTATAAAACAATATAGGAGTGAATAAGAAGTTTCGAGGAAACAAATATTGCAGAGGATCCACTGGGACCAAGTAGTATAATTTACATCATATCAAACTTCTTAATTTAAAGAAAGACCATTGCACTTATCTTATGGAAATTGGCTTTACGTCAAATGGGCTGAGAATGAGGTACGTCGTAGTTTAGGATATCTTGATCAAAAGTTCCCATGGGCGTGAAGTTTCAAAATATCCAGTTTTGGGGGATGTGGGGGGTTTTGATCTTTCGGTAGGATGTAGAGACACTCTAAACGACGTAAAAGTACCAGAACAGTAGAATAAATCTTCAGAAATAGATTTTCGGAGAATGGGACGAATAAAAATATTACGGGATTTTTCTTACCTATCTTCTAAAGTGAACTTAGATTTGACTTTGAACGCAACTTTTTTTATCCCCTTTTCAACATTCAGTAAGCTTTTCATAAGGTATCCAAACAATATGTGCTATGAAACCAGTACTGTATGAAACCTTTTAAAAAACTTAACTAACGCTTGGACGGTCATGTCTGAAGGTGTTAAGAACTGTTAAGGTCTTTAACAGTTCTGAAACCTTTGGTATCGCAAAAACTGAAAAATTTCATACTAATTGTGTCTATTACTTGATTGAAGTAAATAAGAAAATTTCCTCAATTACAAACCTACAAAAATTATAACTAAAGAATATAAATATTCTTCAGATAACAGTGATATAAAAAAAAAGTATTGAAGAATGGAACGCGTAGGTGACGTGAAAAATCCCAGAGAAATTTCAGCGTTTTTCGCTCGTTTACGTATAAGAAAGGAGCTTTTCCGCGCAGTCGAATATAACGTCGAGGCGGACGTCGTGGTATCAATTCTTCGGTCTCGTCTTTCCGCCTCTCCGCGGGAACTTTTAACAAGCATGAAAATTTATATCAGGATCGCGAAAGTTTTAAGTACATTTTTGCCGGATCCGCGCGGACGAGTCGAATGGGACAAACAAAAATACCCTCGGCGACACCTTAACCACGGAGAAAATAACCTGAATGTATCAAATATCACTTTTGAACTTTCGAACCTCCTGCCGTTTTGTTTCGCCGCTGGTTATATCTTTCCGCGAAACGAACGGTCGTAGGAACATTCCCTGGTGCCGCTGCGGCGTATAAATTAGAAGCCGATCGCAGCGTCGCCTTAAATTCGAATCGTAATAACGATAAATACAGCCCGGTCGCGATGAAAAATCGATGCCAATATCGATCGGCGTTAAAGCTCCCCCTCCTACCGTAATTTACCGAGGCTGGCGATGTCCATTCGCTCGGCGACGAAAGCCGCCCCCACTGGGCTTCCGGGGGACCCTAAGGCAATTTCGCTCCAAGCGTTAATGTTTTATCATCCGAGTACTTGACGAAAGCGAGTAGCTGCCGCGATCCTTGCAGCTGACCCTGATAGGAAATTCATTTGTTACTTCATTTTCTGCTCAATTTTTTGTTTCTGTTTACTTGTTACTCGATCTGTTGCCTTTGCTACATTATCGTTCAATATGTTTTTTTTTTATGTAGAGACGGGCCTTAATATTTGTAGAGAAATAAATATTGGATAATTTGTTAGAAAATTTTTTTCTTCTGATTTATTTATATTGTCACGTATGAAAATAAATTGATGTTTAACTGACTAAAAACTTTAGCCTTACGTTACTTAGAAATACTTTCTAACGTAGCAATTACCAATTGACTACTGCAATACAGTAGTTCATTTCATCGATAGATTTTAGATATTTTAGTAGTTTAGTTTTGTTAAGATTTATTTTCGCAGTGATTATGGTATATTTTAGATCAGACCTGATTTTCAGAAGAACGAGAAACGTAAAAATTGTAGGTATACATTACTTAGAAATACTTTCGAATGTAGCAGTTACAAATTTACAACTGCCATGCAGTAGTTCAATTCATCGATAGATTTTAGACATATCAATAGTTTAGTTTTGCTAAGATTTATTTTCACAGTGATTGTGGTATGTTTTAGGTCAGACCTGATTTTCAGAAGAAACGTAGATATTATTTTAGATTAAAATTTCTCAGATCCAAAATAAATAATGTCCTGGCCTAACATTTAATAACAAAATAATTCGGGATCCACAATATAGGTAAGGGTACTGTGATATCAGTGTAAGTGCCTTGGTGTCAGTGTAAAATTGGTTCGTGGTCCCTGATTTATCCAGCGTTTTTCACACTCTAGATTTCAGCAACAAAAGCAACATTTATTCACTTATGATAAGTTTTTATAAAAATATATTCATGAGAAAAAAATTTCAGTTTTTGTCCCACAGTAGTATAATACTTCAGGAAGCTCACGTGGAATGCATTTCCTTCCTTCTGAAAAAAGTAAAGCTACTGAGATTAAATTAAAACACCACAAACAACTGAATGTGTACTTTATTGATTATTCCATTTTTTAAACAAACTTCTAAGAAAAAAATAAGCTGTTTTCTTGGTAAACTATGCAGATGGGCTATCTACGCCACGTATAACACACAAATGCTTCGAGTAACAAAAGCAGGGTCTTTAATAAAACTGAACTTACAAAAAAAAATAAATAAATAAATAATAAGTATCGGCATGTTTATATAAAATATCCATACATTCCTGAATGTAATGCGCACAAAATTTTACGCACACTATACGCCTCCCTCTTTTGGGTCTTGGAGGGTACCAACTGTCACTCTCGAACTCGTCGACGACTCGAAGGACCATCCCCGTAATCCCAAGAATTTCTCAAGAGCACCGGGGTTATGAAACTCGCGGTTTTGGCCAACCGCGGCATGGTGGTCTTAAAAAGACGATGGCAGCTAGGAGGATATAAGAAAACACTTTCTTTTCTTTTTTGAATTCGTAAAATTATGATTAAATTTTTCTTAACCATTCTGTAGGAAATTCTTCAAACTGCTTTTATTGAAACTTCATTGCTTTTTACTAATAATAATAATAATGGCATTGTTAATTTGTTTATTTTCTGTTTGCAAATGCACTATAGGCAAAAGATTCATTGTAAATTTTACATAATTACGTATTCATTATTTTTAAAATAACGTATAATAAAGTGTCGTATTATTTTTTGTTAAAAGTAGTATAAAAAATTCTTTAACGAGCAGTCGTAATTTTTTTTGTAAATGTCCAAATGACTATTGAATATTCGTTATTTTTCGTTAAATTATTACTATATTTTTACTTTTTAAGATACGATAGGGTAAAAATATACACTAATTCTAATTGTTGCACATTTTAAAACTACATACATAAATTTATTATACTTGTCGGGTTATATTTTTAAAAAGAGAACGAAGAGTCATAATTTTTTTCTCCCAACTATCAAACTGATCTGTTAAATATTTTTACTTTAGTTTCCTTATCAAAGGCGGCAGTAAAGAAACAAGGAATAAAAGAATCGCGGCCTCGCAGTCGAGCAGTTGAAAGGAAGTGAATCAGAAACGAAGGGGTAAGCGAATAAAAGCCCGAGAAATAAGGCTCGGCTCGCTCGCGTCTAAAAATCAAGGAGCCAAGAAAGAGAAAGAAAAAGGAGACCGGAGGCAGTAGCGTGAGGAGGGGAGGGCAAAAATACGCGAGAGACGCGCGGAAGGGAGGGGGCCGCCGAGCGAGAGGAAGCGAAAGGTCCAATCCGCTAAGAAATGGAGGCGATAACTTAACCCCGGGACTCTTAAAAATTCATTCGCCCCGAGGAGATTCGGTGCAGCGATGCATAATTCAGGCCGAGGGGCCCGGGCTACATTTCGCTAAATTTTCCCGATAAATTAGCGGGGGGTCCGGCGTACACGCGCCACCCCGCTGTTCATCTCGACAAATTAATCGTTAATGGATTTTCGCGGGGCTCGATCGCCGCGAAATTTCTGGCATCGTGTTATAATTTCTTCTTCTTCTTTTTTTTTCTTTTGTTCATATTCCCTACTGCTGCACCGACGCTTAATTGCAGTCGGACGCGATCAATCATCCCCGAGGAGATCGCAGAATCTCCTTTTTTCCCTTTTGTCCGATTCATTTTTTCCCGCCAACTACAGTCCACTTTCCTGGCCGGAACAATTAACCAAACTCCAGCGACGAATTGTTCCTCGTTAAAAAATCATTTTCCTTTCTGCCCTTTTTTCTGTTTTTTTTTTCTTTCTTTTTTTTTGAACGGTTGGATTTTCTTCTTTAGGGGGGAGGTGGGATAAAAGGGGTAGAAAATGCGAGACGCAAATCATTTTCTGAATAATTCGACGTCATATCCGCACCGGATCAAAATATGTAAATAAAATTCCATATCTCGGAGAAGTGTAACCGTTTCATTTCCCTCGACGGATGGCTGCACAATCCCGAAGAATGTCGCCTTCCTCCGTCTTCGCGACTGAACTTCGCAATCCCTTCGAAAAGCGAGTGTATGTGCGCGTGTGTGTGCCAACATGAGAAAAATAACACACTGATGCAAAGCCGTTCGGAAGGCAGAGCCGCGACAGGCAGGCATTTCGATGGAATTCCAAAAGACATGACATACCTTCGTATATTAATGTCAGGTCCTAACAATTTTTCAAAATTTTTGTCATTAGATCAGGCGATGGCTGCTCTTAAGTACCATTCTATTATCTCCTCCCTTCCTCGAGTTACAGAAATTTCTCGAAATCGTTTTATGAGTTATTTTCAATGTTCCTTCGAAAATCGTATTATAAAAGAATGAATCGTTTTACACAAGTAATAAAATCTCCCTGTGAATTTATGTTTTCTTTTTCATTTTTAGTGATTTAATTTTATTTTAACATAATTATTAATAATAAATCACTCAAACACTTTTGTGTAATATAATAGTACTAACAGTATTTTAGATTAGTTGGTGTGATATTAGTTGAACCATGCGCAAAGTGGCACTTTGTGCACCGTACGAGTCGATTTCTGCAAAATTGTATTACTACTTCGTAATATTTTAATGAAAATTTAGTGTGTATCGGAATAAACAAAATAATTGATTTAGTCCATTAATTAGAAAAGTCAGAAGGAACCGGAAAACAGACAGTTTCTGTTTGAATGTTTTTTTTTTACTTTCACAACAATTGAATAAGCATATATGCACAAAAGCAGCAGACGATGCAGATGAGGAGGAGAGGATATACAACGTCGGTGGCTGGCACATATGTTCAACTGCGGCAGCTTGCATATTGTCCTTATGGTGCTTTGATCATTCGCGGAAGGAGTTTTCCGACGACATGCGGGCAAACACGGCTTTGTGAATTTGAATTCGAATTTTCAAGTTATTTGGCCATCGACTCGATCTCAAATGGATTTTCCTATTCAACTTTTCCTCGCTATACTTCTGGGATAACGAATTATTCTAAAAACCGGAAGCTCATATTTGCCCTGACTTTAATGAAGTAGAGTTTTGGAGGAAAAAAGTTTGCAGCGTGCATAACGAATTGCCAGTTCGAATCATTTAACTTTTTGAAGTACTCATCATGTTTGCTATTACTAAAAATGGCAAAATATGTGTCAAAGTAACTTTATTAATTAATTTATATTTAAATATTTTCCAATACAAAAGAAATTAATGTATTGAGTTAAAGGATCTCTATGAGTAATTATAAATTAAAGTGGAAACAGACAAATCCGGTTAGACACTCGAAATTTACTTTTATAACACGATTTAGGTGATTTTTGCTACTGCAGTACCCATCAGAAAGACAATCGAAAAACAATTGTTGAGATTTTCTTTCTTTTTAAATTACTTGTTTCAAAAACATCACTGGTTGCCACATCAACTGACACGACATTATAAAAACACGGCTAACGTTACTCTGAAAAAAGTAGAAAAAAAAGGTAGATGTCAATTATTTTTCGATATTCCACCTGACACGCATAATAAAAAACACTTTACAAAAAATAATCCAATTATAGTTTTTCAACATTATTCCGTAGTCATCCACATTCCGTCCCTCCCCATAACTGAAATTCCCCAAAAAGCTCGATCTCGAAACGAGACTAGATAGCGAAACAAAAAAAAAAAAAAAAATAGCCGTGAATTATCAGCGTGGAATCTGACAGCGGCGGACAATTACGGGCTGGCGCGTGTGTCCCGACGAGGGGAGAGTCAATTTCGATATGCATATGCGCAATAATTAGAGACAAAGCGTAGCCAACCGCGTGGAACGGAGAGACGAGCGAACCGCGGGACTTTTGTCTCCCACCTTCGAGACTGTCCTCCGTCAGTCCATCATAATGGCCCTCTGCCCGCACGTCACGTGGCTTGACTTGACTAGAGATACAAAAAAAAAAAAACAGGGAAGGAAGAAAGAGCGCAGCTCATTGTCCGCGATGAAAGACTGACCCGCGACGAAAAAATAAAGTCTTGATAAACAAACCAGGATTTTTCATTTTTCAACGGAGTTGGGATTTGGCATGTGGCTGGTGGGAGGAGAGGGATACACACGTAAGCCTTGGGTTGCTTAGCCGCGCGCGGGAAAATAAGCGACTCGAAAAATACAAGGCTGCCGGGGCCTTTTGTAGCCCGCGACGAAGTAAAAACGAGATTTTTAAAGGGTCGGAAGTCTCGACTATTTCCACTTGGTATTGTGTCCCCTTTGTGGGTCCTTCTACCTTTTACCAGTGTCCTTATACTGAGAAAAGAAAATTAGGAAATGAGGATGAAATCTGTAATCTGTAATAAGGAAAAATCGTATAGATGAGCATTGATTATAACTTTTTTTTTCGGCTACACTTGGGGTACTCGCCTGATCTTGAACAGAGAGAATCGAAATCGGTTCATTAAACTAGAAATGGTGTCTGAGGTTTGCGTAAAATATTCAAACAGTTTTCACGTGAGCTTCATTATTGAAGCAGTGAAACAAAAAAGGGGGTACATTTGCTTACTTCCTTACCTTCGTGAAACTTTCGAAAAGCAAATGCAGAAGTAAATTTAGATGAAAATTTTTTTATTAAAATTTATAGAAATAAATAACATCTCCAGTAGGAAAAAAGGGAAAAGTAACAACTAATATTATTAAGTAATGACCGAATAAAATGTGTCATCGACTGTTCCAAGGACAATGAATCCGTTAGAAAGTACCGCGGCAGTCAATCAACGCTTAACTTTCTGTATGCTGTCAAAGCAAAGCGGATTCTATCCATTCGTAAGCGAATCACCGATACGCCATTATACCACTTTCACCCTTTAAACTGAGATAATACTCCGGAGCTCATCCTTTGCCTCTATTGTTTCTGATACAATACGCAATACTGAGAAAACTTTTATTGTATGTGCTCTGAAAGATGTGGGCTATTAATAATTTAATTGTTACAGTAATAAGTTAATTACTATTATTCAATTTTACCTTCATTTATTTATTTATTTTCTAAGAATAGACTGTTTTTATTGAAGCGTTTTATTGGTTCAATTGATGTGTTTACTGTGAAATACTTTATATGATTAAAAGGATTAAATCTAAGTAAGGACATTTTAAAATAAGCTACATATTTATAAAGGATATTTATAAGAAAACTACTTTTTTAATTAGAAGCTTCACTAATGAATAGATGAAAATGCAGTGATAGATGCAGACGAATATAAAAAAGGACTATTATGTTTGTTTTACATCTTCTCTACGAAGACTATACATTTTTTAATACCGTAATATATGAAAAGGTACAAGTTTTTTACATTTTTTCTAAATATAAAATATTTTACTGAGCTCATAATAACTTTTTTACGTGTTTAAAAAAATATACAACATAATTAAAAATGTATTCACCTCAAAATTACAGAACTACACGTATCTTCTTTTTATTCCATCTTCATCTGAAATATAATAATAATAATAACTGAATAAATAAATTGAGAAAAATATTTTAGTTTATTGCTATCATTAATTGTTTAATTTTTGTTCTCAAGGACATACAGTCCGTTGAATTATTTAAATAAGTAAATAAATACAAATATACGTCCATTGAGAGTATCATTAGACCTCAAGAGCACAAGAGCAACTCGCCCAAATGCGATAATAGGGCAAAAACGTATCTCTAATCATCCGTGAGATTACGTAGCCAGATAAAGGAAGGGCAGTTAATTGAAATCCCATATCATTATAGGCGTATCGAATCGAGCCCTAACAAAATCCACGGGACAAACACGGGAGCCGGTGTCTTATGGCGTGTCGCTTGCGCCCGTCGGCTACGTGTGGAGAGGCTCTTGATTTTCGCAAATTGATCGTGTCTGGCTCCGAAAGCCCGGTGAAGCTTACCACCCTCCCACCTCGCCCCTCCTACACCCCCACCGACCCTCCGGATTCACGGGTAATTTCATCCTCGGCCGGAGACGTCCCAATTAGGCCGCAGTACGTCTGTGTGCGTATGTGAGTGCACGTGTGAGGGAATCGTTGTTTACCATTTACTTCGGCAATTGCGTGCGCGCGCACGCGTCCGAGTACCACCCGCGTGAACGCGCGCGTTGTACCCCACCATTTCCGAACTGGACTGCCGAACGTCTTTTGGAAGTTTATTGGTGGGATTCACCTTTGGATGAGGATGTGACTCGATTTGAACTTTTAAATTGGTCGGGCGATTTATGATTTTGATTGCGGCTGACATTGGATGAATTATCGGAATGAGACTTGCACTTTTACTTTTTAAACTTAAATGATTAAGTTTTTAGGGGATTGATTGTTGCGCGTTTGCTTTATGGGGAGGAATTAAGCTGAATATTTCGGAATTGACGAACTGAGACTTCCTTGGATAAATGAATTTTCTTCCTATCATGAAAAATAAAATGGAATAGAATAGTTATTTATTATAATTTGTACTATTAAAAAAAAAATAATAAGAGAACATTTCACATATAGAGATTGTACATTATAAATTAAAATTTTTTTTTTAAATTTATGACGTTTAAAATCAAGAGGTCAGTACGTCGTTTTAATCATTATGATTCTGATATTATAAATTCAAATCATCAAGGTGTTCATGCCAATATTCCCGATAAATTAACGAGACGGAAAAACTGTTTAGAAATCGACGCAGAAATACGAATTTCCGACAAATATACACTGTGACTTTCAGAATCAGCCGCTCAATTTTACTTAATAATCTATACTTGATAAATTAACACTAGCAAACATCCCCCATTCACTATGAAAATGACGTAATTTCTTGTTTTATTTTTTTCGCGCAATAAAATTGTTCACGAGTTTTTTTCGCGTTTGTTTTAAGCGGTGAAATGGGCGAATTTCGCGACGAATGATACTCCTACGAACGAGTTGTTTTCAGCCGAGTCACTTTCGGAGCACCGAATCACGCGCGATTTGCGCATTATGTACGTCCGCTCGAATTTTTTCGGGCGTGGGATTAGCCCTCCGCATGCGTTAGGA
This sequence comes from Sycophila texana, assembly GCA_035582955.1. Taxonomy (NCBI): domain Eukaryota; kingdom Metazoa; phylum Arthropoda; class Insecta; order Hymenoptera; family Eurytomidae; genus Sycophila; species Sycophila texana. The sequence continues at coordinate 19,166,196 of JAWWEN010000038.1, read as the reverse complement.
GCCGCTCGATCGCGAGTAATTTCGTTGTTTGTTCGGATGCTCGCTTTTCGACCTGCCCCGATTCCCAGCGAGTCGAGCGCCCGAACAGTAGATATTACCAGCAAAAAAACTCTTTTTTTCGCAACGTCTGCGGAAATACGTAATTCTAAAAATAAGCCGTCCCTCTTCTTTGTTTAAACAAAAAAAATTCAAATTGTTTAAATACAAAGGTAGCACTATCGCTTGAATAGTAATAAAAAAGAAGCGTATCAAACATAATCAAGTTGAAAAGAAAAAAAATCGCCCATCTGACCACACCCGGCTTTTTCTACTTAGCGCTTAATGACACTCGCGCGGCGTTCGCGCCTGAAGTGGCCGCTTAAAGGCCGTCCCTCTTCTTTACTTAAACAACAAAAAAAGAATCTTCAAATTGTTTAAACGCAAAGACAGCACTATCGTTTGAATAATAAAAAAAGAAGCGTATCAAAGATAATCAAGATTGGAAGAAAAAAATATCGCCCGCCTGACCACAGCCGGCCTTTTCTACTTAGCGCTTAATGAAACTCTCGCGGCGTTCGCGCCTAAAGTGGCCGCTTAAAGGGCGCAATTATGCACGTCACTTGGCTCCCTCTACTATACTTCCTCTCCTCTCCCTCGTCTATTTATTTACCCAGTGAAAAAAGTAAAAAAAAAATAAAAAAAAAGCTACGGAGCAGCGATAAAACGGCTCGAATGCCTCGGCATTCCCGCACGCAGTCGGGCTACGGGGAGAAAATGAATAAATTCGTTCTCGATTTAAATGCAATTTTTAATTCACGCATCGCTAATTCTCATTGGAAAAGGTGGATTGAGGCATTACCGGTTTGTCGAATGCCAGTTAGCGCGCGCCTGTTTCGACGAGCGTGCAAACGGGTGGTGGGGAAAGGGTCGGTGCACAGGGGCGCATATGCACGATGGCGCGCTCGTTGTTGGATCATCTGTTTCCCTCTTTCCGCGTCTGTATTTGCCTCCACGCCTGCACTTGGACCGCCCCGTCTGTCCATGTTCATCCGTCGGCTTCGAAAACACTACCCACTTGTCTTCTGCTTTCGCGACTGCTTTCGCTGCTGCGTGTGCGGTGCTTTGCGTGTGCATCCGTAAATGCGTGTATTTTGATATATAGCTGTATTAAATTATTTAAATTATTCATTGGGTTATATTGCCTAGAAGAGGGTACCAGTGTATATAGTGGGGAAAAGGATTAAAAGGGGATAGCGGGAGTCACTGCGTAAATATATACAAAAATATTTTATTTCTCATGGAAAGTTATTGGAAATATTTTATTTAAAAAGTTACGATTTTAAAGTATTTCCAAGATTATTATTTTGTTAATTATTATAAGACGGTATTGACTGAAAATTTTTCGGGGTGTCTCATTATATTCGAGTCTCGCTCATGGTATTGTCTTCTAGCAATACCTTCATTACCATAGTATTATTTGTTAGTGGTAAAGTACATATCCATGAATATTCATTTAAGTGATTATTATTATAATGTATGATTTATATTGTTAATGATCCGATGGAAAACAGAAATCGTCGACGTTGGTATGATGATCGAAATCAGGGAAGCTTGTGTAACTGAATAAATTAAGTAGTACAATAACTCAATTTCAATAACGTAATGGAATATTAATACATGCTTAATTGCAATTAAATATTTATAAATAATTATAATTTCAATAAATAAATATGAATTCATTTGTTCTCTTTTCACTTATTCCCTTGTTTTTGTCATTTTAATACAATAAATATATTGAAATTATTTTAAATCATTTATCAAAATTGTAAATTTATTCTTAATAATCAATACCATTATTCTAGCTTAAAATCTATAAAAAAAAACTAAAAAAAAAGTCATCTGAGTTTGGTAATCATATTTTTCTCAAAAAAAGGTAACTACATGGTATTTATTTATTGATTTATTTAACATCAGACAAGCTAAGCTTCTATACAATGAAAAGAAACGTATAAAATAAAACATCGATGTCCATTTTTAAATCAATAGAATTGATTTCGACTCCACTAGCTGAAGGATTATGCGATTCTAAAAAAAAAACACAAATAAACAATTTTCACTCCTAAACCGGTACATAACACACCAGGGCCGACGTCGGAGTGTGTAAACGTGATCGCGCGTAAACGGATATTAGCCATGCGATGCCGCGCGCTGGCTGTTTTACGAAGGGATCGATCGTTTGTTTTCCCTCCGCTCTTTCCTCCATGTTTTTTCTTTTTTTTTTTCTTTTTTCTTTTTTTTTTCCTTTTTTTTCGCCCGTCCGAAAGCTCGCCTCGACTACCCCTTTAAACTCCGGACGTGCCCGGCACTGCAGGTATATATACGCCCGCTTGTATCGCTCTCCGCGAAGGTACGTACGCTCCTCTCGGAGAAAAAGGGTCGCTAATAAATATCGGCCCGGCGTCCGAGGGGTGAATTCGCCTCACGGATTTTCTTTTCCTCTACCCCTGCACTCCCTTCTTTCCGCACGCGCGCGTTTGTCAAAATCACTCGCTAATGCGCGGACCGCTCCCCCACCCCATTCAACCCCTTCCCACCCCCTCGGCGAGCTACGCTCCAGGACGAGCGCTGCACATTCAATTACGCCGCTTGTCCGTTATGGATTTTCCATCTCTCGGGCCGTGTACACGCGGCAGCGGCTTTTGCAATTTTGCGAGCGCAGGCTGGCATTATTAATGATATCGCGGCAGCGGGAAGACGAGGCGCGCGGCATCGATCGCCCACCCCCTCTCCATGCAAAGAGCGCGAAAAATCACCCCTTTTTATTCCGGATATAAGGCTCTCCTTTTTTTTCTGTAATGTTGAATGGAACGGTGGTTATTTCACGGGATGGAAATGAAATTTGACCCGTCGCGATTGAATTAGAGAAGCTGCCTGACAAATTAGAGCGCGTTAAAAAAAAAAAGCCCGGTTAAATTGACTCCGCTCAATCTGCGCCTGGTGCACGCGAAATCGCGGCGGGACACTGGCTTAATGGCGTTCGAGGTTTTTTGGCAAATATTTAATACTCGCCTCGTTTGAATTTCAGCGGCGGGGGGAGGTGGGATTAATCGATTGGCGCACGCGCGGCGGACGACTGATGTCCTTGATTTAGAGCTGCTTGACGAGGAAAAAGTGGAGGAGGCAATTTCGAAGTTATCAATTTCGGTGGCATGAAGGATCCCGGCTACATCTATAATGGAAGGACGGGAAATGAAACGTAGAAAAGTTATAAGCAATTTAAATTCTATTGCGACGTTTCGGCCCCGCAGCAGTTTTATGCTCTTCGGCGTAACGCTAAAGTGACTTTAGAGTATTCGCGTCTTCAAAATGTTTCGAGTTATTACAGGGGCGAGGAATTTGCGAGCTGAATTTTTAATTAAATGAAACATCGGAGTAAAATTTTATATTTTACATTTGTCGGAGATACCATGGCGTGGAATTAGTCGGAACGTTTGCTTGGATTTAAAAAAGCATAAAAATTATAAAATAGAATGGAAAAATGCGAATGAATTGATAAAAGTAAGATTAACGTCTATCCAATTTTATACACATATACATATTTCTATTTATGGAATACTTATATTTCATTTTTATATCCTTTGTTTTATTCTGGATGAGATTTGAGGATATACCTATACTTAACTTACTATTTTTAAATATAATTCAATTCTTTCAGTAAGCACGTCAAACTAATTCAATTAAATTTGTTTCTACACCCCAAATGATTCTGCGATCGAATCTCACAATTTTTGCCCTAATTATTATTACACAATCTAATTAAAACGTCACTAGGGGAAATGAAAAATATTCGAGGCAATCGTGGAAAATTGGAAAACCGTAAAAAGTCCTCTAAATTTACCGGAAAAGGAAACAAAAAAAAGCAGCAACGCTCAAAACGAAAAACAGGAAGGATACGGACTAGTAGCGTTCGCAAAGTTTCTCCCGCGGAATATTCAAATGAAAGACGCCGGCGCGTACGCTCCGAAGGAAACAAGTAAAAAGGAACGGGATAGTTCGGCGAAAGGAGTGGAGGGGGTGGGGAGGGTAGCAAAAAAAAAAAACAAGAGAGGACCCTCCTGCAAGCTCGATAAATCGAAGAGATGGAGTGCTTGCAGCGCAGGATTGCGCTCGCCGATTAAAAGAGTCGAAAGGCACGGTGTAGGATAAGGGTGGTGCGAGGGGGTAGCGGGGTGTACAGGAAGGGGTTGGCACATGGAAGCTCGGGCGTGTTTTTGTTGCGCGTGTAAGGACACGCGAACAAAGTACGAAAGAGAAAGAGAGAGAAAGCGTGTGCAGAAGGGGGTGGGGCGGGGGTGAAAGAGAGAAAAAGTTGCGAGGCGGAGGGGAGAAACGAGGTCGACTAGACTCAAAGGGACGACGGCATTTAATCAGGCCTTTCATCGTCTCTATAGATATCTATATACACGTATACACATCGGTAGTGTATAAATGTATGTTACGCGTATATGTATATATACCGAGGAAGCCTAATTTTGATTCAGGGCTGAGCTCAGTGCGCCCTCCCTTTCCGAGGAGTAAAACTGAATTTCCTCTGTGAGAAAAGAAAGTAGCGGAGGTCCACTTTGTAGTCACGTCTCCTTAAAGAGATTGTAACCTTCCCCCGCTCCACCTTAGCCTGGTCATCCCTTTCTGTGTGCATGTGCGCGAACTCTTGTCTGCGCAATTTTTTAAATATTACAAGGAAACTCAAACGAGCTTTATGCTTTCTCTTCTTTTATTCCGTTTTCTCCTTTATATCCGTCTTGTCGGAACAAAATAGCCTGGATTCGAATTATTCGATTTTCTTAATTTGAAATTTTATTTTCATAATAACTGCCTGTTTTAAAACATTAATATGATTAAATAATTTTAACATCTTTACGAGCATGTAATTGTAATTACATTACTATAGTAAAAACATACTAATATTTAATAACAATAATTAATGGTCAAATTATTATTAGCGAAATTATAATAAAATTTTTTAATAATAACAAATATTCTAGTTTAGCACAATTACTACACCCTAAAATTGGTGATCATCCCTTAAAAAGGTATTAGCACATTTACAAAACTTGTTTAACATTCACTAAATCGTCACAGTACCACTTTTGATGCGAACGCAGTAGTATACCATCAACAGCGACATTTTCATCAAATTCGTTATCATCACCATACCATCACAATAGGCAATACAACGTCGGCTACTTAAACGAAAAATACGAAGGTCATCAGCGCCTGCAAACGGGCGACGATCTCATACGGGCACATCATTAGAAGTGGTTACTTAAGGAAGCGTTCGAGAACGATTCCTCCTTTTCGACTGGGGAGACAGTTGTTTCCCCCACAGGAGTCGACGGTGTAATTTGCAATTTTTTTCCCCACCACCCCTCGGCTCGTCCACTTCCGCTCGACGTGTACAGAGAAAAATCGTCCCTTTTTTCCCTCGGCGCGTTATATTGCGCATAATTTCGAGTTGAAATTATATTGCCGCTGGGCGAGCCCCTGGCGCGGGGAAGGGGAGTAGTCGGACCCGGAGTTGATTTGTGCAAACGCATTATGAAGGAGGTAATAACGTAAATTGCGTCGTTACATTTAACGGCCACGAATAAGTCAAGTACCCTTTTTACTGATTCCCTCGAGTCATTTACGTAATTCTTTCTAAATAAACTACGGGTAAAGTAAATAGAACAGACCGTATAAAGTGTCGATAAATTTTATATTCCATTAAATCACTTTACTGCTGTTTAAGACTCTCTTTACCGAGCACTGCACGCAGGCGCGCACACTATGATGAATTGTATTGTTCGCTCAAAATTAAAGCTTTAGGTCTTTTTTTTTGTGGTATTTCGATGTGATTTTAATTTGAGGGCCTTGAGCCGAGTCGACAAAGAAAAAATACGAATCGAAAATTCATTTGCATTGGAAATAAAGAATTGCACAATCACAGCGAACAAATTATTTTCAGATATATACTTTATTTTTAAATAAACATGTACATGCTTGCAAATGATTATTTTAATCATTCGAATACAGAGTTTTGTACGAAATTCCTAACGTAATAAATCAATCGATAATTTATAGAAGTGTTATAAGTAATTGAATTTCCATGTTTGATAATTCATTAATAATTTATCAATGAACAGATTTTTTGTAATATCCTCTTAGCACTGCTTTAATTTAACTAACTCTGCCATTAATTAAAAAAATTGATTCTCGTATGAATTAAGCTTTGAAAATCGTATAAAATGTTCGTAAGTGAGTGCTGCTTCCCGTGTAAGCGAATCGTAACGTTAAATCATTTCGAGGCGATTAAAAAAGTTCGCTACGAGGGAAAAACACGAAGCTGTTATCTACAACTAGAATGAAATCTATTATTCACGGGGCACTTTAAAAATACACGAGGAGGGCTATCACGAAAATACTTTTACACGATTTTTTTGGGAAAAAAATTATTTTTATCTACTGGGATTACAACGGGGAACGCGATGCCTGACAGCTTGTTCGTCGTAGTCCGACACAGTCTGTATTAAAAGCGGAAAAATCGAGCTTTTTTACGTCGACCGAAGTTGTCTGTTTACGAAACTTTTTATGGGCGAACCAGGCGCAAGAATTGAGCAACTTTTTTTTAAATTGAATGAATATGATAATTGCGAATTGAAATTAGTAAAGATACGATAGTCGGATACTAATTTGAACGTGAAACGTCACCCTGAGCTTTTCGTAGAATAGTTAAAATTAATTAAAAAATGTAAATTTGTCATAATCAATTAGAATTCCATGAGGAAATACAAAAGTGAAACAAACATTGCTTTTCTAGAAAAGAGAAAGATTCGTTCAGTTCCCTTTAGTTACTACTTATTGAACAATAAATGACCATTTGATGGTCTTATCTTATTTTGATGATTTCTGCGTAAAATCGTTTATCCTTATCAACAAAAGAAAGCAACAACAAACATATTTATTTTCTGAAAGAAAGAAAATAATCCAATTAACTTCCCTTGATCACTAAATAATAAATCGTCATTTTACGGTTAAAATATGGCTTAATAATTTGTGAACCATCTCTGCTAAACTTGTTTATCCTCACCATCAGATTGATATGAAATAATTACGTAACAAATAATACTAATTTACTTTATATACTAATTGTTATCGCAACAATCAATCAGAATACCTCGACGAAGACAAGACTAAAACAAACAGTCTTTATTTCAGAAAAGAAAATAATCCGTTCAATTTCCACTGTCTAAACATCCGAGCCAAACCCAGTAAATCAACAGTTAAAGAGTGGACTCCGCAGCAGAGTCAATCTCGAGGCGAGATTTAAAAAGTGGGCGCGTAAAGTATAAGGATCGGCCACGACGTGTCGTCTACAGGAGAAATAGGAGGGTAAAAAAAAAAAAAGGAGGGAGGACTACGCGGGGCGCACGTCCCCACGACGGTGTCTCGAGGCAGCGGATAGAGTCATAATCTCGTTAAGCACACATTGACGCGAGCGTCGCAGACGTGACTCCATTAAGATCTCGAGCTCGGCGCCTCACCCTTTGCTTGGCTCTCTCTCGAGGGTCCGACGGAGACAGTCTCTTTATCCGTCCTCTCAGACAAATATCTCGTCATCTCTCTCCAGCGTGAGGACCGGCGAAATTCCCCGCTGTCGGGGAGCTTCAAAGGAACGATCGGCGCGAATTCCAGGAACTTCCGGGCGCGGAATTATCGCTCGATTAATCCCGGTGGGGAATTCGCGGGCAAAGGCGCGGAAAAAATTGCGACCGTCGACTTTTCATCCGCGCCCCTCGAGCGCTATAATAATGTTTATCTCAATTTACGACGCCATTAGCCGAGTTTAACGCCTCGTCGTTGAGATATTTTGCGGATTAAGGGGCGCCGGTGATAATTATTGAATATTAAATTAATTTTCTTCCTCTCTTCTTTTTTTTTTATTATCACCATTCGGTTCAGCCTAGTTTATGTTTATTTCAGCGAAGCTTAATGCGATTATCCTTAAATCATCGTGCTTCGGGTGTAATTTTTTAGTTTATACTTATAGGTGTAGGTTTGGGTTATACTACTTATAGGCTATTTGAGCGCCTTAACATTTTTTTGTTGGGTAATTTTCGTGTAAATCGTGCAAACGCTTACTATACGAATTAACATTTTTTACGGGGTAATTTTCGTGTAGATCGGGGTTAATCCCTGGTCGCGCATTTCGCGCGGACCAACCGTAGGAAGGAACAGGAGGGTAGAGCGAAGCGATCGGGAGCAACGGTGAAAATGTAGGTAGCGAAATAACGGCACAATTATGGCTTTGAAAAAGCTCGCGGTTTTTTTTCGTCGTCGCAGTGGCGAACGTGCTGCTGGCACACGATAACAACGGGCGCGTAGCTTTACTCCGCTTTATCCTCCATGTCAAGCACGAGTGATTTTCTTTTCGCTATTACTTTCAGACCCGCCGTAGGCTACTCTCGGACATCTCCGAATTTAGAGGGATGTATTGCTGTCCGAACAAATGTTACGTTATAGATGAGACAGTGCGCTCGAGATTTTCTTTTGTTAAATTTAATTTTGGCTGTATTTTATTTATATATTTTTTTTGTCTTGCGTTTAGTTTTGTTTGGAGAGGAGAATGGAGGGACAAAGGAATGCTATTGTTAGCTTCGTAATTAAATTACATATAGACACCCTTTCAATTAACACTTTAAAATAAGTGTTTCTTAGATTCTTTTCATTTTTATGGTTAATTAAATTTACTTGTGAATGAAAGTTATGAATTTCTATCTTGAGGATTTCTTTTTGTCTTCGTCTTAGCAAAAACTGGCAAAATTTGGTTCGATACTATTTTTTTTTTTTTTTAATCTTCAAGAATTTTTAGATAAAAAATATTTAGCAAACGTACGATTTGCAGACTACTCGTTCGTCAGTAATAATTAAAAAAAACTTTACTATGATAAAAAGGATATACTTTTTCCATGCTGGAATACCTGAGTAATAAAGAACAGAACATCCTCATTCGAGGATAGTGATCCCGAATGAGATAATATAATTGATTTCTCTTTTCGAGACGGCAGATGGCTTCTATTGCTTAATCCTTTTAGACATCTACTTTTTCTTACAAGAAAAATACATGAATTATAGTAATTTCTACTCGTTCAATTTTTAAAACTTTTTTTTTCTTTAACAATACTATTAAAAGACTAATTAATTTAATAACGTTTATTATAATAATAACTATAATACATGTAATAGTGTATTAGAAATCCAGTGGACTCGGAATCCAAAAGGATTAAATATACCGACGATAATTAAAACAAAATATTATTTTCTAAAAACATATTTATGCCTCCTTCCAGAGTTTCTCAGACCTAAAATTGAATAAAAAAAAAAAT
>JAWWEN010000038.1:19125865-19156692 GCA_035582955.1 Sycophila texana | reverse complement strand
TTTTTGTTCGATAACTGGGCCTAAATTTTTGCACACCTATGAATAATACCATAGACTGTACTCTGAATTTTTTTAAATAGATTCTACACAAAAAGGTTTAACCCACCGAGCCTCCTTAATATAATGAACAAGAATGTTTTATTAAGATAAAAGCTGCATCTTGTTCTACTCTGGAAATAGTGACAGCTAAAACCCAATAAAATAATAAAAATAACATAATACAAAAAGTCGATCTAAGGATTAAAGAAAAGTGAAAATTAATAATTAAACACCCAATAATCGTTGTTATATTCCACTCTTGATAAAACAAATAATTACGCATTTCATTAAAACGACAAGCATTAAAACTTAAATAATTAAAAAAAAAAAAAATGTAATTTTCAATCCGAGTAATTGAATGTACTTGAACAGCCCTCCTCTCAACTTTCTCACTGAAAAAAAAAAGTCATTAAAACCAGCAATTCCGGGATACAGGCCTTCTCCCCCTCTGACACTCGTAGACCGTCATAACTCGAAGTGTCAAGAGGGTGAGAAGAGAGCGCGAGTGCCAGAAGGGAATAGTAGGAGGCTTGATGAAAAAATCGTTGCCGCGGAAGGACAACGAGACAGCTCGGCGATAATTGCGAGTGAAAGGCGTGCAGGGGCCGAGCGAATGATAATGAAAGTAATAACCGTAAATGAAAAGTGCGCGTTTGATGAAAGGAAGAGTCGAAAGCTGCGAGAGTTAGCGCCCCCTACCGGTGGGGTGCGCAGTAATTTCGCGGACCGACCGAGGCACATCCCGTCAAAGAAGCGACCGCGCGCCGGGGAATGCCTTTGGTGCCGCGAATCGGCCCGGCCGAGTGTATCTTTGATATAGAGCCGAGAAAGAGGGACAAAGTTAGTTCGGCCTACATGCGCGCGGCTCCGGAGGCGGGGGAAGCCGCAGCGCCGAGGAGGAAGCCGATCGGCCGAATCCACCTTCCTCCCTTTCTCTTTAGATTCATCGCTATCTCGGCGCGGCCCCGAAACTTTGCCAAACCGCCGCTACAGCGCCGACAACTTTCTTCCTCGCGCGACTCCCCCGCGAGAGAGAGAGAGCGTGAAATATCGCCGAAATATGATATAGGGGCGACCGCAGCGCGACGACCCTTTCGGGGAACGCGATATGCGAAGGGCTTGAGTGCAGCACCGATGCCCTTCTCCGAGCTGAATATTTCCGGGCTGAATTTAATTTTTCACGCCGGTCAAATTTTCGGGACACTGCGTCCGACTTGCTTGAACCTTCACTCTTGTGTACACTTTGGGAAGGTTATTTCCTGCGCATTGCATTTTATTTCATCGGGTGATGGGAAATTTGACAACGACAACGTTCCGTGGACACTGTAGACACCTTGTTTAGATTTAGCTTGAAATTTTCTGACCTTCGTGAATATTGCAATCCACCTTCACAGATATAAAAGAAAATTTGCTCTTTTTGAGAGCTAATATGAAATTTGCCTTTGTGAACGTTTGCATTTTATTTCTTCAAGTCTGAATAAACCATCATTACATGAAGATTAACTTCTCGAAAGTTAACACGAAATGCACTGCTGAGTGATCAACATGGATTTAATAACCCTGAAAAATTGACTACAATGTTCACGAAACCTTGGCATACTATACTTCATGAAGACCTTGAAAAATCTATTTCCAATAGTGCATTTCCACTTTCTAAGATTTGAAATTAATTTCGATAAAATATGATTGCATGCTTGCATATTTTTCATTAAAACAACACTGGATGCATACCTAAAAATTAAACTTTAATTAAAGTACGAAGCATCTACTAAAACGTTTAATCGATCCGAGAGAGAGCAAGAATGAATTGTGCGAACATTTTTTCAGTATCTTGGGTACCGAGTACTTGAAGCGAAGGAGAAAAAATTTAATTTTTCACCCCTCGTGACGGTGAAATATATACAGCGTGCAGCGACGGCATTATTTAATGCCTTGCGAGCGCGGCGAAGGGGCAAAAAAGGGGCGTGCGCAGTCTCGAGAAAAGAAGCGAAGCGAACGCTGAAGAAGGCATCGTTATACCTGCGAATATATACGCGATGTCTTAGGGAGGGGAAAAAAATCGGCGGAAAAAGTGGAATAGCTACCTGTTGTTGCTAGAAATTAATTTCTTTCATTTGCGACGGATGCTGTCCGATAGCTCGGCATATCTACTTTTACTCGTGAATCTCCATAAAAAAAGTAAGCTATCCGTGTAAAAAAAAAAAAAGAAAAACACTTCTCCGGCGAATTGGTCCATGTTTTTTCAGTCTGGAACGTAATAATTTATCCTCGTACAAGATGGAACAGCCGGCAAACTTGTTTTAACTGGAGTTCAATTTAGAGTGCCGCTGACTTATTAAAAAGTTCCAGCCAGTAAAAAGCTGCGCTCTAATCCCTCAACGTATACAGCATTAACAAGAAAACGGAGGCAAATTTACGTCGGCGCCTGATTATAAGTTCCCGTCATCGGGCCGCCGTGTATTATATCATAATTTCCCGACGAGCAACTGACTTACTTGAAAGTTAACGCCGAGGCTCATTGACGCCTCACTTCGCTCGGAAGGCTCGTTTATTCTTCCGCCGCGATCCCAGCAAACTTATACTCCATTTTCAAGGCGAACTTCGCGTGCTCACCTGCGAAATTCGCCTTTCGCCGAAGGGGAAAAGGCCGATAAAGGTGCGGAGGTGGGAGAAGGGAGACAGAAAAAGAGGAAGATAAAGCGCTGCCCGCGACGGCGATGGGTCCATTTATCTTCGGACCGGGGCCCCGCATAATATTCGGCAGCGAAGTCTTGCACCAGTCAGCGGGAATATCAGGGCAGGCGCGGCCTATCGCGTCGCATCTCTTCCTGCCGAGCTAATCGCCGCTGGCTGATTATGAAGAATGGTTTGATCGTCCCCCATTTGTCCGGAGGATTAACCGTGAAACTTTTGTAGAGCGTAAAAAATTGCCCACTGTCCTCTTGTAAAGGGGTGGGTATATAGATGGGCAGCAGATTCTCGAGGCCAAGGGGGTGTTATATAATAATACACGGTAAGAAAAGTTTTAGTAAAAATTCCTATAGTACACGGTTAAAAAATCTATGTAGTCTGCATTTTGTGCCTATTTTGTGTGTACCAAACACAAAATTTACGTAAATAATTCACACAAATTATAATAATACTGAAAAGTAAGTCATCGCAATAAAATAATGTCACAGTAAATAAATTTAAAATGACTAGATACAAAAAAATAATAAAAATAAACTACTCTCGTCAAAATGATCGCAGGACAACACACTTATACACGGAGAAGAGAATTCCCTTTCTCTTTCACAGGGCTAAAAAAAAAATTGTCGTCCTCTCGAAAATTTTAAAAGGGTGCGAGTGTATTTTCAGCTCGGAATAAATTGAGACAATTTAAAAGATAAAACTGAGACCTACATCCCGAGCGTCACACTTGGAAGTTCGAATTACCACTTTCTAGAGCATGTCATTCGACTATTCTTCTCGCATTGCTCCGCGTTATTCTATATTCTTTTCAAACTGATGCAATTTGTCGGCTAAAAATGACTGGCACACAAATTGACGCGTTAAGTATGTACACGTTGCAATTCAAAATTAAATAAAAATCCAAATCGCGACGGTTAACACACTCCAAAATTCAGGTGATGCCAAAAATACGAAATCTCGACTCAATAACGTACGAACAAATTTATATTGAAAAGATCTCAACCAACAAATTCAGCACAATAAAAATACATCTTTTACAAGAAAAAAAAACTTTCTTTAGATTAAGAAAAATAGAAAAATTATAATGTCAGGGATGTATCTAAACAAATCTGATATTTTTACAATTATACTTAAACATACTCTGATGATGTTAAATCTGATTTATCTAAATTTGAAAAATTTAATTGTCAAATATCGCACATTAAAACAATTAAAATTATTGATCATAAAATAAATAAAACATGAAACAAAAACTCAAACCATCTGGAAAACGACTCTCCCCCACTTCCGGTATACAGTAATAATCGTGACGGTAACGTCGACAACGACGATATGGCCGGGCATTTCGAAAGGGCAGCTCGACGTCGGGAGGCGAGTAGGGACGCGACATCCTCCGCAAACGGCGCGACTGTCCCTTTTTGGCCGGCTCGTGAGTAGACGAGAAAGATTTGCGGTCTGTTGCAGCAGGACCGCCGCACTATTCCGTCTGACCGCATCGGGATCTTTTCTACTGGCTCGCCTCGGCGGTCCACTCTTAACGACCGATGGGACCTTCCCTCGCTTTATAAGTTCATTTGACGAGTAAAAGAGGACCCTCCCCCCTCCTCTACCTCCCCCCACTTTCCTTTTTTCCGTAATTAAAAAGATTTTCCATTCGCCCGCTGCGATGAAGAGGAAATTGAAATTGGAAAGAAAGCTCCTTTTCTGGGAACTAAAGTTTTTACGGAATAGGGACTTTAAAAATTTCGAAAAATTCGGTCGCTTGAAAATCTCTTTCATCTCGGGAAGTTCACAAAAAAAAATTGGAAAGTAAAAAAAGGAAATGACTCTTTTTCTGTAAAGCTTTAGCGCCGATCCGACGCGTTGAAGTGTAAGCCCGAAAGGAAGGAACTAAAAAGTGCCATGGGAAAATTCGTCACAAAGGGGAGAGAGCCCAGAGTGGCGAGCAGTGCTAAACAGAAAAATGAAATGGAACTTATACTCGCCCGTGAGAGTAATCTAGTTATTACTGGAGAATTTTAATTAATTTCGTTGTGATTATCTCTTTCGGCTGGGACGCCGGATGGAGCCTGCGGGCTTTCTTTCTGCCCTCGGCTTCTAATGAACTCTGATGTAATTGCGGAACTACGCCAGTTTTTCGTTTATAACTTCGGTTGTTTGTCGCTCCCTTTTTTTTTCATCCGGCCGAGATTAAAGTTGGAGGACGCTGGGAAAAAAAGTTGCTGCCCATTGAAAGTTAGTATTGGCGAAAATTAAGGAAAAATATGTTCGGCGATTCTTTCGTGAAATTTTACTTTTTTAATATTTTCGGTCACAGGTGAAATGCCTTTTTTTTATCAACGAAGAAATATTCATCACTTTTATAAATATTTAGTGGCAAAAAAAGTACAATTCTTGAGAGTCCAGGTCGACAGGAACTCGGTGGAATATCAAGAAAAATTTATATAATTCTTTCGCCATGCAATCGAAAACGTTTTTTATTGTTTTGAAGTAATAACAAAAGTATTCTTAATGACGTTATTCCGTAATATAAAAATCCCTGTATTTTTTAATTACTATATTTTTTTAATAATATTTTAAGCGTAGTAATGACTAAATATTATCCGAACTTTGTTCAACCCCTGAAAAAGTGCTGGTGATTTGTTTTTGTAGGGCTTCCCCAACTGATATCATTGAAATGATCATGGAATAAAGTAAAAATTTGTTTTCTCTAGAATTCTAGAACTATTCTGAATCTAAAAAATGTGAAATTCACTTGAAAAATGTCAATAATGACATTCTTACGTGAAAAGTCTCTATTCACATTTTTCAAGTGAATTTCACATTTTCAAATTTACCGAGTGCAGAGAGTTCTTACAAAGAATGAGCTAAAAACGTTTTTAAGTGTGGTTGAGTTTCAGGATGAAAATTTTCGAAAGTCCGTAAAGTCTCCCCTTTAAAAACACAGAACTGCCCCAGGAGCTCTCCATTTTTCCGCGTACTCGAGTTAACCGGAATGGCGAAGATCTCCGCTCGTCCGTGGCAACGATGGTCCTCCCCCTAGAAAAGGCGGACGATGCCATCGTCCAATTAAAACTATCGAGGCGCAATAAAAAGTGCGACGTGCTCGTCTACTCGCACGGCTCATAAAGCCGAGTAGGACCAGTGAACAGGGGGGAGGATGAGGAGGGGTAGAATCTCGGAAATGGCGGCCTAACTTTCTCGTGCGTGAGGAGCGGATTTCTAGAGCAATAGTCGTTTCCGCGTGACTTTCTGGCTTATTTATTTGCAAATGGCCGAGCCGGGGATTGGCAAGGGGCAAAAAGCGAGGCGGCGCTTTCCCTGCGGCCTCCGCGTCTCGATACGTTTATTAACGCGTCGAGGATGAAATTCAAATGAGAGCGAAATTGAGCGGGTACTGGGGATGGAAGTCACGACTGCCCGCGGTGCCCCTTCGATCGGGGGTCGGAGAAAAAATTTCCGGTAGCGAACGTTACTTATTTTTTAAAAACACATTCTTTTTTTAAATCTAGTATAGCTTTTTTGTTTTCAAGTTTCTTGCATCAATTCTATAAATATTCTAATTTGATTTGGAGAATTGTAAATTATTTGCTATTCAGATTAAAAATTCAATGATCAATATTCTGAATAAATTTCCCACTTTATTGATTTCAAAATTAAAACCAATTTAAAATTTTTTTTTAACTACAAATTGCTTCGTTGTAAGGGTATCTTTGTAACGATGTAAATTGGGCCTTGATTCATTTTCATAGGAGTAAGTAAAAAATTGTTTAAGAAAGTAATCATTCCGCGTAAATGTGACATTTGAAAAAAACTTTCTGTTAGAATTGTGAATAAAACAATGCTTGAAGTATAGAGAATCGATACAGAGGAGGGAGAAGAACACGATGCCAATATTTTTGAAAATTTGTTTTGCTTCGGAAAAAATAAATAAAATATTGATGCTCATAAGGTATATCCATTGACCAACGAGTTTTATATTCCTTAAAGAAAAAAACTCTATATAGATGTTTTTATATTGTAATCGACTTTTATCAAACTCATAAGGATTTTTAGAATTTATTTCTTGAAAATAATATTATACAATTAAAGGGTTTATTTATCCAGTTACAGTATTATTATTTTACCTTTACTTTGTAACAACTACAACTCACAATTAATAATAAATTACGGCACATAATTACTATACTTTTTTTTCTAATAATTTATATTATTTAATCAATTACACGTTAAAAAATATACACAAACGATATATTTAGTAAACCAAAAAATCTTTGAATTCTTCCAAAGTATCAATAAATTTAAAAAAAAATGTATATCCCTAAAAAAATTAATAAGTAAATCTCGTAATTGCAGTAACGATCTGCAGAACGCGCAGTATGATAGGATAAGCTCAGCAGTTAATGCAATAAGCAAATATGACCAAGTTTGAGAGGGCGACGCGCACTCCGCGCGCAATTTGGCTGCGCAAAGTTTCGCGAATTACGCAACTCATTTCGACAAAATTGCACTCGAACTGCTTCCGCTCAAAAGCAGTACATGGGGTGAGGCTACAAGAGGCGGGAGGGGCACAAACGCGTTTACACGTCTCCGCAGGGCACGCGACCCCCCCGGAAATCTTCCGGGAAATTTCCTTGAAGAAGGAAAAAGAGACCCAATAAATAAAAAAAGGAAAAACACGAAAGAATAGCAACGTATACATTTATCGCTGAGGCGAATTTTCATCGCGACTTGAATAATTCATGGGGGTCGACGAAAAAAAAAGGGGTGGGGTGGGGGTTAAACGATAACGAAGACGCGAGGCGGGACTGCATATGCAGGATGCAAATGGGCGGCCAATCTCACGGCGACGGAGCTTTGTCCAAAGTCCATTTGCCGAGGCCAACAAAACGAAACCCCTCTGCCTTCTACACCTATCTCCTTGCCTAGTTTATTCTGTGGGGCGATGGGTACCCCTTAATCGCGCCTATACTCGACTTTCCATTCGGATTTTTCCTCGTAAAAGAGCTTCTTTTTTTTTATTATTATTTTTT
The DNA here is from genome assembly GCA_035582955.1 of Sycophila texana. NCBI lineage: Eukaryota > Metazoa > Arthropoda > Insecta > Hymenoptera > Eurytomidae > Sycophila > Sycophila texana. The sequence goes on along the minus strand of JAWWEN010000038.1, from coordinate 19,148,929 downwards.
TTTAATGCGAGGGGAGGTGTTCTGCAAAATCTTGGGAGATATATCGCGCAATAAAGTTAACGACAAGTTGGATGAAATTCGCGCGCATTGCGGTCTACATTCCGGGGAATGAGGGAGCATTCCTGGTGATTAATGCCGAGCTGCCGCCGAACAACACCATAGAGTATACTTAAAGGAGCCGTGGCCGCAAACTCGAGAACAGGCTGAATTAGTTCAAACTTAGAAAGTAAAACGGATATTTATTGGTTCAACTCGTAGCGCATCTGAAATCATTCGGGAGGAATATTTTTCTTGTGCTGCTTCTTAAGGAAGGAATAATCAGTGCCGATTGTCGATCTTATGGAAGGAGTAACTGAGGGTGATAATGAATTTTTTTTTTTTTTAGAAATTTAATTAAAAATAAAAAGTGCTTAGAAATTATCTCAGGATAAAAAAAAAATCAAGCTGCAAAATCCCCTCTAAGAAAAGTATGGCAAGGTGTTGTGAAGCATTTTAAAACGTGATTAGATTGACGCATGGATGTAACCGATTAAATGGCGCTAAATTTAAAAATCTAATCCCAAAAATTTAAAATACGAATAAAAAAAGAGGATGCGCGAAGTGCTTTGAAGTTTGCGAGTTAAGATTAAAAATGAACGGTGTAATGCGAATCAAATTCATAGCCAAGATCTATACTATGTAGATTTACTATCGCCTAACCATAAACAAATCCTAAATTTTTCATATTGAACTATTTTTTCATAAACCTTCAATTTTCCAAATTACGAAACCATCTTTGAACTTTCGAGATTACCTGCAAATAATTACAATAAGGAGATATGATATACTTTTTATTCTTTTTAAGACCTTCCTAAATGAGCTTCGTATATCATTATAAAATATAAGTTTAATGCAGATAAACTATTTATTATTGTCTTTCTTGCCGAGATCTTACGGATATTCCAACTACAAGGATTCACGTCAGAACTTGGGGATACTTCATCAGATCGTGTCGGGATTCACCGATGAATCTCTCTATGCATACATTATACGAAATCGAAAACGTAAATAAAAGAACATCAAAAAAGTAAATAATGAATAATACTTACAACGAACGAATTTTTACTCAATAAATAATATCGCACCTCAAAAACACTCAATAAATGAACAGTCCAACAAAGTAAGCACTTAATCACCCCAAAAAGTTAGCGCCCCGCCTCATTCGCTCTAGTGACCCGTCCATTTTTCCACTTCCCGAATTAATTCGCGCGAATTCCCGGACAAAGGCGCGCGCAGTCGACTAATCATCGGGGCGCGATCGTTTCCGCTAATATATTTTCTAGCGATCGAGCGGCTCCGCGGCAAAATTACGGCGCGTTCCGATAGACCGCTGTAATCGGCCGTTTAGCATCCGCGGAGCGGAGCATCATCGAAATATACATTATTAGCCGACCTGTCGGCCGACGGAGAGAGAATGAGCGAGTTGAGGAAATCCTCCCCGAGCGTTTTCAATGCGTCGACGTTGCGCACTTGCGTTGTGCGTTAATTAGTGTCTCCCCTCCTCCCCTCGCCGCCGCGCGACGACCTCATCGAATCCGCCCTCATCGTGCTCGATATTTCCACTGCGATGTGAGCCCTCGATTGTTTTTAGGTTTGCACTGTAATTAACATTGTTTGCTGTATGGCTTCATGCTCCGATTCATTTAATTTGGATGGAGTGTCTTCGCGTTCTGGGGATTTTGCAGATTTGGTATCTTGAGAGTTTAAGAGAGTTGATGATTTTTTTTAAGGATGCATGTTGGGCACATATTAGGCTTGTTTTTCGAGTAATTGGGGTATGAACAAATTTTTTATTGATGTTCAGTTGTGGAAAGATACGATAATAAGAATAACTGGTAACTCATGAACATATATTGAAGACAACTATACTATTTTAAAAGATGTTCTATTGATTTAATTTGTTTATGTTTAACGAGAAAACACTTTTATAAGGAAAAGTAACTGGATTTGAGTAAACATCACTTATTTAGTTACATTTAAGCATTTTTTTACAATTTATTTTTACCTTCATCATTAATAATTCACGTGGGCAGTCCCCTCATCTATGTATATGCAAATAATAACATGCAACGCGTGGTTCTGTGATTGCATAATCTTTTAATTAAATTAACGTTATACAGTTAATCTAATTTAACTGAGCTCAAAAATATACCTGAGTAAATTTTTTTTTTTTGTTTTTTTTTTAATAACACTTAATAATATACAATGATTATAATATATCATAGCTTTATCTAATAAAAATCTACATAAAATTTTTTTTTTTAAACTCGACAAATATACAGTAATAAAAAAAAAACAAAATATTTTGAATCATATTTCTACCAAATTTTATCATCAATTTGACAAAAACAAATTTTTAATAAAAATCAACAACTAATTTTCCTAACAATTTCCCACATTTCTGGATTTTTTTGTTTATAAAAACATATAACCGCTATGAAAGGACTCATAACAATACAAAATCACGAATTTACAATAAATGAAAGTAATCGGAATGGCATCTAATTACATAGGCTCCAATCGAGCGAGGACACAACACCCCTCCTACGGAAATCACCCCCAAGCCAGCAGCCAAAGGGTGAACCCATAACAATCGACTGCAAGCCAGTCGATTCAGCTCCGTCCGACCCGCATGCATGAATTTGGCAGCCGCGATGAAAAAAAAAAGATAGAAGAAAAAGAAAACGAGTCGGAAGCATTGTGCCGGCCAGACAGACGGATTTTCGATACCCTACCGCGCGCATGCGCCCTGCAAAAAAAAAAGCTGGTATAATCCAGGCCGCGGGAGCAAGAGTGATAGAGGTCGGCCTACTTTCGCACTGAGGGAGGGGGATGAAAAAAAAAGCAAAGGAGCGACGCGATGCGATCGCTCCGAGGCCTTTTCAGCGCCTCCCGCGCGGACATCAGCCCAGTCGCGCGTATACGTAGAGAGCGAAATCCGATCATTGATGGCTGCGCGCTCGATATTTTTGTTTTCGGAACGTCGCGCTTTTTTTCCCCGCGTAACAGCGACGACATTCACACCAGGCACCAGGTGCTTTAAGCCGCGTGGTATGATCGGCCGGGCTGTTTGATAAATATACATGAGGAGGAAAGGGGGGGGGGGGGTTGCGCGTTTTGGCCGGCGAAATTTCGAGGGCGTTAGTCACGCGCCGGTGAAATTTAATGTTTACTGTGCCGGTGAAATGTTTCCGATAAAATTGGATCTCGCGGCTGATAAACCCTTCCTTTTTTTTTATACTTTATTTATTTTCACGCGTTATTATTATTAAAAATTCTTTCTATCCGCTTGCATTATACAAAGTACGATTGGATCCAGCGGTAACCTTACGCTTCACGGAAATCGAGGATCTTTCTCTCTCTCTTTTGGGTTTTAAATATTGGAGTAGCTTCGACGCGGCGAGATTTGCATAAAAATTGATTTTCAGACAATTTTTGAAATTCAAAGCGACATCTCGAATAAATCCCATTTTCCACTTTCGCCCAATTAAATGCGTTCGAATTCCGGGGGCTTTTGTAAAAAAAAATTATACTTCATTTATAATCCGCTTCAGCAAAATTATTTTAACTCGGTCCGAAAGTAATTAACGCGTCGAGCTAATGAAATAAACTTTCACTCGAAAAAAAAAGAAATATTCCCATATATAAACATCGAGCAAAGGTAAATTTTTAATTATCGTCGAAGCTAATAAGCCGCGAATAATATATAACGGAGAGGAGAAAAAAAAAACTTTTTTCTCAAAAATATTATCCTCTTCTGCAGCTCGACTGAATTAAAAAACTCGCTAATTATTTTCCCACGACGAGCTCGACTATAGTGTATACTTCGTCGCGAATCCTGCAGGTCGCCGGAGGGTCAGGCTGCGCTCGGCCGTGCCGCGAGATCCGGAATCGAGATTATCCAGGGCCGGGGCGCGCGGTCACGTTTACTACCCCCACCTCCATCCGTTCATTATCTTTTAATTATCTTGTTTATCTTGGCTAAAGGCCCGGCGTGAAATTACCCTCGTGGATGTATTCTCCGCGCTGCGGCTGACGTCTTGGACTTTTCTAGCGACGTGCCCTCCCTTGGTAGTATTTTTTTTTTCGCTTCGCTTTTTTTCGGTGATTTTTATTTTTCACGCGGGGGTAAGTCACGGACGACTAAGCTCCCCTCCTATAGAATTTCGAGATAAGGGATGCACTTTATGCTCTGTTTGTTGTCGGGATACTCTCTCCGATTTTTACGCGTTTCGTTATTAAAGGGGCGCAAATAACTGTTTTATTTTGGTGTGTGAAGTTAATGTATGCTTGATCAACAATTGTTCGGCGGTGTGTTCTCATGTATTCTTTTTTTTTTTATTTTCTTTTTGTTTTCTTTGCTCAGTGAATAGGTGGAATAGCGGCTGCAGTGGTCGTTACGTTGTATTTCTTTTAAATGAAATTCTAGCTATTGACAGAGAATGCCTTTGGAGGAATATATATTCCGCCGCGCGGACTCGTAGTTATTGGCTACATTTGTATCTCGAACGATTTGTCTGAGAATAAAATCAATATTAAAGACACCGATATATTAAAAACCGGCCCCTGGCGCTTTTCCATTCTGCCGAGGGGAAGAATAATGGAACTCTGATATACGGCCAAAAAATACACCCGCTTAAGGTAGCTACACTGACGTGGCCGTTTCCTAGGGCATAGCCAAACTAAATGTACTATTTGTTGCTAATTTTTTAAGTTAAAGTCAATTTTATTACTTTACAGATATACGTAGTTATAGTTAACAGTACAAACTGTCAGATTTAAATGTGCAATATAATGATTTTAACTGATGGTGCAATAAAGTAATAAATAAAAATATATAAAAAGTCCAATTTGGCGATTTCCTCATGATCAAGGGAAATTTTATTTTGATTTTTAAATGTGCCTTTGGAACTTGAGTTAAGAAATAATTGGGTGTTTGGTTTGTTGGATTATTATTAGATTATTAAGTTATTTTTATTACTGATTTAGATGCCAGTTTTGTTATTAAATAGTTTAATATTTAATATTTAGTATTTAGTAAAGAAACATTTAATCAAATAAATAATGAGAAATCAAAAATTTAATCAGTTTAAGAAATATTTACGAGACAAACTTTTTAATTTATTGTTGAGTGTAAATTAAACTATGGATTACATAAAAAATGGTTTTGACTCAACAAAACGTGAAAAAACCATACTGTACCTAGAAAAAAGTACATCATACAAAATGAGAAGAAATTTCACTTAGATTCACGACTTTCCTTACAATTAGAATATTTCGCAGAACTCAAATTTCCCTCATTATTTTGTCCACCTTCAATCTAAACTTTAAACTGATATATAAAACCGTCATGGTCGAGTAAAATGAAGTTTCGTACAAACGATGGATCCGAAAAGGGAAATTACCTGAACGTCCTGTCGTATAAGACAAAACTGATGGGAGCGTAACAAATAGCCCCGGCTGAATTGCGACTTCGTCGCTGTCGTTGTGATGGCTCCGCCCAATGAGCTTCGATCGCGCGGTGCACGCGAAACGATTTATTCCGGAGAAAATTGAAAAAGTCGTGCGTGCACCCATCAATTTTTATTTCCTTGATTCCCTCAGAAATTCAAAAATTAGTGTTCGATCACTTGGATTTCAAAATTCCCGCCCAATTTAACACGCGCGGTATTATTACAAACGACAAAAAAAATATCATTTTTTTTCCAATAACTCGAATCAAACCATACGCGACGTGTAGATAATGAAAACTGTAACCACTGCTCGCTGAAATGGCAATGAAAAAAATAAACGGCGTAATTCGAGTTACCGCGAGCAATAGTTTTTAAAATCCGGTTAATGCAATAAAAAAACGCGCATCTCCCCGATCGATCTGTGTTTTTTTTTCGCTGACAAAGCTCCGTTATGTTTACCAATTCGCTTTTATTTTTCGAGCGTTTTTTTTTTTTTTTTTTTAACACGAGGGCCCGCCACCGGATTTTCGCGCGAAATTTAAATATTCACTGGTTCATGAAAGCCACGGCGCCGAAGCGCGGGAATTCGTAATCCAGCGACGCCCCCCTCCCCCCCCCCTCTTTGCAGTGAGCAAATACAAAACGAACGTTAAAAAGCTCGAAAGCCACTGATTTCTCGAATATCGACTGTCGCTGAAATTCAGCTTGATACCATCGAAATTCAGCGACGCCGTCGAAAGTGATCGCGCTGTAAAATTGAAAACGCTAGCGAGCTTTAAATTCTGGCGCTTTTCGTAAACCACCGGCTAAATTATGTGAGCGCTGCATGTAAAACTATGCGTTTGATGAATTATTAATGCCGATAATAGATGTAGAATATGCCAGTCCGTAAATAAAGCCTTGCTTGCTCGAAAAAGTGTTTTAAAAACCGAGGCGAGTGTGTACACCTATTTTAACTAGCCGAAATTCATTTAGACTGACGTATAATCGATATTCTGTTAAAATTCATTTTAAATTTGTTTTATAACAAATAAAACTCCATGCGAGTTCTTTTAAGGTTCCGCTTGAAAAAATTCATTATTCCAGTTATTCCATTATTCCTATTATTCCGTTTAATATAGAATGTTAATAAAAAATAAAAATTTCCATTGATCCATTTTAAAATCTACTACACTCTGGCCAAATTATCATTTGTTTTGTTATATAATAAACTGAAAGGATTTATTAAATGATAAAATTTATTTTTGTATATAAATAAATTGATATTTTATTTTCACATTTTATCATTATGTAGATTAAGTTCATTGAGTGATATAAATATTGTCTTTTAGTATTATATTAAGATTATCTTTTAGTACTGTATTAGATAGACATAATGACGATTACTATACTATATTATTAGTATTATTAGTAGAGTCTGATGACTATTGTATTAGAAAGACATTTATTTATTTATTTATTTACGTATTTATCTATTTTATTAATTTTAATTAAGCTCACATAGGCTAATCTCAAAAATTTCCATTCCCTTATACAGGAATTTTTTTTTTTTTAATTTTTTTTTCTAGTACCCGATCCATCGCTCTCTTAAAATTCACACCGTCAAAAAAATAAAAGTTTGCCTAAAAACAGCGGTTACCATGACTCCTGCCCGTGAAAAATCGAGGACATGCACCGGGCGAATCGCTCGTCGCGCAGAAAAAAGGGTGCCCACCGAAAGTCACAAAGCGACTCGTCGGCGACGATGAAAAAGTCATCGTCGACGCGGCAGCGACTCCCTCTCGCCGGCTAAAGTTTCAGGCGCGCCCGTTAAACTTCTAATCCGGGGTCCGAGCGACGGCGCGCATTCCGAATGAGGGGAGCGCGATAAAAAGGCCGCCGGAAGCCAATCAGGCCCGGCGATCCGTCTTCATTTTTTTTTCGTCGCGGCCCGCGGGCAGAGCACGTTCGCGGATTCGGCGTCGCCGGGCCGATCTCTCCCAGCTCCGGCAGCCAGGGCCGCGTGATTTAAGAAGGGGACGCTTGGAGGAGGATCGATCGCGGGGTGGACGGGCCGACGAGCGATGGATCGGCCGCCAACTACCCACCACCCCCCATCGGACGAGAGACGAATGGACTCAGGGCCGTCTATCGCGGCTATTCCGCGGGATTTACTCCGAATGACTTTTCTAATAGCCCTCGCTCTCCCTGCGCTTCTTTTAAGATCGCGCGTGCGAAGTGGCTGTAAATTTCGTTATTCACTGCTGATGTGACCCTCGATTAAGCGAGGAAATAATGAGTTTCCCGCAGCTGTCCTTTCAGCTTTTTCACGTTGACCTGCTTTGTGAACTATATTTAACAATTTTCTTAACAATTTGTTTTTAATTAATGTGTTCATTAATTTTTGTTTATTTAACGCAGCTAATTTTTATTTAATTTGTGTAAATTTATATTGGTCTTCATAAATCATCATTTAATTTAGCTAATGCTAAATTAATAATTTGTTTACGATGGCTCAATTTAAAATATGCTCACTTACTTCCCGTAGAAAAAAAGCCGAATTTTTTGCAGGGTTTGCGACTGCAGAAAATTCTGCCAAAATGTTTGTAGAAATTTTTTTCTGCAGATTTTTTTGCATAAATTTCTGTAGTATTTTTTGAAAAAAATTCTGCCAACATTTTTTGCAGAAAATTCGGCAAACTTTTTTCCTGAAGATTATGATGACTTAATTTAACGATCGTCAATTTATTTAATAAATTATTAATCATGTATAACGATTTAATTGATAATTGATAAGATGATTTTTGACATATTTTTTTTTCTTTGTTGCAGGTGAGTTTGGAGCGGCACTATGAAACTGTATAATGTAAGGCAAAAACATAGGATTATACAGAAGAAAAAAGGAACAAGTAACAGTACCTTTATTTACGGATGTTTTTTTAAAGAACGTCATTATAATTCAAATATAGAAAAAGACGTAAAATGAATCTACCGTGGCAGGTGTAAATCGGCAAAGTATTGGTGCATCCAGTCGTCAGGACTGATGGGGGGTGGTGGTTCATCCCTGTACCTTAAACAAATGGCGCATCTCTGCCAGCATTCAAATCCTGACGAAAGCTCCTCGTGACACCGGGGCCCTTCGTAAATTATTGGCGGCACCTGAGCTGATGGTTCTGTTTCGTCTTCGTCGAAATCGTCATCATTTTCTGCTGAGTTATACTGCATTCGTGGATTCGTGTATCAATTTTATGAATTTTTCTTTTTTTTTTAAAAATAACTTACAGACACATTGTCTTCAGGCTCAATCTGTGGTAACTCTCCATAGCTTATTCGCGATATTTTTGAAAGGAGGAATTGCATTAGTTTTGCTAAGGTTAAGGCTGCATATTTTAGCAAAATTAGGTTATCCATTACTTGGAAACAAACGACAGTAATTTTCTATTCTATGAAATAATTTTAAAATTATTATATCTACTATTTTAGTCGATTTCAATATATATATTTACGTATTAAATAACATTTTTATATTAATATGAAACACTTAGTTTCATAAGTTTATTCGTCTATTTCGATGAGATGTTAAAATATCCATAATTAATAAATTACATCATACATACGCCAAGATTACAAAAAAAAAACAAAAAAAAAAAAAATCACGTGTCATTTAAGACAGATACAAGACTGCACAAAAGTTCGCCGTTCACAAAGAAAAAAAAGCTATAATACAGTGGCAAGATTAATAAATGCCGCGCAGTCACAAAAATGTATTAATCGCAAAATTAATCGTATACCCGCCAAGATCCCCCGAGAAAACAGGGCTCGTTGAAAAACGAAGTGGATCGCAGTGGGAGTGAACAGTCGTACAAAGCGCCACGGCAAAAAGAAAAGAAAGCCGAAGAAAGCGGACGGGGCGAAGGCAGGAGGGTAGCAGCAGCGAGGGGAAGGGAGCAAAGTAGAAAAGCCCGCAAAAGGAGAAAAGAGCGAGGCGGGTGAATTCCCAAGGACTCGCGGCACTTGCACGAGAGCGTTACAAATCTCCTACACGTCCGGATGACCGTAGGAAGAAGTGTACCTAATGTAGGGTAACGCCCCCACCCCCTCCGCCTCTCAGCCGCACGTATCCGCAAGCTCGCGACGCTCACCGAGGCGAGAGCCGGAGATAATGTACGACCTAATATAATATTCTTAGACGGAATGTGGTTGCCGGCTCTTACCGCCTTCTAAGTGATAGAGCGCGGGAATATCCATGGGAAGTTTAATAGCGGGAAACGCGGCTCTCGCTCTCGCGCCCAGATGAATAATAATGCGCCTGCCATTACGGATTCCGTCCTCAATCTGAGAAACTCCCTTCGTCTCTCTCTCTCTCTCTTTCTCTCTTTGCTTCTATCTCTTTCTTAGTTTCTCTCTACACATGTGAAATATCATATTTTTGTTCCCTTATATAAAAATAATAGACAAGGTATCGGTTTTGCGATTGTATCTCGAATCTCGAAGTTTGAACTTGATTTTGATTTTAGAAAAAAAAACAATTAAATATGGAGAGAGAAATATTGCCTAGTAACTAGAAACTAGTATTTATACTAGTCAGATTGAGCGGACTACGTGCGCCTCGTAGGCATTTTTTAGGCTACGATGACAATCTTTATCTCTCGACATTCATTTTTTTTTTTTCGAAGATCAAAATCGAGTTCAAAATTCGTGAATAAAAGGCCGTGATAATTATTGCAGACTGTGATAATTATTTAATATAAGTAACTGTGATATTTTTAAATCAGACTAAGAAAATTCAAATGTTTATCTTACTATACACCCTAGAAAACTTGAATATAGAATTTGTTACCCGATTTACGGTGAATGTTACTATTTTTTTAGTAACAGTTTCTACAGCCGATAGAACAAAGTACTAGGAAGTTATAGCAATTTTCTTATAGTAAAAATGACTAAAATGTATATTCAAGTTTACTAAATCTAAAGTCAAGTTTGCTGCACCATTTACCACTAGAAAACCTAGTAACTTTCTTGTAATGGTTACTCTTTTTTTTCTCAGTTCAGTAATTATCTCTAGCCAATAAACCCTTAATAGTTTGAATGATTCGATAAAACTATTAAAGATGTTCTAGATATTTGTATTTATTTATTTTCTATATATTTATTATCATATATTTGCTCTTATATTTTTCATTTAAAAGGTGCAAATCTTTAATTCTATCTATTGCAGTCTGAGAGCAGAGTCTCTCTCAGTCTCTCTGCGAAACTTCGCTCTTTAAGCCTCCTTCACTCGGTCTGTCTTTTCGGTATTGCACGTGCGTATGGACCTGGGGAATCATCACCACGTGTTATGATATGCCCGCGAATTATCGACTTCGCCCGGACGGTAATCCCTCCCGAGGGGTAGGGAACTGTTTAAAGAATCTTTTCTTTTTTCTCTCTCTTGCTTTCTCTTTGTTTCTTTCGGGGATGCGCTTGTTTTTCCAACTGCCAGTGACGACGCGGCTTTTATCGGCGACGATTAGTAGGACTGCTACTACTCGACTTTCTACGGCTGTTCTCGAATTTTCCCGGAATCACGGAGGGATTCCAGATAGTCTCTACTCTCGAACTTTGTGAATAACAAGCCCTTTTATCGGGGAGCGATGTTTAAGGGGGACTTGGGAGGAATTTTTCGCTTGTAACGATCCTCGATGTTAAATTAAATGGACGAAATTGAGTTGGAGCTTTTAGTGGAATGGAAAACGTTCGTGTAGCTACAAATGCAGGAAATTAACATCATTAGTAGTAGGTATATATTCATGTAAAAAGGTTGTAGTTATAATTGTATAGTTGAATTCTGTAGCTTTCGGAGATAAGGATGTAACTAACTCCACTTTTTTTTTTCAAAATTGAAATAAGCTTTCGGATAGCGAGCTTTAGCCCTTTGCACCAGTGAACCAGCTTTTCGAGTTCTTTTTGGCTATTTTTTTAAATAAAAATTTTAAAAAGCGCATTAAACATTTTAATGGAACAATTCCTCCACAATAAAATGCCTTAAGGATCTTGTGTCCTAAATAATTTCCAATCATGCGATTATCTCCACTAATAGACAAATCACTATAATGTATTATGGAAGCTTTGTTAAATTAATTATTAATTCTAAGTACTGAAGTTAAAAAACGATTTATGTACACAAAACAATTAAATTCGTTTTTAGCTAAACATAACAATCAGAATGTAGAGAAAAATTGTAAGCCGATTTCAAATAAAAGATCATACTATTGATAAAAAAGAAGACGTACTGCGAAAAAAATCTCAAATAAGGAAAACAATTGATAGTTAATAAATATAATTAACTTTTTGTCAGAAGCTACAAGCGCGATAAAATTAAGTTTACAGTAGCAAATTTCGAGCTTCCATTCACAAAATAATAACAAAAACAAGAGCGGCGCCATTTCATTCTCCGCGTAATCCAAGATATCTCCCAAGAATTCCCAAGAATCGTGAAAATGATCTCCGCCTCGGCAGCTAATTTAATTCAACGCCTTCCTCGTAAAAGCAACAGCAAACTCCTAAAACCCCCTCGTAAAAAAGAAAGGGAACGATAACTCCGGCGCTATCGATCAAGACAACAACGAAAGGAGGAGATCAGTTTGAATAAAATTCCCGAAGGAATCGACTTCCGCGTCACTTATCGCTCAATTACGTAAGCCGCCGTCGCTTTACACCGGAAAAAAGGAGGAGCTCGATCCATTTGCCAGGGGTAGACGACCTCCCGGCGAAAATACCCGACGCGTGCATCAGGCACCTAATGCCCAGGCGATACGGCGCGCGGGCAGAAAGCCGGAAACTTTTGGATTCCGGGCCGCCGCGGCGAGAGAGCGAGCATAGCCCGGCGAGAAAAAAGCTGCAGCCGCCGGGCAGACGCGCGCACGTGTCTGGCGCTCCGTCGTTTTCTGAGATAAGGGCTTTCCAAGGGGGTGGGCTCGTCGGGCGCTTTAATTTTGTTAGCGCGGCGACCTTTGTGCCGGCGACCTCCGGCATCGAGGGGTCGGCTGAAAAGTTGGGGGGCTAACCGGGGATTTCCGGGAAATTATGAATTAGGAGGCTTTCCGGGATACGCGCAATTTCGGGATGTTGCCGCTGCCTGTCATTGTGAATCCGGTTCATTAAATTGGATAATTTGATAAACTGCTAGACTGTTTTTCTTTTACTGGTTATTTAAGAAATAAATACTTTTTTGCTTGGATAATTGGGTATAGAGAAGAATCTGTATATTTATTTATTTATTTGTTTAATTTTTATTTATTTACCAGTTCAATTACATAAAGCAAACCTACAGAGATACACAAATGTATATGTTCATAGGCTGGTGCATAAAATACTTAACAACTAAAATCTTACAACTAATAACATTAACTTTTTTAAATAATATAGTATTTGTCCCCAGATATAGCAATTATCAATAACAATAATAATCTTGGTTTAACAGTCTTTATTTATTTTATTTATTACAGTAATATAGAAGAGGACAAATATTACATATTAAATACTTAAGTACGCCAAGAAAAACAAATAACAGAAAAGCTCCAAATTATTAATCATAAATCCTACTAAAAACAAAATATTCTATGAATTTTTATTTAATAAAATGAACACGAAAAAGAACCTCCAGTGTTCCTTAAAATTCCAAAAGAAAAAAGAAAATTATGAAATTTAAAAAAAGAATGGCTGTATTGATAATGCATCTAACGATTACCGCGCAATGCAAGATACAAAAAAAAAAAATTACATATGATAATCTGCCTCTAAAAGCCTCGAATATCTCAGCGGATCAATAAACCGTACACGCAGCGGCAGAATTGCCGCAACCTAATAGCGCTAATTAAATCTCAATGTCCGACTCGTGTTAGTCGCAATCCAAGTGAGAGCAAAAAGATTCGGAACCCACCGCCATTACAGGAGCTGTCGGCATTCATGAAGTTTTATCACCGATAAAAAAAAAAAACGAAAAGTTTCGAGCGTCGAGACAAATTTTCCCTTCCGGTATTCGCGCGATACGACGACAAATTTCGCGCGATTCACCCCCTATCGTCTTTTATTCCGTCGACAATTGCTCCTACTGCACATTGCTCGCCTGAATTATCTCATACCTTTGTCTGGAGATGCGCGAGATAAGATAGCGAGTCTGCCGACGATTTACCTCCCGACCGGTCGGCCCCACCTCCGTACGACCCTTCTCGTTTTTGAGTGTCCAAGAAGTGGCCCAGAAATCCCTTCTTCCTTTTTTACTTCGAAGGTTGGCTGATATTGATTTTCAGCAGTGGGTAGGAGATGGCACTGACTGAATGAAGATTTTATCTGATTCTACAAGCTTTTGATTTAATCAATTTTCTCGTATGTCGAATTTTTTTCTAACTCTACCTTTTTACTGTTTACTTATAGCATATTTAGTTTTTAGTTTTTGGAGAATTTTTTATTCTTTATAGATAGATTGCATCTTAAAGGTTTCTTTACTTCAATTTTCAGTTTCTTTTTTTAAAGAAACGCATTTAATTTTTGTTTTTAATACAGGATCAAATTTTTGACGGTCTAGAAGTCCTGAATACATTTGTATTCATGAAAGTCCTTAATTAATTTGAATTATACATTTAACTCTGTATTCCAAAATTAAATTTTATATTGTATAAAATTAAATCTTTGTATTCGAGCACTAAAGTATCAAACTAAAAACCAACCAAAATTTTTTAGTGGTCTGCTTAAAATAAATGAATCCTGCCTCTAAGAAAATAAAACACTAAGAAGAAAAGAGATGAAAATTGCCGAAATAAAAGGATAAATTAATTAATTGAATAATATGTAACTCAAGCTCAGCTAAAATTCGACTGGTTAAAATGAAATATTCAACAATCAAAAAATATAGATACGGCACAAAGTCAAAACGTTGAAATTTATGCTTAATTTAAATGAATTAATGCACGACTGCGTGTATAACGCGGCAGGCCAGCGAATCCGGCGCGTCTTTGTAATTTTCCTAAATAAACTAGATTTCTATCCAGGCTCTCATTTGAGCCTCAACCCGCGGCTCGTTTCATTTATTCATAATATAATGCTCGCTTTTTGCGTGGCTCCGCATATATCCGCTCAAAAGATTCCAGGAGTGCCTTTTGTTCTCCATTTTCCGTGAAGTATATTAACGCATTGTTTTCTTGATTCATTAACCGCGGCCTCGACTTTGGTCCTCTACTTGCTAGTTTTTTTTTTCTTTTTTTTTACCTCACTCGTTCTCTCTCGTATGTACTTTTAAGTGCGAAATTTTCACCGGTGAGAAAATTTTTCACGGTCGCGGTTTTCCACTTCCTCGACTTGATGCACTTTATTCCTTAATATTTTGCACGGTCCGCTTAATCCATTTATATCTCGACCGCCGGAATTTCGTATGGATAACATTTTTACCTCGTGCGTACTGCCTGCCGACGAATTGATCATTAGATATGCTTATATATTTTGTATTTTATTATACTTATATACGCTATTTTTAAAATGATTAATTTAAACATTCCTACTTGTTTTATTGGAAAACTAAATTTGAAAATAAAATTTATTTACTCCAGGTCTTACTCATTTTCTGTCGATTCTTGTAAAAAAATGACATCTTCAAACAAATGCCTTTTGTCTTTCGATGAACGATCATCTTAAAGTTAGTTTTCAATCATCGTACTTCTGGGTAAATAATCGTATTTATTCTTGTTGTTCTTTCTTTTTTTTTTAACTTTTTTTTATAAGAAACTGTACAATCTTTTGCACTGATCACTCATCGAAACACGAAATTATGATTGCCTTGATCTATTAATTTCAGAACTTAATGGGATGTCAAGAAAGTCCCCTAATACGAGAAGGTCATTTTATCGTGGCTTCTTTCTTCATTCGGGAAAAATCAACACCCTCAGTCGTCACCCCAAAGAAATTAACTCGGTAGCTATTTATAACCGTACAATCCGACCAAGTCAATTTTTCAAGTTTCTCATTCAACACCTACAGGCTTTGCAATCGTAAATATGAACGACTCATATAAAACGTCCCCAATATTAAATTTAATAATATCAGGAAGCGCAACGCAACTCTCATCTCGCAATATCATTTTTATCAATAGCGCCGCGGTACGAAAGGAAAAAGCCCGAGCGGAGCAAAAGCGTGACGAGCCACAAAAATCCGTCGAAGGCGGGCAGGCGGTGAGGGGCTACGAAGCGGCCTTAATAAAATTTACTCGATATATAATGCACACGCGGAGTCGTGCAGTCGGCCGGCTGAAAAGGTACTTTTCAATTCGCCCCGGTCTTTTAATATCCCCCCCCCCCCCGGAGCTAGAGGTGCAAAAGGCTTCGTATACATATATACATATATATAACTGTGTGCTTCGCGGATCCTTTGAAGCGCGGCGTTACGCGGCCGCCTAATGGCGCGGATATGCAAATGCGGAATGTTAATTTCGTTAACGACACACGCGTGCCGGGCGAGCCCGTAGTCTTTCGCTGAGGACGATTATGATGATGACGTCGTCACTGCGAGCGAAAATGTGCTCGCCGCGAAATCAGTACGCTCCCTCGAGCGTCTGGCTTGAACCGCGCGGATACTTGCGCCGGAATCCTCCGCTAAATTCAAAAGGGATCTTAGCTTTAGTCGCTCGAGTGTCTGCTTTAAGGTGTTACTTTTTAATGCGAGGAATGAATTTTGCGATTTTTAATGTTTATACTCGTTGAAAAAAAGCGATATGTGAGTTGTGGATACTTTATGAATATGAATAAGAAAATTATATCCACGTGAATTATCGATTATTGAAATTTTAAGAATGTGAAGAAATTTTCGGAAAATTTAACATCTTCTTTCTAATCTCCTGTTTCTTTCTAATATACTTTTCTATTTTATAATATTTTTTATTAATAATATATCTTATAATTATTTTATTAATAATACTTCTCTTTCTTTTTTTACTTCTTATTCTTTACTATTATGATCTCAGCCCATTATTTCATGGGTCTGACAATACAGGGCTGATACTACTGATCTGTAAACTTTTATTATTATTAAAAGTTTTAATGATATTTATGATGCATTTATATTCAAAAATTTTAATTGAAATAGAGAAAACTTTCTGTTTAATCTTCATGCGGTCAAACGATTAATTATGATTTAGTGATGTCTGACCATTCCCGGTTGATTCTACTGAATTGAAATAGAAAGATAAATTGTCAGTAAAATACATGCCTGGTTGAAATTCAAACGATAATTTACAAAATAAAAACTCTGTTTTAAACAATTTGGTACGAAAACACTGGAATTAATATAATATATATCGCGTTTTAGTATTCAACGCAATAACTACTGAATTTGAAGTTAATTTTTAGCATTAGAATTTCATCAATACTTAAATCTGCTAAATGCCACATTCAATGAAAATTTCTATCAATTTTGAAAATATAATGAAATAAAACAAAAAGTTTCTTAAAACGGTGATCGCGTCAAAGCTTGTGACAATATTTCACGTCTAACCACAAATGGCTGTTACAATTGAATGCATTTAGAGCCTGTTTAGAGACTTCATATTATTTTATATCCGCGTAAATTGAAAATATTCGCAAGATTAAATACGCGATTTACAGAATCCATAAAATATTGCGATAAATCGCCCGATTTTTTATAATGGGGCTCTTTCGAAACGCTTTAACGATTCAATAATATTTCAATTGAATTAATTGGCTAGGAACCTACACAATGACTGAACATTTCGTTGTTCTTTAGTAATTGAAAACTTTCCAACGCCCACGTTATTTTATTTCGTTCGAAGCAATAATTTATTTATTCCTCGTTAAAAAATAAACCACTGTAAATTTCCACTGACACGCATTCCCAAATCCCCTGCCCCGCGGCGTAAACAGCACTCTGTTAATTCCCGGGATGATCTCGATGTTTGCGCTCGTGTACTTCGCCCGAAGCTCCACGCCCCTCGGACAATTAAACGGGAAAAAAATATTTTGCTTCGGACGAGTGTATGGAGAGAAGGTCGACGAGGCTCGAAGGGTTGACACGCATGGGGTCATTGACACCGCAACTTGTGCGCTTTTCGCGCAAATATCGCGTTTCAATATCGAAGCGCGCGATGCTTGACCTCGAATCTCGCGCGCCTCGGCGCCGGAAAATTTCGCGATATCCGATCGACGCAAAACAATTGCCAATGCGCTAAATTGATATTCGTCAAATGGACCTTTTTTTTCTCTGTTCGTATATTTTTTTTTCTTTTTGTTTTTACGCCACTTCCGCGTCTGTTGCTTTCGGCTTGCCCGTGGGACGAGCATATCGCGAACGTACAAATTGTCCACGGAAAAGGACAGGATATCCACGATCTCGAGCCTGATATCGAAGAAATTTCCTATCGAAATAAAACCAACGATTTTTTTTTCTATTTTTTTCGAAAATTCTATTATTATTTTTTTTTTTTTTATATATAGGAATAGTAGATTTTATTAAAGGAACTTAATTGAGTTCGTAAATTGTTATTAACGTGATTTAATTTCGAAAAATCTGGCATGAATCATCGAATGTAATTTCGAAAAATATAGCATGAATCGTCTGCTACAAAAAAGAGCAACGGGCAAATAGTCGTTGACAGGTTGAGGGACATACGAAAAAAATTGACAGGAGAAAGTAAGCAGCGGGTGAAGGACCTGGTTCGAACAGTGCGAATTAATTTTGCAGAAAATTTTACACATTTGTAGATGAATTATTTTTTAATAATTCACGACTATCAATAATTATTGAATACAATCATAATTCGCGTAACTCTATCTTCTAAAGAATGAAGAAAATTTGTTTACTTAATTCAATTTAATTAACATTGTTGTTGTCAAATTATGTGTGCGTACTCATTTTTATATTTTATTAAGGAATTAAAAAAATTTTAATATTAAAGATTAATCAATACTTTTAGACGTGCAATGTCTGACTATTTCTTGCCATAACTACTGATTAGCCAATTACGAAAGCTTTTGTTTCATTCAAATTTTACATTCAGTATTTTCGTGTTGAATATTTTTTATTAGACTCTTTAAATTCAATTTAATTAACACTGTGGTGATCACATTAATTTATCATTTCACTCCACTTAAAATTTTCGAGGTTAGATTTTTAAACTCATCGCCACTTAACAAGATATGCCCATGCTCCAATCAAATCGCGTTTTAAAATACTTCATAACATCCCTTCATCCTCTTTTAAAGAGAGGATTTTAAGAGAGGATTCAATTTCAAAATAGGAGTTGAAAAGAGCTCAGTACCAAGGTAATCTGACAAGTTAATTTGTCAACCAGCGCTGAGTGAATCAACTGCTAGCCGTTTGACGGCAGAGACTCCGTGGGTGCACGTACAGGATTTGAGCTCGTGAAGCTTCCGAAAAAGAAGCGCCTTGGCTTTTGTTCACCGACACCGCTCTTTCGCAAATAAACTATATATCCATGAACCGGGTAACGTATTTATTCAGAGGTCGTTTCGTCGAGAGGGTCGATCGAGCACTTCTCCCCCCGCCCCCCCCCCCCCGACTCCTTCCACCCCCTGGCGGCTCTCCTGTAATCTTCTTGAGCGAAGCGGGCATTTTTCCACCTCTTGCCTCCATGAATTTCTATGTCCCACTTCCGTCCTCCGCAGGCTCCCTCCTTTCCGTCACGTTTACCCGACGTGGCATTCCCAGCATTGTCTCGGCGTCCCTCTTTCCTTTTGTCGCTTACCTCGGCCGGCACCCCCTCCAGCCGCCTCTTTTTACCTACCTCTGGCCTTTCTCCGGACTATTTCCGGTCGACGTTGCCCCCTCCCAATTTCTCCTTCTCCACCCCTGCCTCCTTTTTTTCGGGGCCACGAGACTCGCGCTACTTTATTTTCGTTTTTCCACCACGAACCCCACCCCGCCTCTCGCCGACTCGACGCTCGCGCTATTTTTGCGGTAAATACCGGACGGCTGTCGTCCAACCCGCTCTTTTTCGCTGCGGCTGTCGCGGAAAACAGTCCTCGCTTTGCTGCGTACTGTATTCATTTCGTGCCTTTAATATTAGCCTTCTTTGATCAAAAAATATATTGTTTACTGCTTAGATTGTTGCTTCTTTGAAAATTATGAGTACCTTGTGCTGATCGTATTTTTTTTTTTTTTTTTTATATTATATATGTAATTGTTGGTAAAAACTATTTAAAGGATATTAAGAAAATAGTTACTCCATTGAGTGCTAAGTGAAGTAGATCTTGACACCTGAAGAAGACAACTAAAAGGACAATCAATTTTTTATTGCTTATTTATTTAAGCCACAGTAACTGATGCAACTTGCTTACTTTATCAAAAGAACAAATTAAATGGAGACAAGCAAAACAAACGACAAGGATAATAATAATTCTTAAAATTTTTGTTCTGGACGAAGAAATAGGAAGCTTGGCTATTTATTATAGTCGTAATTTATTCAGTGCTTCAGGTGGATAATGAGAAGAAATTGTTTAACGAACATTTTTCAAATGAACATCACAAGCTATATAATTCAGTCTGCGAGTCTGCGGAAACCTACAATTTTTCACTGAAATAGGATTTTTCTCTGGATCATCGGACCTTCCGAATAGACTTTCAAGACTCTGTGACGTAAGCTTTTTGTTTTTTTTTCTCTTGCCATTGTGATTGTTCCACTGAAAATATTGAAAATATATATGCGCAGAGTAGCAAAAAAAAATTATACGACAACAGAACTATCGATTTATATCTTGATAACGATTTGTTAATTATTTTTCTAAATTTTCTTAGTATATCAAATCTACAAATCCCGATATTTCGGGACAAATACACATCTCCTGAATTTGACGAAAAAGCTATACCTGATTGCCCAATCGAAAGCTTTGTTTCACTCAGAATAGAACATTACTGAAATGACACTGCGACTAGCCTTGTATCTATTTCTGACCCTCTATTTTGACATCGGCATCTTCAAACTCAGTTTAATAAGTATAAATGACTGCAAAGTATAATTTCCTCCAAAATAAATCGAACAGTATTCAAACTAGACAAATGCATCCGCTACTGATCCTCTTCTCATTAAATCTTCTCCGACCGATCCAGTCCCGTCGATTAATCAGCAAACCATGAGATTTTTGCAGAAAACGAAGCCATTAAGACCAAGTGATAAATTCATGTGAGCCAAGGTAAAACGGCCGGAACGCACTTAGGTGAATCAGTGTCTAGTTACATCGGGATAAAAGCTTACCACTCCGTCTTTGCCCACCCCCAGCGCCGGTCAGGTATAGTGGGCGGGGTACAGGCACGCGGGAAATTAGTAATCGGATAATACCCCCCCCCCCTTCGGGAGGCTTCGTCTACGTCCTCCGTCTCGCCTCGCCGCTAATTGATCGAAGGCTGCTATTGCCGTTAGGTAGCTACTCGTTAAATCCGATGCTAAGTACAAGCTGCATTACCTCGGCGGCGCTGCCGGGGAGCCCGAGCCGTTACGGAAATTGAAAGTTAACGCGCCACCAGATCGGAAGTTAACTGCGGATCGACAGTGTGTCCTCCTATTTAATCCTGGGGGAACTTGCCCTCCTGCGCTCACGAACTGCGCGCAGTTTTCCCTCCTTCTTTTCCACTCCGAATTAGCGTAAATTGCTGGTGGCGCTCGCGGCGAGATGAAACGAAATGGCCCTTTGGCTTTGTAACTATACTATGGTAACCAAATAGCTCTGCGAATGGAAAGTCGCACTGTGAGAAGTGATTGCTACGTGATATTTATTTTCGCTTTGGAGATTGAATCGTGAAAGGACTGATAAAATATTGCTTACTATTGAAGTGTTTTATAATTTCAATTTACCGTTGCTTGTGTATTTTGTTAATAGTGAAATTAAGAAGCCTTTTCCGAATGTACATATAGTTATAAAATATGCATACAGTTATTTACTCCTTATACGAAAAAATTCTAAGCAGAATCTATGCAGAATTTATATAGATTTTTTTACAAATTCTAGATATATATTCTATAGAAAATTATATGTTCTAGAATCGAAACAAATCAGTTGAAACAACGATCTGGGCACATATAAATACCGACAACTAACTTTTTCCGTTGATTTAACTGAAATTGTATTGGTTTAATGAAGATATCGATTGATTGGATGAGATGTTTAATTGTTTCTAGATACTTAATTAGTTCAATAGATGTTTGATTATTTCAAGAAATTTTTCGTTCACTCAACGAAAACTCGGCTATATACGAGGTTGGTTGTTTCAACCGTCAATTTTTTTCTTAGTGTATGTATTCAAAAATTTTTCAGGAAATTTTCTTTCAAAATTCTACGTAAATTCTGCAGAGTTTGTGAAACAAATCTGTATAAATTCTGTACAAACTCCTGCATAAATTTTTTCTGTATAATTTATGCAGAACTTCCTCATAAAAAATACACACTAACTAAAGTCGATCTTTATCGTAATCACATCAAGTAGCGATAGCTTGATTAATTCAATTTAGCGATTTGAAAATACTTTTAACCAATTAATTGCTTGGCAAGAGAAATTAATTTTTCCTTATCTATACATGCATTCACTGAATAATAAGAAATTCAATGAAAATTAAAGCATGAGTGATTGGCATGGAATTTCAAGATGAAAACTCGGCAGTAGCTTCGTGCCACTTGCGGATTCGAAGCGAACCGAGAGCTGCCTCCCCGAATCGGTTATATCATGCAAAAGACAACTTTAACGCTCGACATATTAAACTGCGCATCCCCGAAGAAAATTCAAACAGATCCCGGACTCGGACTTCCTCCCGACGGGCAACTTTCTAACAAGTCGGTAACCGCTCGAATCTCTAGCACATCTCCCCGGCAGAGAATTGGCGGGCGCTGTCGGCGCGTCAAGTTTGACGTCTCGAGAGCAAAAACATTCTCGATGCTCGGAGAGCCCCGCAGGTGCCTCCCGCGATTTAACGAGGCGAATTCATCACTTTGAGGCGGAGGTCCCGGACGCAAAATTGATCGCGAAATTGTCAGGTGAGCCGCGCAGACACACACTGCAACTTTACACACGGCCAAACTTGACTAATATTCGGCGCGAATTATGCCGCGGCGCTCCGGCTGAAGTTGCGCGATATAATTAGCAAATTTATAAGCGGTGCGCGGCTCAAACTCGATTTGGGGGGCGCGCGAGCCTCTGCGTTATGAGTTGCCGCGCGGGATATTGAAGCCCGTGGGTTGCCTACTATGCGGCCCTCTTTGAGCCGGCGGCACATCGATCATCGTTAAGCACCGCGTGGATGTGCGTGCCTCGCGCATTGTTTTTGCGGGAGTGGAGCCTGTGTGCACCTCGAGGCCATCACGACGCGACTAAATGTGCGCTTGATTTCTGCGTGCCTTAAGGGCCCTCCTTAATCGTAATTAATTAAGCGAATTCATTATTTCGCCGCTTGTCCTTTGTTGATTACTTTTTAAAGAGTTTGCTTTCTAACTTGTCGTGTATTTTTTTTATAAATTAATCAATTTTTCACTTACAAGGAAAGGTACCCAACCCGAACTCACCGATTTTGATGATTTTTATATATGTTGTAGAACATAAAAAAATA
>JAWWEN010000038.1:19088974-19125765 GCA_035582955.1 Sycophila texana | reverse complement strand
GGTGAAAAATTTTATATGCACCTTGGGAGTAATAGGTGATTATTCCCTTGGGTGAATTACTGCCCTCGCTAAAGCTCAGGCAGCAAACTGCACCCACGGGAATAATCGCCTATTTTACTCCCTTGGTGCATAAATAACTATTTGCAAACAAGAACGTCTGAAATTTATATACGTCTAGTCGTCAGTGATTTCTCACGGCACTGCACAATTAAGTCTGTAATCATTTCGACTTTTTTTTGTAATTATTTCATAATTTAACTGAGGTTTTTATCTTGTCACGATATTTCTTTTTTTATGTTAAATAAAAAAAAGTTTAAGTTACATTGAATTCAATTTTTCTCTATCATTAAAAGAAATTCAAAACTCCGTAAAAACTCCGTATTACTTTTCTACTTCTTCGAAACGTTAGAATAAAAATTACTACACACTATTACTATACACTCTCGGAAAAAAGTAATTACTGTATTTATAGCAAAATATACTGTACGTTTATAAAGATTATTTGATAAATTTTACTATACAGTATGGTAAATAATTCAAAATGACAGTCTATATGACTACTGTCCCAGACCATGCAGTAATTTACTAAAAATTTCTTTTAGTGTATCTTCTTTTAAGCATTCGCCGAACCTTTAGCAATATTTTCAGCAAATTGATTTATAAAGTGAGATGAAGGATTAAAATTTTCCTTAATCAAAGAACTAAATAGTTAAAAAGAAAAATTCATCAACAGAAATAAAATAAATAATCATCGATATTCCAAATCATTTGTTTCTCGCGCGCTCACTTGCCGATCCAATTTAATCAATTCCGTATAATACAAACGCTCGCCGCCATTTACAATTTGTCAATAAACGGAGGGCTGTGTGCACAATCGATCGGAAGTTTATTTTTCGATACGAATAAAAGGGAGCCTGGCCTCGCAGAAGGAAAGCGGCGCGCTCGCAAGTAGTTCGACTCCGCGTCGCGTCAGACGACGAGGCTGCAACGGGGTCGCGCCGATAACGAACGAATTTCGGAATACGGCGAAAACTTCGTCGCCCGATCATTTAACGATACGTCGTCGGAGAAGTAAAGTGCGAGGGCGAATAGGGTCTCGATCATTCCCGGTAATTTTATCGATCGAATTAGTTTTCCGGCATCGCTCATAAGGCGACGGGAAATTGCGCGTCGCACTACTGCGAGCCCGGGATCCGATGAAAGATTACGTTCTCTCCTTTTCCCTCCTTTTCTTTCGTCTCGGCGGGAGGAAAGAATCGAGCGACGCGGATTTTAAGGCGCATTCTCTCCGTTAGAATTGCTTACCTTACGGCGCGCTCAATGGCGAGCTCGTTGAAGTGAAAGTCTTGAGAGCATAATGCACTTCTGGCTTCGAAAATACCTCGCTGTCAGTTTTCTAGCCGTCACTTGAGCCTTATTGTTACCACTACTGCTTTTTGTACTTTAGAAATACTGATATATTTTTTCACTATTTTTAAAGTAATATTTTGTAATAAAGAGTTTTTTTTAAGATGAATTTCTAGCATTAAAAAGGCTGTGGATGCAGTTTATCAAAAATTGCCCCCTTTATTGCACTTCTGGATTCAGATATTGCAATTAGAAATTGTAGAATAGTGTAGAAATGTGTTATTTTTAGTTACGATGACTTTTTTCATAATGAAGGTCACGGATTAAAGTTACAAGATTAAAAATAAATTAAAGATATGGAAATAAAAGGCATTAATTATAGAAATAAGGGGATTAAAGATATAGAAATAATTATTTCTTATAAGCACAGTGTCGATTTATTTTTCATTAGGAATGAGTATACTAGAATATTTTTTATGATCGACTGTAAATTTTATTTAAAAGCTGTGGAAATTGAAATTACAGTAAACAAAATAAGTGTAATATAGGAGCTTTTCCCCTTACAAGGCGATTTTTACTTCTGTAGGTCAAACCTCATATTTTTTTTATTAAATAAAAAGTATCTCGAATAAGTTGTAACTAAAAATATAATACAATTCACATTAAACTTGTGAAACAGTATTTCTTGAGTAGTACTGAGTACTAATCTAGTAACAATATTGAAAATATATTTTAAAAAATTGTATAATCCTATGTGAAAAAAAATGTCCTTACTCGATGCAATGGTTTACCGCGAGAATTGTCGCGCGGGTGACTGCTATATAATGTAGCGACGTATTTTCTGTTTTCCGCGCACTCAGCTGGCTCGAGGAGCAGCAGCGGCAAGAGCTACCCGGTGATCGTCTTCCTGCACGGCGAGAGCTACGAGTGGAACAGCGGAAATCCGTACGACGGCAGCGTGCTGGCGAGCTACGGCGGCCTCGTCGTCGTCACCGTCAACTACAGGCTCGGCATTTTGGGTGAGTTGCACTTTCTCTGTCTTCAGCCCCCTCCCCCTCTCCCCGACCTCTTCCGACATTTTTTCCGCTCCCCGCATTCGAGAAACACTTGTTCACCCCGGAAAACGGAATTTCGGCAACCGACCACCCTCCTCGCTTGTTTGTTGGCTTATCCGTAAGCTTTCGCGTTATCTCTTCCCTTTGCTTTTGCACGATTACACGAAATGATTATTTGGACACGGTGGTTATTTGATTTGACTTTAAATTCATTCGTAAATCAAATGTTTACTTTGATTTATTATTTTATGTAACGAATTTCCCAATGATAAAAGTTACAGCCTTGAAGTTAGGAATTATTTGAATAACGTATTGGATATGAATTTGTTTATTGTTTTAAAATAAATATATCCAACAAATTGTGTAATAAAATTTTAAATCTTTCATGTGATTATTAGGCTTTTCGTAAACGGTAGCAGTAATTTTTATTAACAATAATGATGATGATAATAATAATAATAATAATAATAATAATAATAATAATAATAATAATAATAATAATAATAATAGTAATTGAAATAATTTTTTTAAAAATTTGTAGTCAGCTGCACGTGTAAAATTACCAAAGTAATATAAAATAAAGTTATGAAAATCAAGAAAACCTACTAAAAAAATTTAAAAAAAAGTATGCTGATAATAAATTGATTAGCTTCCTAAAATTATTTTTTATTTCCTCTTGAGAATTGTTAAATAAATTTAATAAGCTTTAATTTGAATTTAGTTGTGCAAAAAAAATCGTATTATGCAGTAACTTTCAGATTTTACATAATTAAAAAAAAATGTGTTTATAGATGGGCTATTATAGTTTCCTTAAAATAATACTGCTTATTACTTTTTTTTTTAAAGTTATAATAATTTTTTATATTTAAAATGTTTTTCCATTTTACTACGATGAATTAAATTAGAAGCACTCCGAAGGCAATAAAAGAGCATCTCGCAGTAGTTCGTCTCGGTATTCGGTCAGACGGCGGCAGCGGAGAAAGGGCCGCCGGTCATGTGCGAAGGTGCGGACGTGCGTTATGCACCCAGCAGTCGCGTCCGAAAGTTTGATCGTGCAAAACGAGCTCCCGGGTTGAGTGAAAAGTTGGGCCATTTTTAAAGCTCCGCCACCACCGACGCCGTGAATTTTTAATTTATTTATTTACTCTCTCCGCTTTTTTCCTTCGCTCCGCCGCTCCGAGATTCTGTGCCCGCTGGCTATAGCAGTTTTCGACTACTCACAGTCTCGTTCGGCGTTTCATTTTGTTTCTGCGTCCGTTGCGTTATTTAAATCGTTAATATTTAACGAAAAGTGTCGTTATATTATTTCGCGGATATTGAAATTAATTTAAATCGTTTGCTTCGCCGTTGTTGATGAAACGGAAAAAAGTGTCGGGTATTGTTATTATTGTGCCGAAGGTACGGCAAATGTGTAACTCATTAAGCTGAACGAATATTTTAATGATCATTATAATAATCAAACTGATTTATGTTAACGTATGAAAAATGTTTTAAAAAGAGCATCGTATCACTATGCAGCGTCTTAATTAGTATATTATTAGTAAATTTATTCCGTATATTATCGTCGGTACCTTTAATAATACTAAATAAAATTTTTTTTCAAAAATATGTTTTATATTGTTTCTTTCTAATGTCCATTTGTTTCTTCTCAAAAAGTTCTTCGAATTGTTAAGTGCTCAATTCAATTTTTAACGAATCTGCTGGCAACTCATAGTATTTGCACATATTCTTAAGGATAATTTATTTTTTTATTGAATATTGATATAGAATGAAATTATTATTATTTTTAAAGAGACCATGAATCATTTTAAATATTCAGGAAAAATATTTTCAGAGGGGACTCAGAGGTACTGTTTGCCAATAGGAATTGTTTTTTGATGACTCGACTGAACACTTGGAAAAAATAAATCAATCTTTAAATGACCTTTAAAATTATGAGCAGAGTCATACAGAAGTCATTGATCTCTGAATCGCAGAACTTTTATTTGAAACATTTTTCCCCTGACAATACTTATACGTTAAAAAATAATTTGATACAACTTTTACGATGACTCGGACGTATCGAACACTCTACATAAATACAATGTTGTCAGCGAGTTTCGGTAGTCCTATAACTGACTAAAACTTCGCCCCCTCCTCGCGCAAATCCGAAACCTTCGTCGATCCCAGAGATTCCAGAAAATACGATATGATAAGAAAAAAAGACGCCCGTAGTGGCGCGAAATTTCAAAATTCCGCGCAGGAAACACGAGTGGCACGCGAAACTTTCGGTCGCGACTTCAGACGCTCGAGGCGCCTTGGAGCGCCGGATCTTGTACGTACATTATCCCCGCAGCCTTTTCGCGCCGTCGGAGAGAAAAGTCGCGGGAATGCCGCGCGATCCGATAAGATAAGATTTGCTGCAGCCACGTCGTTCGCCCCGATGGTTATGTCGCGCGGAGCCTTTCTCTGCGCGGCTCACGCCCGGAATTTGAATGCCGTGAGAGTATCGAGCTTGCGCGATTCGCCGGCACTTCGCATCTGTTTTCGGATATCGGCGGCTATTGGGATATCTCAATCGGAGCTAATTTTTCAAGCTGGGAATCTGTTTAGAAAAACATTTAAAGGAGAGAACAAAAAGAATTTAAAGGAGAGATTGGGATAGAGCTTTTTTGTAGATATTTCGTGAGGTTTGGAAATTTTATGTTTTCACAAAAAATCTATATTGCACCTTTTCAGAGAATCACTTACGTGTAATTTAATTGAGTGATTTAATATAAAAGAGGAGAATGACTAGAACGCGGTGTTTTATTTTGTGAATAGACTTCTTTTTACAAACCATTCAAATAATTTCAAGAAAATATTCGTAATTTTGTTAGATAAACAGAAATAAAATAATAGTTGTTAGTGCAAAAAAAGGAAAAGTTAATTAAAAATGTTTAATGAAATAACAGCCTGAATTAGAAACAGTAATTTACAACGCTAAGCTAAGCGTAAGTAATTTACTAACGCAACTGCTGTCCAGCTTCTAAATTTTTATTAATTATCTTTCTTGAATAAACTTAATATCGTGAATGTTAAAATTGTTGCACGTAATTAAATATAGTAATAAACATGCTCACTCTAATTTAGAAGGAAGTTTAAAAATATTAGAGTGTACATATAGTAGTATCAGTAGAATTGCCGTACCGTACTTGTCTGTAACTACTTCGCGCAAAGTGCCTTTAATAAAATTTTTCTTGCATGAATATCATTTGCAAAATCCTCTTTGCCATTTCAAATCGAAGTTTAATAAAGTACACACATATTCGTTTAAATATTTAAATAACAAAGTAACGAGAAACATTCTAAAAAACAATAAAAAATTAAAAACTGCACTGAGTACTGAAGCTTGCAAGTTTATTATTTATTGTAACCCTTTGACTTTTATCTTCTCTACGGTAACTTTGTTCATTAGTGCATTTTACTTAAATCCAACTATTTGTAAAACGATTAAATAAGTAAAATAAAATTTTAATTAACAAAATATATAAACTTACCATTACAAAAATAATTTTCTGCTATCTCACTAATCCCCTCTTAATTAAAAATTATTCCTCCCTACCATTTCGAACTAAAATTTATCAACCCATAAAACAAATCGAGCAGATACCATTTTACTTTCAGCCAGAGAACAAAGCATTTTCGCTTTTAGCGCGTCAATTACCGCTCGCAGCAGGAGCGCCTGGATTAGCAGCGAATCTCAAAGAGCTAATCAGGCTTGTCGCAGGGTCGTCGCCGTGGCTCGGCTTTGAATTTTCGAAAACTCGGCGCCTCGTAAAGTAAAGACGCAAAAGCGCGTCGATTAGATAAGGCATTGAGTCGCAGGCGATGCGCGCGCCTCTCCCCCCCTCTCCTCGCGTCTTTTTCGCCGCTCCAGGGCTTCTCGCGCCCGGGGATGGAGAAACTCGTTACGTTTTGCATTAGAGTGTCGCGCGGATAGTCCGGGAAAGAGAGGCGCGAGATAAGACGTCGGCAGCGACGGGACGGAGAGAGAGAGAGAGAGAGAAGGAAGCGTCGGGGGCTCGAAGGGATTGAAAGTTCCCGAGGCGTCGTCATGGAGACGCTCGCGCGAGCGACCAAATCTAATAGGAAACTCATTACAGGCCCAGGCCTTCCGTTTCAGCGAACTAAATTCTTCGCTCTGCCTCTGCTTCCTCCCCCCCCCCCTCCCCTCATATAATTCGCCGTCTAAATGTTGCGACGCGAAAGAAAGTCGGATTATACCGTGATTGATAGCGTTCAGATGATTCCCTTCTCTCTCTCTCACTCTCTCTCTCTCTCACCCTCTCGCTTCCTCCTCTCTCTCTCTCTCTCTTCGTTTATTAGTTTAGCTTCAAGTGGTTAGGGAACGGCTTGCTCGATTTTTTTATTTTTTTTTTTTTTTTTATTTTGCTTCGGTCGAGAAGCTTAAGATTGCGATCGTCCTTTTTAACGAGACTTTTAGTGTTTATGCCGCTTTTTTTCCTTTAATTTTCTTTTTGGCTAGTCACCTGCCATCTTCTACGGGGAAACTTTCGCGCTTTGCTGCTTCTTTTTTTTCTTATTATTTTTTTTTTCTCGTCGCCTTAACGACACTTCTTTCTAATAGCATTAAACTCCGATAAAATTGATAAAGGCGTTATTTTTCGTTTATAGTCTAATTCTGATGCTCTTTTAGAAAAAAAATTATGTGTATGAAAATATAGAACAAATGTGAGACGATTTACTATAACAAAAAAAAAAAAAGAAAAGCAAATCGTAAATCTTTGATAAAGTTTCTATCGACAATCTATACACGAAAAAGGATTGATCGCAGAATAAATGAAAACGTAAAAAAAGAATCGACATCCATATTTTCAACTCGAGACACTCCACTCACAAAAAATAAGGAATAAAAAGTAAAATCATGATTTTATTAAAAAATAAAATTCCACTCCTGATATAAAAATAATCTAAAAAAGAAATCTCCATGCGAATAAACCTTGAGCAATTGGTTCATCGCGAAATGAAGCTCTTCAATCAATAAATAGGTCAGTATAACGGATTTTATTAAAAAAAAAAGAGCAGGAAAAATTGAAACTAATGAATGCGATGCTCCAAAGCGATCTTCGCGCGAGAAAAAGGCAGTAGTAATAACGAAACGAATTTCTTTCCAATTATAACGGCAATGGATTTCGATACCCGTCGAGAGCCGGTGATCTGGCGAAGGCAATTGCAATTAGCCTCGAAAAGCGGCTTTTTTCCCCACAGCAAGACGTCGATTTTAATACTTGGCCAACACTCATCAATCGGCCCCAGCGTGCAGTGAGCGCCGAGAGGGAAAAAAAGAGCGAGTGCACTCGAAGCTTTGCCTTTTTTTACAATAAGCATTTTACGCTCGCACTCGTATTTACGAATAAGGCCTCCCCTTTTTCATTCTTAATGCACTCAAGGGATGAGCTCATACCTCTAGTTTTAATATCTTAAATCAAAATTTTTATTTTTTAAATACGTAGAAACTTAATTTCTTGAAAATATGTAAGATATTACAGTTTACAGATACATTCGACTGGTGAAAGTTTTTAATAATTTATTTCCAATACATAACAAGTTGATTTTTTAAGTAACTAAATATATACTAAATATCTTTAATAAAAACAAGACTTTTTTTTAAATTATTTAATTTCATCGAAATAATTTAATTCGCGTGCCTCTACAAACGAACCGCGCAAATTTTTAACAAAAAGTACAAACTTATTTTCGTATTTTCGCCAAAGAAGGGTACGCTCAATAAACAGTTTATAAAACTCGAGTAACGGACGCGGCTAAACTGCCCGTAGCCCCGGGGTGTTGGCTCGACTTTTGTGTGTCGGGCTATCGCCGCCCCCCATTGACAAAATAGTTCGCCACCCGAAAAAGGAGCGGAGCTCGCGGCCGGCCGAGGGGCGGGCAAAAGTACCAACTGAGAAGCCTGCCGAGATTGAAAGATCGAACGATACGCCAAAGGAAATTGAGTATTTTATATTTTTCACCCACTTTTCAAGATGCATCGATCCCCACCCCCTCCCCCCTTCTTTCCTCCTCGATCCCGAATATACCGCCGGATTATTCCAGGTCAGCCTTATTTCTGATAATAAAGCGTTAAAATCGGTGGCGTTAAATCGAGCTTTATACTCTTCGTATACGTTCTGATGTGGGCATCGAGGTCAAATATAAAATTTAGATGGTCCATCGGAGGAGTCTTCATTTTTTGCGAATATAAATGCAACGACGTTTCGAGTCATTTAGTTTTATTAGAGTTTGATCTAGAGAATTAGAGGGTAGAATGTGTCATCGTCAAAACTCTTTATTGTGAGCATGGACCCTTCGACTAATCATCTATACGTATATTTTATTCTGAAAATAAAGTGACGGTTCTCAGGAAGTTGAAAAGAGCAATTTTCAAATGTGACAACAAAATTGATAGTAATTCCAACGACTCTACTTAGTCTAACTCCTTCCGTAACGATATTCGAGAGGATTACTATCAATTGATTGACTCAATACATGCAGTACAATAACCGACATTGTAGAGGCCAATAATCGAACGACGCATTGTGTCAATGAAGCTCCGGTGTTCTAGCGGCCAAAGGCCGGTCCTACGCATCTCGGACAATAAAAGAAAACAAACTGATTAGCAGTACACAATATCATCCAAAAAATCGCATATAAAAATAGTACATTTCGATACAAGTGCGGGAAAGTGATTTTTAACCTGACTTCGATCATGCGCAAACGTCACTTCCTCGCTCCTCGTATCGAACCGTACTATTCGATACAACGTGTGCAAAGTACGATTTTGCGCAGCTGATTTTGAGCAAACGTTTGCAGTCGTAGCTTTGTGCACAATGTATCAAAAAATTAAGAACAAGAGTATATTTTTCAAGTGGTTTCATTTTCATATAGCACATTCTAAAATAATAAAATTGGTTCAAGTATTTGTAAACAAAATATTGAATATACCTTAATTATTTACTGTGGAGTAAATAATTAAGATATATTAATATCTTGTTTACAAATACTTGAACCAATTTTAAATGAAAAAACAAAATAATTGAGACAATAGAAGCTAAAAATCAGTATATGTGGATATACTGATCTTTAGCTTCTATTGTCTCAATTATTTTGTTTTTTTTTATTTATTTATTTATTTTGTACAGTACAGCAGAATTATCACATCAAAATTACTAATCGACGAAATTACTCCAATTTCTTTTACTCGTGTTGTAAAAACTGCCTGAAATTCTTTTTAAAATTAAATCGTGAATTTTTAACAAAATACTCCCTTCATACCCTGTACGCCGCCAAATATAAATGAATTTTTTACGCACAAAAAAGAAAGAACTTATTGTTCATCTCTCTATAAAAAAAAATCACATAAACGTCGACTTTTATTTTTAGTATAGAGCTATCCAATTCCATTGTTTTAAAACTTTCATTCCGGAAATAAAGCATCTCATAAATAGAAAAAAAACTTGCACACAGCAGAGGCGACACTACTTTAAAAAAAAAAAAAAAAAGAAAGAGAGAGAAGCTCGCACAATAAATTCGGATCACGATGCGACGGCAACTTTTATCCAGAAAATCGAGTCTCTCCCGGCATGGCGCGTCCACCGCCAAGTACGCAATAATACACGGGCAGATTAGCGCGGCTGGCACCCGGGGATTTACGTACTCGGGAGGAAGCTCGGACGAGGCGCGCCCGCGTCATTGTGTCGAAGCGCGAACAATGGCCGGGCCGCGGCCGTCCGAATTCCGGAAAATTTGAATTAATGCCCCCCCGGCGCTATCACTCGGAAGCTCTCCCGTCGGAAGGCGTTTTTCAAAACGTCCGCGCGGACGCGCAAAAAAAATACACCGCAACATCCGCGGCTTTCTTTCTTTCTTTGACGACGAATTTTTCGCGGGGTGCTCAGCGTTTTTTTTTTTATTTTTTTTTATTTTCCTTTTTCGGGTGTTCGGAGCCGCGACGGCTGAAATACGAGCGCCACTTTCTTTGTCGGGCTCATGAGGCGCGAAATCGGGCGCTTTGTTCCCGGGCGCTTGTTGTCGCCCGCCGCGACGGGAAATTTCAATTAAAGTTCGATCGGACGATAGTTTGACCTGATTTCTGTTCATTTCACTGATTCTTTTAATATTTCTTTTTTTTAACACGCAGAATGTTTGTTTTGGCAATTGGGTCGTTTATTAAATTTTGGTTACGTGGGAATTCGATCTTTTTTAAACGATTGGATGCAATTTATTGAAAAATATCTTTCGTTATTTGAATTCTAGAAATATTCCATGCGCCAACTCTCGCGGATAATGTTACGTATCGAAGTTGCGAAATACGCTTCGATACTTTAATAATTGCGTCTGGTAGAAATTTATTAAAAATTTAACAATATTAGGTTATTTTTTGTGCACGGATAGACTTTTCCAGTAAAAATTACGGGTACGACACCCGTAATTTTTACTGGAAAAGTCTATCCATGTGCGAAACCATTTTCATTAATGTTAATTCAAGATAAATTTGAGTTCAGGGAAATTTAATGTAGCAGTAAAAATTTTTGAACTCTATTTAATTTTTATTAACAAACTTAATTTTAAATTTCGGCATCCGCAGTAACCTGAAATTTATTTTTTCAATCAAATTCCTTCTTAAAATTCTTTGCAAGATCCCACCATCCTTTTTTTTCCAAAGAGAGGATTATTAAATTGAAAAGAAAATTGCCCATCGATGACGATCTCAAACTTTATTTTAAAATTATGAATTGGTTCACGCTCTGAGTGATGGACAAATTTTGCACGCCTCCTCCGAATGCATAATTTTATCCCGACCTCCCGGGGACTCCTCCTTTATTCCGCGGTGAAAAAAACAATGAAGAGGTTGGAGGCAAATAAAAAAAAAATTAACGACCGGGGACTCTCGTGCCGTCGAGTGTTAGTCGCTCGACGTTACTTCTCCTCTCGTCGGAAGTGTACACGTGGTATAAGAAGCGAGACGACGAGACGACGAACGAGATTACCCCCACCACAGAGTCACCTCTCGACATCCGAAATACGAAAGCTCGACTGTGTCAGAGCTTTCGTGATTATCGCCTCTATCTCTCTCTTTGTCTCTCTTTGTCTCTCATTGTTGCGCAACTTTTAAATATATTTTTTTATTTATTTATTTCTCTTTACGAGCTGTGATGTATCACTCTTATTTATTTATCATATATATTGTATATATTATATCTTATATATTTACACGATGTAAACTCTTTTTACCGAAAGGAAAATCTATCTATCCATCTATATCTATCTATCTCTGTCTGTCTCTCTCTTTATTTTTTTCTCTTTGTTTCTCTCTCTCCCCCTATCTCTTTATAACAATATTTCATACATTTTTTTACCCGGACACTTTCGTTATAAATATCAAATAACCACCGGGTCATGACGGGTGATACATAATTATAATTAGTCTATAATTTACGACGTTAATTCGCGAACAGAGGGGGTGATCATATTATGCATGATAAATCTATTCCCTGGTTTATTTCATTATTTCATAATTAAGTAATCACTTTGCCCTTAAAATGGAAATTTTACTCCTCCTCATCCCCTCTCCCCCTCCAGGCAAAAGTGAATTAAATTATTGCGCGTGCGCCGATTCAATCGCGAGTGAAATTCGCAGAGAAGATTTCATTCTCCCGCGGAAGAAAGGAGTGTTATAAAGCTTCCTTTGAAAAGGCCTCAGTGTTTTACAAAACGGAGGTATCAGCAGGTGGGGTATCTTCAAAATGGAAAAGGTGCAGCGGGCTAAAGAAAGAAAAAAACGGTGAGAGTCGAAAGAAGGCGCGCGAATCGAGCCGCGAAGCGATAACCCGACGACTGGCGTCGCCCCCCATTTTTCGCGAGCTAAAGAGAGACAGAGCGAGGGGGGAGCTTGCGTGGCCCTTTGTGCGGCGCAAGCCATGCAAAACAAATCGCGACTCGCTCGAGTGGGGGCGAACGCACCTTTTCCTCCTTCTTTTCGGGCGCGCCTCTTTTTTTTTTGGTCCCAGTCGACGTGGCCTTTTGTGTGCCGAAATGAAATCGCGAACAATGGGGAGGGGAGGGGAGGGGAGAAGGGGTGGCGGCCCCGTTTGTTTGTAATTGCGTATTGTCGGCCTCGCCGGTGAAAAATGTTTGCTCAGACCGAGGGTACCTGGTTAATCGGGCACTTTGCTGAGCAGCGGTTCCGTTGGGTGTCATACCTATAGGTATAAATCGAAATTGTATTTGCTGGGTCTTCCCCCTGCCCTCTTGGTTTGCTGTTCGCGCTGGAAGGCGAGTTATCGCAAAATATTTTCGACAAAGGTGTAGTCCCGCTGGGTAAACTCGAAAAAGAGTGTTTACTTGCAGGGCTGTTTTCGACACGCGAGATTTCGCGCGAAAAAGCCTTTTGTGTACAGTTCTTGTGAGCTTTTCTCGGAGGGTGCAAATGAATTTTTTTTTTCTCTTTGAATAATGTTTTTATATTCCATGCTTGCCGGAAATTTTTATTTTTTAGTTAATCCGTTGGTATCGTGCGATCTACAATCAAGTGTCGCGAAGGGTTAAAATAAATGAAAAATTTAATAAGGGTACCAGTTGCAAGGGAAAATAAAGAACCGACATTCCACGTTTGCCCAAAAAATAACTTTCTGACTTTGAAGTAAAGAGAAAGAGGCATCTTTAATATCAAAATTGTCTTGTTTTATTTTGAAATTTCATCAGTAGATTGCGTGCTATAAATAGTTATTTACAGCACATGGAATTGAGAAGGTAAAGAATCAAATTGTCTCCTCAAACGAATAAAGCTCTTTTTAAAAGAGCAACTTATTTGAGGTGTTCGCAGAGTGAAGCACATTTTACAAGATTACAATAAAAACAAAATTTAATACTATTTTATATTATTCGAGAAAAAATACCTCATTATATTTCCGTATATTCTATTCTATTCTATTCTAAAAATTATATTTCGTGATAGGTTTACAAAAGCTTTTTCTTCGAAAAATTTTCCACGTGCTTTTATTCGCCAAAAATTTCCTAAAAGGATCTACTTTTTTACGAAAATCCCAAAAAAGTATATATAAAAAAACTGTTCAATATATGGTCTTTTCTTTGCTATAAAACTTCTAAAACTGTTTTTTCATGAAAAGTGTTTATCATACCAAAAAATTGAGATGGGTTTTTTCACTGGAGGTGACGATTCTACGACAATTATATTACCCACTCAATTTATTGAATTAAATGAGAAAATTTTATGATACTAAATAGTGATAATCAGTGACATTTTCAATCTTACTCTATTTAAAAATATATAAAAGGAAAATGTAACTTTTCCCATAAAGAGATTTCAAGTTTCGTAATCATTTTCACGCCCACTACCCTCTCAATTACAAAATAACAAAGAATTACAAGTAACAATAGCGATAAAATTATTCAACTACTTACATTACGAACTGAAAACTGAATAAAGTTTGACAATACAAAGCAGCAATTAAAACGTAACGATGTTATACCGACAGAGATCGCATAATACCGAGCTTTTACCGCAAATAGCTCGGGGAGCTTTCATTGGCTAGTCGGTATAACGTGCAATCTCTCAAATTATAATCAGTGTCATTTAATTTGTTTTGGGACTTTGACTAGTTCGGAGGAAAATCGAGTCCATTGTAATCCACTGAAACTATAGCCAGACCCCCGCCCCCTTCACCCCTGAGCCGCGAAAGCTTACGGTTCGATGGGCACATTTGTCCCGACTAATCAAATAGTGCCGCAAGAAATATCTATATTGCGAAAGAAACAAGCATGGGGTCGTCGAGCTGAGCTTTCTCTCATTAAACCGCTCTAACCTGGTGCTCTTCTTCATCTCTCTTATTTAGAAACTTTAAATATTAAATTTTGCGAAAGCGAATCTCATTTCCGGAAGACGTTGCTTTATTAGATCGTAAACTTGAGTTGAGCGTTCACGTGGAGCACCACCTTTTATGAAATAACAAAATTCTTCCTCTTCTTATTTAATTTATTATATATTGCCGTTTATTAAATTTAACGATTCAGAATTTAATTTTTTAAATGTTCATCGGTGGACTATGTAATTTTTAATTGAAAGTTGCAGGATTAAAATTTAATTCATTTATTTATTATCATTAAAACGTTCGAATAATTAATTTAAAAAAAAACTGTAGATAATGAGATATTTATAAAACCTGATATAATGACCATTAGCTCACGATGATTAGCCGTAAGCAGAACTTTATTGTTTCTCGATACAGTTTTTTTAATGATCAATAAAAAAAACATGAAAGACATCATGATTATTATTTTATTTGAACGTGTGCAAATAATAAATACGACGTGAAAACTTTGCATCTTGGGATCACATTACAATCATTAATAATTTACTGTCACATAAATGGATCATAATTTAATGATACCCGAATATTTATGTTAAAATAACAAAGATATTATATTTTATTGTCCGCAATATGAATACATCCTAACTGTTCAATAAATATACCCTGATTAAAAAGTACGATTAGAAAGTACCGCAGTAAACAAAAATAAAGAAAATTAAAAAAAAAAGTGCCTTATCATTTTTCTTCCTCTACAATATCCGATCAGCAAATCCAAAGTCCCGATTTTAATGATAAATAACCCCGCCGCGCTCAATTTTTCCATCGTACATTTTTCCATTAAAAGAAAGGCGCTCGATAAACGGGCATCCGAGTCCAGTGGAGCGTTGTAGCGGCAAAAAAAGGTCGCCAGCTCGCGAAGTATGAAAAGCTTCCCGACAATAAGGGGATGTAAGAATAACAATGCACGAGCTCGCCAAGCCAATATCCCATAAAATCAAGAATTATCCCGGAGCTTCGAGAAACGGGCAGGGAGGGGGTGGGTAGCGGAGGTGGGCTTATATATCGAGCCGTCGGCGATTATTTATCTGGAAGCCGTGGTATTGAATGCATAAATCAACCGCCGGGCCGCGGAGTCCATGTGTGCGTGTTTGTCCGTGTGTATATTAAAAAAAAACTGGAGGGGGGTGAGGGAAAATGCAAAAGTAGCGAGTACAACAAAGGAACGCGCCTCGCAGAAAAGTCGAAACAATGGCGAAACGATATGAATTCCGAGCGTGGCCCGTCGAACGGAAAATAGAAATGCTCGAGAATTTGGGGAATATTTAGTGCCTCTTTGAAAGAAAACTGTATGAATCGCTACTGTTTTTAACATATCTCCCGATTTTTCAGTCATGAGAACAGGTGATTTTTTTTTTTTTTGTGTGCTTTATGAAAGTGTGAATAGTGTGGAACTCGTCAATTTAGGCGGCTTTACGAGAGAATAGGGCTGATTAACAACGTTTTTCAAAGTTTGAATGAGTCGCTGAAATGGTGGATTATTAAATTTCGACGAATCTCTTTCATCGGTCGAGTTCGATTAAAATATTATTGTTCAATATCGAGTTGAAGATAATATTGTACAGTAATATTACTGTTCGTTGTTTATTTAATCAATCAGTTTGAAAATAAACAAGTGTACTACTTGATGAAAAAGTCCTTGTGGATAATTGAAACAGCCTGTAGTATTATGATCATAATTTTTTTTTCATTCTATAAATAACAATTTCCTGTAAAGTAATTGATGACGTGCATTTCTTATTATTATTTTTTTTTAACGTGTACAAATTTGAAAATTACATAAACGTTTTATAAGTTTCATAGCCACGCTTTGCAATTCTTTTGATGAAGGCATTAATTAAATTTTGTCCTTAAGAAATAGGAGAGGCATTAATTATATTTCTTATTAATAAACTCTTTTTTCCTTGTTTTTTTGAAAAAAAATAATAAACTACATCCGAAATTGATAAAATTTTGCTCTAGATTCTAAGGAATTCCATACAAAAATTTTCCTGTCCTTAATTAAAGACGTATATAAAAAGTAATAAATTTCAATTTTTTACTTTTGAATATATCACGAAATCTTGACATTTCTACTTTCCATATTATAATTTATCTCAAATTTCCACGTTACTTCTCAGGATTAATTTTCATTTAAAATTTCGCATCTCGACAAGCTGACAACAATATCCTTGCGTCCATATACTATCACCCATGATATCCCCTACGTTCTAGTCATTCGTCGGTATTCTGCTTTGAACGTAGGTACATTTCAGCCTCCTGTAAAGTAATCCACTAAAGTAAACAGAAATCCAAACAAAAGAAATAATCTCTCCCGTCCTAAATTCCCGAAAAAAAACACTAAAAATACTGAAAAAATAATATAAATTAAAAAATCATAAATTCTAAAATAAAGTAGAAAATCGGAGCACTGTACGGTCGTCTGTCGCTTCCATCAAATCGTCGGACACGGGAGGGGGTAGGAGAAGAGAAGGGAGTACCGCGGCGTCGGAACAAGCGCGCGAACGCGGATCTGGGCTAGTGGACGTGGAAAGAGGAGGCGGAACGCGAGCCAAAGCCGCAGAGCTGGTAATCGGGATCGCATTTTGATTGCAGGCTTTCTAAACGTCAACACGGACTCGCACTTACGATCCCCGGCGAATTACGGCCTGATGGACCAAATCGCCGCGCTGCACTGGGTCCAGGAGAACATCGCCTATTTCGGGGGCGATCCCAAGAATGTGACGCTTGTGGGACACGGGACAGGCGCGGCATGCGTCAATTTTCTGATGACCAGTCGAGCTGTGCCAGATGGTAAGTTTATTTAAATAGTTTTTATTTTTTTTTTGTATTGAGATATATGAAATTTTGAAATTTGCAGTGTGAGGAACTTTGCTTTCATGTCTATATTAATGGCTGACCAAACTCGTATATTATCAATGGTTGTTGCATTATTATTATTATTATTATTATGGCGACTATTTTATGCCTTTAGAAGAATTTAACTATATGAAAGCCTTTTTTAATAATTTATTTAATTAAATTAAACAAATTTTTATGGAAGAGTAAGTAATACTTTTTGCAGTGAAAAAATTTATTTCATATTGTATTAACAATATGAATTAAAATCGTGCATTACTGCTGGTGTTTTGCATTACGAAATTACTGTCTGACTAAATCTTTGTATTACTACTCACATACCCTTCTTAGATTACATTCTTCTTTCTTTTTCATTATTTAAACTTAATTTGTGATTTGAATAATTTTAAGAATAAGTTTTTAAAAATGATGCATACTGTAATAAAAGTCAAATTGCGTCAGACAATAGATATACTAATACACTATAGATATACTAGTACACTATAGATATACTAATCAGTTTGACAAAATGTCTGGATTACCAGTCGCATGCTTGCTTTACTTCTGATTAAATGTAAAAGGATACAAAAGGATTTAATGTTGCAAACGAGTACAGTTGTTTGTACTCATTTACATCATTAAATGTCCTCACAAGAAAAAGAAGCTGTTCCTGTTTCTCAGTACAAATATCATAGAACAAAGGAATTTAATATCCCTCGAAGGACAGAGTATGTCTGATCGAAATCGCATATTACTACTCGTTTTTCCATTATTTTTATTTACATTTATAATTCAACTGCAAAGTCCTTAAAATCTTTTTTTTAATTTTAAAAATCATAGAATTCTACGTTACTTTTTCTAACATTTAGTCAAGGATTTTTTTGTATTACTACTTCCAATCCCTTTCGTTTACTTTCTTCTTTCAAGTTCCGTAGTCTCTCCTTTTAATTCTCCTATTTCAAACTTACTCTCGCGAACATTAGGCTCAAAAAGTTTTTAAGAATATCCAGAGCTTTCGAAAAATGTATATTTAGTAGCAAAAAGATAAAATTCTGACGGAGGACCGCAAAACTTCCGGTCTCAGCAGACTTGTTGTTTTTTTCTCCCCGATAGCTGAATAATTTATCAAAAACGCCAAGAAAGCAGGCTTGTCGTCAGCAGCGCCTCATCAATTTTGCAAAATGAGCTGTAAGCAGTCGATGCACTTCATGAGGCGCTCGGAGACCGTCACACGTGCGCTAACCTTTGGCTCGTGAAACATCGTCAGCGTCCGACAGCTGAAATTAATTCCGCAGCTCATCGCAAGGGCCCGGACACAAACGTTCGGCACCTTTTCCTCCTACATGCAAGATAAAAATTGTACTGCAAAATTGAACATAGTGCAAAATTTAATTCACTTCAAAAATTTTAATTGCATTAGAAGGAGAAAAGTACATCGATTGTATTAAAAAATTATTACGGTTTACAAACTCGAAAAGTCGAAATAATAATTATAATAGCTTTTATAGTGTAGTGTGACTAAAGAATATTGATACTAAAGTATAATGATTTTTAAATTTTATTATAAATGCAGTTAAATTCAATAATATGCAATAATACGTAGAGAAATTGATATAATAAATAAATAATTGTGCAATGCATCTTTCATTTACAATATAATAATGGACATAAGATAAACTTTGTAAATTGTAAAATCAGTATTTTTAATAAAAAAAAAGTAAATAAAATGTTATATAAATATGTGTATCGATAAGTTAAGCTACGATTCACTGTAACATTTTATTAGTTATTCTTTCTACATACAAAAGTCTATACAAACCCACCAGTTAAATACAAAATAAAATTGATAAAAAAGAATAAAATATTCTAAAATTTACTTTTTCTCTTTATTTTCCGAGATTATCCTACTTTCGCAAAAACCACAGTAACTTTCAACACTATTACATATATCTTCATGTACATCCCTCCCGCTCGAATAAATAAAGCTTCGTAAAAATCTTTCATCCCCCGTGCAACATATTTATATCTTCTTACAACATCCCCACCGGAAACAATAAATTCAGCAGTACTACATTACATACTACAAAAAAAAAAACAAGCAAAAGTATCGCAAATAAAAACTCAATTCAAATCATCCCAGCCGTTGTCCAGCCACTAAAGGAAAAGTCTAAAACAAACGGTCCGATTCGGTTTAAGGAAGGCCGGCCATAAAACTCGTGTTT
Source organism: Sycophila texana (assembly GCA_035582955.1). NCBI lineage: Eukaryota > Metazoa > Arthropoda > Insecta > Hymenoptera > Eurytomidae > Sycophila > Sycophila texana. The sequence continues at coordinate 19,106,379 of JAWWEN010000038.1, read as the reverse complement.
TTCAAGGATAATAAAACCCTTCCCTCCTTTTACTTCCGAAAGTTTTGCATCGATCCGCGCGACGCCGTTTCGCTCGGCTGGCGAGATCGAATGCGCGGCCGGAGAGAGGGAGCGCTGGGGGGGGGGGAATCCCCGCAGCGCTCGCGCCCAATTTCCCCGCACGTAGGGCCGCAAGTTCGAGGGGCTCCGGCAGCGGGGAACGAGGCTCGTTTCGCGAAATGGTTAACAATCTGCGGTAGCGCGAGCGCTCCGGAGACGCGCATCCGGCTTCTCATTACACGAGTGGAAGGGGGAGGGGGGAGGGAGGGTGGCAGCCTGCTGATTTTAGCGCTTGGATCATTTGCGCGCCGCGCTGTGCTCTCACTTCTTATGCTGTAAATTTTACTGCTAGCAATCCCCGAGCGAGGAGTATCTTGTACATCTTTTTTACTGTCTGCGGTTTTATTTAATTTGTATGTTAATTTAGCAGTTTAGCATTTTTTAATTGAGATGAGAAAACGCGCAATATTTTTTAAATAATTTGAAGGATGTCTTAATTGTTCGTTTTCTTGGCTGCGAGATATTAATTTCATTGGTAATGTGAGGATTGCCTTTTTTTTGTTCTAGTTTGTCAATAAACTTTGGATGATAAAGTTATACTAAACTTTGAATAATAAAGTTGCATAGTAAAATTTTAGTTTGCAACGGTACTACCGACATCCAACTTTGAGCGATCAAATTTTACACTTTAATAAAATAAAATAAATGTATCAACTTCGATTATTCGAATTGAAATATTGAAGACACTTTAATATGTTTTGAATGTTGACGCTACTCAATCAAATGGGAAAAAATAAATTTGAAAAACTCTTTGTTTTAATATTTTTATTTCTACTTAATGGTTTTAAAATAAAAAAATATATATACCAGTATATTTTACAATAACAGTACAATATTATTCAATGCTAGCTAAAAAGAACTTAAAAGTTTTTTTTTTATTCCATTAAAATAAACCGGAGACATATATCCATTAGACAACCACACCACAAAGGCATTTTTTTAATACACTCTATTGTAATCCGTCGAGCTCCATACATCTGTATGTGATAAAATACAATTTACAAAGTATCGTACATCCGTTGGTGTCATATTAAAAGAAAAAAGCTTCATCCATGGAAACAATCTCTTCTCAGTAAATAATATTCTAAATTACTTAGTGTAAAAGAAAAATTTTTAAATTAAATAACGAAAAATTATATGCATTCCAATAAGAAAAAAAATACTTTAAAATAAAGTAAATAATTTGAAACAAAAAAAAACAACATTGTAACTCGTTTTCCTCAGCTATAGGATAATGTTTCACTTGCGCATCGCTATACTCGCTTTGAGACAGGCATTGTGTGCCGACGCTCGCGTATCTCGAGAACCTCCTCCACTTTCAATCTGCTCTTTGCATCCCTTTAAGCCGTCGCTTTCACATGGATCCGTGCCCCCTCGTCCCGCGTTTTTTTTTCGACACTCGCGTACCACTTTTTTTTCTCTAAAAAAAAAAAAAGATAAAAAAAACATAACGGCTTTCTAGACGCGTTTAAACGCGAGAGGTAATGAAATTTACGCGTGTTTTACTCGGGAAATAAGTCCGAGCTTTTAGCCCGCTTTCAATCTGTATATTTGTAGGGCAATCTTTTTGTTCTATTATTGCCGGCGGAGAAAAAAATCACAATTAAAAGTTTTTGTTTCGGCATCCTTTATTTAGAATTCTTTATTAAATTGCTCGTTGAATGAATAATTTAAAAATGCGCAAACGAAGTTCTTTTCCTATTTAATTAAGAGTCCCCCGTTGTTTCGTCCCGCAACTGTGCTTAATTCCGACTAAAATTTAATACGCACAATTCTGCTTTTAATGTTATTAGCGAATTAACTGCACTTTTATTTGTAGCGAGAAAAAAAATTTTAGTTTCAAATCCAACAATAAAAATGTCTGATGGATCTCTTGCATGTTACGCTGAAAATTATGCTTTTCTTAGTCTTTTAATTAAATCAGTTTATTACGTCCCTTAACTGTATTTAATTTAAATTAAAATTTAATATAAACAATTCTATTGTAATATTACTATTTTCATTGACTGGACTTATATAATTGCAGACATTTTTATTTTAAATATAAAATGTTAACGACGTTGGCTGACTATTTTTGTCATTTTCTACTGGATGTTTTTTTCTTTCTCATTTAAATAGGTATTAGATAATTAAAATATATTTCAATTGAAAAATAAATATTAGTATAATATTCCTACTGCAATTACACGCCACTGAAACTTTTTTTTCAATGACTTACAATACAGATGTCTATAATGGAGCATTTCTATTGCTACTCAAAAATAAGCCTTGCACAGTGTTAAACAAACCAATATTTATTTTCAATTTCGACCAGAAAGCACAGAAATAACCAAGAAAAAATCCAAATGCGTAAAAACACACTGGCCCAGTATACCTAGACAGACGTGCAGTAGTAACATCCGAGTTCGGTCAGACACCTTAATATTTTACCGCGCCGCAGAAAATCGCAATAAAATCGAAGAGGCGTACTAGACAACACCGTCTCGACAGCGCCATTTCGCCCGACAGACAGGACCTTCCCACTGCCCCCTTGAAAAAAAAAACCGGCCGATCGCCCGTTACTCCAAGCAACTCGAAATGCGGTGCGACACAAGAAAGCGCCGCAGACCCCATAAAGATCGCAATGAATCTAGCCTGAAAATTTTTTTACGCGGCCTCGTAAATCAGCAGCGCAAAAAAAAAAAACATAAACGCGTAAAGAGCGCGTAACATGATGTACATCGAGCCTCGTAAAATCGCGGCGGGCGCGGCACCGTCGATACTGACCGCGTAACTAGACCGAACTCGCCTGCGTAAGGTTTATCGGCGTCTACTCTGGGTAATGGCACGTCCGAGCGAATATCGATTTTTCTTTTTGTCGCGTCCGGAATCTTCGGTCAATCATTGATTTTTACACAATTTTCAGTATTTATAGCATGAATCTCTTTTTTTTTAGATTTTATTAACTGTGTATGATAGGATATTGAAAAATAATCGGTAGAAAATCGTTTTTTATTTTAAATAAACTTAGGCCTGGAAGAACCCTATCGTATTAATATTGTTTATTATTAAAAATTACCTACGAATATTAAATTAATTAAACTGTCTACAGCAGATAATCTCATTCGTAATTCTCACATTTAGTTTGTTATATTAATAATTAGTGATTATTATTATGTTTTATTTTTCACTTAAAATATCAATGATATGCATCAGTAAAGACATGGTAAATAATAGCAATATACATTAAACTAAAATGAGCGAATTAAATTGTCTACCGTACAATACACAAAATAACTACACAGTATGCCTCCAGCAAAATTATAATTTGTTAAACATGACAATAAGCAATACTCCCCGTCAAAGTAAATAAATCAATGGATGAACACAGAAATCCACTTTAAAACATGCTGCAATATTAAGTAAATCGTAAGCCTGACTTAATCCTGTGCCTAACTACTGGAATACACTACAATCATTAATCACATAAGAAGCGACGCAAATCCAATGAACAAAAGAAGAATAAATCTTTTAATAATCGGCGAATGAAGCGAAGAAGCTTGAGACACCGTCTCGGAGATTATAAGATAATGCGGGGAAGGAGAATTCGAGAGGGTAGTATGGGTATAGCATTTACTGTCTAAGGGCGTGCCGTTAATCGGTTCACAGGCATAATGCCATCGCGACGTAAGCCTTCCCCTTGTAATTGCACCTGGGGATTCATCAAAGCCATTAAATTCGAGCGACGGACACCGAGCCGATCCCGAGACGTGTTGTCATGTATCGGATGTGCTTGCCAGTTTTGAGCTTTCTGACGGTAACTAAGCTCGTCTTACACACTCTTGTTTCTATCGCTATAGTTATTAAATGTTAAAATATATTATTATTAAAATATTAATATACATTATTTATTAAATTTCAAATTAATGATATGCATTTTATGAAAATATAAATTCTTTTGATGATGATGTTGTTTATGTAACGAACTTCGTGATTATTTCAGAAATTTATTTAAACAGAAAAATAATTATTTGATAATTCTAATTGAAATGTTAAATACATGCGAGAAAGTTTTGAATTTTGGCGCCAATCATATTGTTTTTTTAAATACTTCAGAAGATCCTTCAATCGATGTTTTAAGAAAGGTGGATTGTTAAATTTTACAATTACTGCAAAGGATAGTTAATGAATTTAAAAGTTGAGCTTCTGAGCTAAGGATTTACTTGAAAGTTCAATTTTTAATGAAACTTTGATGTACCTATACTCGACTGCATATTAAAGTTTCCCCAATTTAAAAATATTCGGTTTGTTCAACTTACGCTTATTACTTGCAGTTTTCAATAATTTATAACGAGCTTATCGAGAAAAGAGTGGTCAAAGTAATGCAACCGTCAATCTAAATTGTTTGTTTATTTATTTATTTATAACATCAAATGTAAAAAATCAATCAAATCAAATAAAAAACACCAAAAATTGCAATAAATAAGAATAAAATAATTACATAACAAAAGCTCGACAGCGCGAGAACATAGTACTGAATATTTAAATCCTCCAATTGGATAAAAGCTTTGCGCTACAGAAAAAAAAATTGCACCACTAAAAATCCAACGAAATCTCTCGAAGGCGTCCCGTCAATTTTGAAAGTAACTTTAGCAATGTTTTCCAATAACGGACAGCGAGAGCAGCGAAACGGGCGCCATTGTAATTTCCAATAGGGCAGCTTTCTTCTCGGCGCGCGATTTTAAAGCCCGTAAACTGGGTCTCGTTACGCTCCAAAGTATCGATAACTCACACTGCGAGATTTCATAATTCATGGCGGGTGTAGGTGCGACGGCCGGACGAGGAGTCGGCGGCAGCCGGACATAATTCGTCGCTTGTTATTGCAGGTCTGCTGTTCCACCGTGGCGTCCTGATGTCCGGGAGTGCGCTTTCGCCGTGGGCCCTGATAAGGGGCGCCGCCAATTACGCGACTCAAGTCGCCAAGAATCTCAATTGTTCGGTGAGTAATGGCTCCTTTTTCCTCCCCCCCTTTCCTTGTCTCCCTCTCCTACTCCATTTTCTCCCTCATTGCGTCTTATCTCCGCTCTTCATTTCGTATAAGTAGCTACGAGAGCCGAGATTCACCGCGTCACTCTCGTCGGAGGTGTGCTAAACTTACGTGTTTACGGAGACCAGATGCTGCCTCGTTTCGTATCGATTTTAAATTTCGAACGTGGACAAATAGAAGAATAACGTATTTTTGTTAATAATTGAAGAAAAAAATGTGACGTCACAATTGACACCTCTTGTGACATGATAACACGAAACGAATTGTTTTATTTCGTTCGCTTTGTCATAATCTTTTAGTCACCACGACGTTTTATTAGATCATTTCTTGACATGTAGACTTTTACTTTTTGTTTATTTTCATGACAGTTTATCATATCATTTATTGATATAATGATTTTTATTATTTCTGTATTTTTTGTGATATTTAATGGCAGTTACTACTTGACGCACTAATATTTTATTTCTACATTTTTTATGGCATTTTACGTCATTATTGCTTGACTCGATGATCTTTTATTTCTGAATTTTTTTATAGCATTTTTCATGATTATTTCTTGACGTGATCTTTTATTTTTTGGTTTTTCATGACATTTTATATAATCATTCATTCTTGACACTCAAATCTTTTATTTCTAAGTATTTCACATTATTTTATTGTATATCGTAACATATGAAAATTTCTCATTTCCCTGCTTTTCTTAACATTTCTTATTTCTTAACATGTGAATTTAGCAGATGTATTAGTAATACATCTGCTAAATTCGTATATCACAAAATGACATGATGAGCCTGATAATGGATTATCTGATCTGCATGTCACAAATTGCTGTAATGGTGTAATGATACGAAAAACCGAGCAACAAAACGATCGGCATTTCACGAAATGATCCCGTAAAATGCATGACAAACCCAACAACGAACCCACGTGCATGCTATAAAATGATGCCGCAAAATGACATGACAAATCCGGCGCCACAATGATCCGCAGGCAACGTAGCGTAACAACAGATGCCAATCTGTGACATAATTTTGTGACATTATTTTATGAATAATTTTTTGTTTACAAGGACTTTTAGTATTCACTTAATAAAAAAAGACATTAAATTTACATAAAATGTTGAAACCAGCGTATGATTAAAAGAAAACAAAATTTACGCAGTTTTTACGATCGTTTCAGGTCAATTTTGAATTTTAAAATATTTAAAAAAAAAAACGGAATATTCCCTTTTGTTAATATTCCAAATGTCAAATTGTTTTATAATTTGTGCAATATTACTTTATTCAGTTTATAATAGAGTAAAAGTAGCATAAAATGTTGCGCAAGCAGATGGTTAAAAAAAACAAGGTACACGGCGCGCGAGTTCCTTTATTTTGGAGTGTATACGCATGGGTATATATATATTCGTACTAACGCGTTCATAAACGTACCGGCGAGTATTTTGGAAATTATAGCAGAGATTTCGCCGGAGTCGCCCGGCTTATTTTTTACCCCGAGTCTAGTTTTACTACCGTCCTCGTTATACCGGGGTATTAAGTTCTTTTGAACGCGAATAAAGCGACCCGCTTTTCTCTCCTTAAATTCGTGACTTTTTCATTATTATTATAAAGTTTTTTAACCCCGGCAAATGAGCGGGGACTGCGAAAAATTTTCAAGCTTTTTACGTCGTTTCGGGTCGAGATTCCGGACTCCAACTGCGACCGAATTCTTTAAAACAAAAAGAAAAAGAAAATAAATTAAACGAAATTTAATTTTCTGCAATTACACGGCTACTTGGTAAAACACACTGTTTTGCCATTGTCGCGATATGCGGTTTTGGAGCTTGTAACGTAAGATTACAATTCTGACAAACGTTCGTACTATTTTTTATTCAATGCATTATTCACGCGTGTACTTTGCATACGTTCAAACTATTCAAACTATTCAAACTTCAGAATTATTATAAGGATTCCCTGAATACTATTGGAGTATTGCACGCCTCATTTATAAAATTAATCCATAATTTATGATGCGAATTTCTTGTTCGAATAAAAATTTAAATTCGTTAAGTTCGCAATTTGCAAAGTCCACATTTCGAGAATTTTTTCCCTCTCGTGCACTCTGAATTTTTAGTAATTTTTACTACATTAACTAACTGGCTTTATAATTAACGCACTAACGGGCTAAATTATTCTCTAACGTTTTTCTTCTTTAAGTTTTAAATTTGATAATTAATATGCAAAGAAAATCCCATACGAAAATTACCATGTGAAATACTATACTATACTCCCATCACGCTATCTACTTTCTTCCACAATTACCATATTAACATTATCATTTTTTTATGACGCTAAAAAAATAATAAGTATAAATAAAAAGCAACTTATTCATAATATTAACATTTAAAACGTACATTACTGCTTATTACACTGTACTTTTATTTAAAAAAAATGACACTTTATTAAAGAAATGTCGCACATAAAAAAGAATACCATATCAACAAATCAATAAAAAAATACACTAAAATAATTGAACACTAAAAAGTAAACGAATAAATAATAATAATGCTTAGTTCGTTAATAATAAACTTATTTAAGTTATATACATTCTTTTGTAACCAAAAAAAAAATTAAATAGAGCAAAGTATGGAAAATTACCGTCCATTCGCTAAGCCAAGCCTTGAATAATCGGGACTTTGATGAACGTCGTGTTTACAGTCGACGGGCGACTCCCAGGCGCTGCTGAAGTGCCTGAGGGAGGTGTCGCTGAGCGCCCTACTGGCGGTGCCGGTGCAGGGCCTGGAGTTCGCGCCCGCCTTTGGCCCCAGCATCGACGGCGTCGTCATCGACCCCGGCGAGCCCGAGGACCAGGACTACACCCTCCAGGTCGACACCATAAACACACTCAACAACATCCTTCTGAGGAAGGACGTCGTCGCCAAGCTCTCGAGGTAATCTCCCGAAACCCGACCTCTTCGGCTCCTTATCAAACTACCCGGAGCCGCGAGCGACGCCTTTTGTCCAAGTTCATTCCGGAGCGCGATCATATTGGCCCATTCACAGTACAATAGACGCTGCTTTCATCGAATTTACGTTGATGGTGCATACATGAAGTTACTAGGAAATTTAATAAATTAGTTAATTTTTCTTTTGTCAACATAATAATGTGAATTATTTGAAATTTTTTTTTTTTATTTAATATAAACAATGACTTTTAACATCTGATTCATCAGTGTTTGGATTTTCTAAAATGCTAAGATTACTTATGCTTAGATTGAGACGATTTAGAGGTAGAATTTGTTTATGTAGTTTCTTAAATTTGGATATAAGAGAAATGACTTTTGGTTGATCTTAAAAGTTGGCATTGGCTTGCTTTACGGGGAAATAAACGGAGAGATGAATCGAATGGTACTTTATGGCATCGTGATTTAAAGAATAAAACTGAGATATTTTCTACGGGGGTCGATTTTTTTTTTATGAAATGCAATAAAACTATATCAGTACATGTTGAAAACTTTACGGTGCATAAAGCTGGTGCATTTGCTCTACTACTGTCAATTTTTATTGCAAAATAACACTTTATGGCGTAAACAATGTTTCTTAAAATTATGAAAAAAAGTTTCGCCTTTATGTGACTGTATGATGAATATTTTATTTCATTCGATGTATATTTTTAACGATTTCAATTAGAATACGAATATCTGAAAAAATTACATATTTTAGAAAACTTGAAAAAATTAAATAACAAATTATTCCTCTACTTTTATGTTTTTATTGAAATATTATATATGCCTGATCAAAATCGGATATTACTACTACTACTATTATCGTCTAATTCAATTATAGTAAAATTCTTAAAAGCATTTTTGGAGTTTTTAAAATTATAATAAGGATTGAAAGCCACAGCAAAGTGTTTTAAATTGTTCGATTTTCTATGGCTGACTAAATCTTTGAATTACTACTTAAAAACTCTAGATTGTGGATACTTTATTCTTTTAAATTCTATTCTCTCCTTTTCATTCTTTTTTTTGTAATTTATGAAGAGTAAAATACGAACTATTAGAAACTTTAAAAATAAATTTCGAAAATTTATAATTCAAGAATAAAAATCGAAGTACAAATTAAATTAAAATTTATACTCATCTGCGTACATAAAAAAAAATATTACGACAGAATTATTACAATGAAAACAAAAATACATTAATTCAATCATAAAAAATTTAAATGCAGTCAATTAAATCTTCAATATTTCCATTAAATCTCCGCGTAATAAACGCAAAAACAGCGACTTCGTCGAACTCACCTCATTATTCAAGCGCCATCAAAGTTGAAAAGTCCGCCATTCCCTCGATCCATTAAAAACAAAAAAAAAAGCTACGCAACTTCTTGCGTCCCGCCGGAAACACAATTCCCAGCGGCCGAACCGCGACACGAACGGCGTAAATTCGCAAAAAACAAAAGCCAAACCCCCTCCGTTACTCACTAAAAAAAAAAAACGAAAAAAGAAAAGAGTACCAAAAACGTATACACGAGCCCCCAGCGAGCGCAAATCTTTCGCCTCGGTGTACCTTTCAAAGTCGCGGATTTGCAAGATTAAGCAGCGGCGCCAACGGGCTTTTCGACTTTCGGTCAGCCGTTCGCTTGCGCTACGTCAAATTTTATTAGGCGCGCGCGGAATGGGAAAACTTCGGGTCGCGCGCCAAATTAAATTACCCGCCGCCCTTCCTCGCGAGCGGTGAAAAAAAATTGACGCACGCCAAAAAAAAAAGTAATTAAAACGGGGTTGGAGGGGGTAAAACGAGGCGAGTGAAAAAAAAATTAGCTCGTCGTAGTTTTCGAGGAACTTTGATATGGTCGCTCAAGCGCGTGAATTCATTCTTCAAAGCGAATTACCCGCCTTTCCTGCAGCATTTAAAACCCTCGGCTTTGATGTTCCCGCGGTGCGTTCATTTTTTAAAGTCGTTGAAATAGCATCCTCGGCTTACTTTTCGAGCGCAACAATACCGTTGATGACGGGACTGGAGGGTTGGAAAATCTTTATGGCGATTTAATGAATGTGATTGTCAAAATTCGCGGTTTTGTGCGTAAAAGACGTGATGGATTGATACGAGATTTAAGCTGTAATCGTAAAAAATTACTTATATAGGAGAAAGCGGTGAGGTTAATTTGTGCCTATTGTAATTTTCATTACATATCTGTTCGAAAGCAGAATTCGATATATGGATAATAATACGAGGCATGAATATTCGTTAAAATTATTAATCAAGAAATTATTGACTCTTGTAATGTGATAGTCAGATACCCCTTGATGTGTGGAAATGAAGTGACTGTTTAATTAAATATTCTTCACTCTATTAAAGAGGAAACTACTATCAGTTTTTATCGAATATTAATTTTTGTTTTTTAATAAAGATCAAAATATGTTATCAAAGTAGACTCTATAATCCACGTATTCTAGATACTTAGTATAATTAATTTTAAAAAATTGTTTCATAATAAAATTTTGGGTAGATTCGATTTAAAATAAAAGTACAAAAAAAAATTTACCTTTTCTATATCTCAAATCAAAATATAATTGCATTTGTATTCTAGCTATTTTTTCATTCTGAAGATTACTAAGAGACAATTTATTATATTGAAATTAGTCAAATTTGCAATAAACGACTATTCTATTCTATTCTAAAAGTTATTTATTAAAAAAAAAAAATTGTTTTTCTCTTAAAATGTTTAAAAGAAATATCAATGAAAAATATGAGTCTCATATTTTAGAAACTCGCAAGGCAATAAACTATCGTTAAAAAGCCACGAAGGTCTCGAAGCACCGCAAGCTTCATTAATGCAACGAAGTATCGTTAAAAATGCATCACCGAGCAGGACAAAGTTTCTCCCTCGCGAGGGTTCGCAAATTTTTTTAAGGCTCGCCGGCACGCGAGCAGAACGACCCGCTCGGCTCATTTTTTTTTTCACAATTAACGCACGCGAGCGACCGAACGTTCCCGTGCAAATGAAGCGAGGCCGAGGAAAGCTCATTAACCGCGCTTCGATGGTCAGAGGCCACCTCGACAATGGTCGGCGAAAAAAGAGGCGTCGCGGGCAAAATAAATAAAAGGCAGGGGCGCGAATAGTTCGGCTACTGCAGGCGCGGGCAAACAAACGCCCGGCCGCCAATTCGAGCGTTCACCCCGTCTGGGCTCTGTTTTGACTTTTGTTTTGCGGTTCGGCGCGGGTGTTGTTTTGCGTTCGAAAAATAAAATTAAGACCGATACTTTTTTTTTTGCCGCGACCCTTGCCTTCCTTTTCGATCGATGTTTTCGTGAAATTTTATTGAAGGCGTTGCACAAATGAAAAGCGGAGGGAGAAGAAATTTTGTTTACCAAATTTCATTCGCGAAGAGGCAACTGTTATTTTTCTCTTTTTTCGTTAGCTGCTGCGATGAAACAATTTAATTCATTGCGTTTCATAAAAATATTACGCATGTTATACCTTTTTTTATTGTCTTATTTTGTTATTCGTTAAAAATTAAAATTTTAAACATAAAATAAATTTATTTTATTAATTTAATAATAGTTGGCCGGACTATAAGTCCTTTTACAAAAATAATATTTAACATCAGGATTGCTGCTAAACTAAACTAATAATAAATCTAAAATTTAAGTAAAATTTAAAACTGGATGTAGAGAATTATGGGAATTATGACTTAAACTGCAGCTAAATTTACAGAAAAATGGATTAATTTAATTAAATTACAAACTTTATTTATTTAATTTCAATTTAATTAATAAACTTTTAAACATCACATTTAAAAGAAGATGCATTCCTTTAATATCAATAAAATGTCATTACACATATATAACTTGTCCGCACTAAATGCGCCGCTATCACCAGCCGTACTTCGAAGTTTATCTCTCAATACCTCAAAATACGACCGAGTGCATTATAAACTTGGCTACTCGTACTTAGTACACATTACAAGCTATAACCGTATCTTCCGCGGCCTTCCGCGCGAAATCCAATTTACTGCGCTTTCAGGCCACTCCAATACACCTCTCCATCCCCACAGAAAAAAAAAGATGAAGGCAACAAAATTTTCTCACCCCTCGAACGAGCAACGACGTGTACGATCCTGCTTGGGACACTTAGAAACACTCGCGGCTCGGCGATACGATCAGGTCGTATTCTTAAAATAATTTCGAATCAGCAGCGAAACGGTCTAATAAACCATCGGGCCTCGATTCGGAGGATTTATTAGTCGCCATAAATTTTTGAAAAGCCATAAATCACACTGTCAGAAGAGTGTGCTGAACATTTGGGCGCGTTTTATTCCTGCGGGCGGCGACCCGCTGTCGGTGACACCTGCTTCGACGCGATTATAAACGCAATCGCGTGCGTGATTTGAGGCTTCATCAAACAATCATTTTAGCCAAATAACGCGCTCAGCGGGACGCGATGCATCACCGATCTGACTTTTCGGCGGGGCGACCTCCCGCCTCGCGGCCGATAAGAATAGCCTAATCGAATTTGCAATTTCGCATCGAGTGCCTGCTATTCGGCTAAAATACTTCGCTTGTTTTCGCTGCTTGTTGATTACTTCGACGCTACTGTTTGCAGAAGGAATGTGGAGGGATTGATGAATTATTCATTGGCACGTGATATTTGCTTGAGAAATAATTGTGTTACTAGTTTTTTATTTCGTAGAAAAGTCGCAACTAAAAATTGATGGAACTAATAAAAACTAGAAAGTAATAATTAAAGTAAATAGTTGTTAAATTAAATAAATCATGTAAGAGTTCTGTCGCAGTAGAATAAGCCCCTGTGCGGTCAGACATGCAGACATCATCTCCGCGATTAGGAAAGTTCTTGTTCAGGAAATTAAGTCGCTATATCATAGATCTACAGTAATTCAATAATTAATTTAATAAATAAATGAATACATAAGTTAGTATCAAAAAGTTAAGAATATTGGTCGGGAAAATCGATTTAGATAGCGGCTGCCTTTACTGAAAAGGAACTCCCCTTATTCCACGCGCGCCTGACCACGCACTGACTTGTTCTACTACACGTGAACTCGCTTCGTTTGAGTAATAATACTAAGGCACATTCTACTGTATCAGAACTCTTATAGACTTTAACTAAACAAACCAGAACTTATTACGTGCGCCAGAACTCTCATAGCCGTTGGCTGACCATATCGAGACTCATACTACTGCGCCGAAGTTCTAATAACATTCCTATTTCAATTTCGATTAAATATTATTTTGAAAAGTCTTACTAGTATCTACTCTAATGATTTCTTATTTAAACTGTATTAACTTACTTCCCTGCATTTTAAAAAATAACAAAATTATGCGAAATACAAAAAAATAACTCCTTGCTTAAAAACAAACTCGACTGTATCCTTATTAAACTGACCTTAATAACCGAAGCAAAAGATCCCATCGTTAGTTCATTAAACGAATTACCGAAAGCGCCATCAACAAAGTTCATGAAACTAAAAACATGATAACCCAAGCAGTACGAGCAAAAAATGCATTTCTCTTGAAAACAAACAGTCCGCTTTACATTTAGCCACACCAGTATACCTTCCTGGTAAATTCTCCGTAGCCTCCGAGCCGACCACCTAAGTGTTCCCGAAAATTATAGCCTCCCCGCCCCCGCGCGCGATAAAAGGACCTAAAAAAAAAGAAAGAAAGAAAGAAAAAAAAAAGAGGGACAAGTGAGGGGGCGGAGGTCATAGTAGCTTGAAAAGTGGGGATCAGGCCAACGGCTTAATCCCGAAATTCAAATGAACGAGTCCCGGCAGCACTTAGGGTAACGACAGGTGCTGGGTGCTTTTAAACTGGGCGCCGCCGTGTAATCGCCCCTCAGCCGCCTTCACCAGCCTCTTTTTTTCTCTCTGCCGCGCAGGTACGACCTAATGGTGGGCGTAGTGCGCTCCGAGGCGTATTTCTCGCTGACGGCCGAGGACGCGCAGTACGGCATCGAGGCGGACCGCCGCATGAAGATACTGCGCGAGTTCGTGAGGAATACGTACACGTACCACCAGCCCGAGATACTGGCCACCATTATCAACGAGTACACCGACTGGGAGAAGCCCGTGCAGCATCCGGTCAACATTAGGTATGTTTCCGCATGCGCTTTGTGTTTATTGCCGGGTACCATGGGATTGCCTATAATACTGTCGAAAATCTGTGAATGCTTGGGTAACAAATATTTTGCTTAAACTGAGAGAAATGTTTTAGTAAAAATTACCATGCTGTTTTGAAACGCGGGGACAGAGTCGACAAATAAAAATATTTACTAGAAAGTTTAGTAAAACTTGTTAGACTTAATTATAGTAAAATTAACTGTAAGTTGAGCAAATTTTACTGTACTCTAAACGCTAAACTTTCTAGTAAAATTGTTGATTTGTCGACTCTGTCCCTGCATTGCAAAACAGTATACTAAATTTTTACTAAAACATTTCCCTCAGTGTACAATTTGTACCGCAAATATAAGTGTAAGCTCTCTAATTCGATGAATTTTATTATTTTTTTCTTGTTTTATTTTTATTTCTTGGAATTGTCATTTTATAGGAACTTTTAGTCTGGTACTGTTAATTGAAATAAATATTAAACTATGATTAGAAACTTACAAGTTTTTCTACTTTAATTAAAAGTATCTGTTGATGACATGTAACTGTATTAAATAATAAGTACATAATTAAACTCTTATTCAAAGAATTCCATTATTTTTATTTTGTGTTATATTATTTCTCAAATAAAATAAATAATTGATTACAATTAAAAACTTACAATTAAAAGTTTTCTTACTTTAATTGAAAGCTCTTAATGATGACGTATAACGTGTAATAAAACGTCGTGTATCTAAGTTGTTTTTCGAAGTAATTGCTATAACGACATTTTTAATTGAACATATTTTTTAAGATTTTTTATTTATAATTTTCCTTATTTTATAACCCTTTTTATCTAAATAAAAATGGAATATACATTTCTTCCAAAATTCATGTGTATTATAATGAATTTAGTTCCAAGTTTTAAACGACTAAACTTTTTACGACTAAAAGAAAATTATTGACTGGAGATATAATCTTTTTGAGTTCTAGATAAAACGGACTTGAACGACTTCCAAAATATAATTTTTAAAAGTAAGAGATAACAAATCTTTTAAAAAATCAAATGGGCCAAATTCTTTTTACATTACTTCTGATTCTGAGCCATATTAAATTATAATTTTAATTTTTTTACATGTTAAATTTTTTACATTTACTTAGCTCCTGAATTACGCAGGATCAAAGGTGCAAATTGAATATTTTCGTACTTTATTCATGGATTTAACATTTTTAATCAAAATACGAAATAACGTTTAATTATCTCTTTTTCTCATTATTTTTTTTTACCTGTTATTCAATTTCGCGCACATTTTAACTCTAAACAAACTGTGTTTATCGAGTTTCTCGTAAATTCTGCATTGCAAAAATTGCTAACATCGCTACACAAAAAACCCATATAATTAATAAAGAATAAATAAAAAAAAACCCGCTCCTTCAAATATTCCGAAAACGAGCGTTCAATTTATCCCGATATAAATGGGCTCGAATAATTCATAAAAAATTTGAACAACCAAACACCGTGCATCAAAGAACATTTTCCCCCGTATTATCCAATTAAAAATAACATTTACACAAAATCACAAACCGCCATAAAAACAAATATATAAAATTCAAATGAAAAGATGAAATATTTGACCGATCGATTATAATAAGACCTTCGTCGCCTTATGCGCAAAACTACCGGAGCAAAAGGGAGAAGGACAGCTCAAGTTAAGGAGTGGCTCCTGCGGCAATTCAATTCCAATCTAAAGAGCAAATCGAACTGTCAGTTGACGGGCGGCTGTTTGTTTCTGCGCAGGGACGAGACGCTGGAGGCGCTGGGGGACGCGAATACAGTCGCGCCCGCGACCCGCACCGCCGACCTTCACAGCCAGTCCCATCGGAACTCTTACCTCTACGTCTTCGACTACCAGACCAAGTTCGGCGACTATCCGCAGGTAAGCAACGACGGCGCCGCCTCATTATCGAGACCCTCGCGCTGCACACCTCCCCCCCCCCCCCCCCGCAGCGTAATGCGACCCCATCGACCACGTCGCTGTTTCGACACTAAGTGGATTGAAAACGGAGAGGGAATCCTTAAGAAAGTTTTATTTCTTTTGGTGATTTAATTACTTTTTTTTTTTGCAGACGTGTTGATCACAGCCTAAAGAAAAAAAAGAAAAAAGAAGACACTACGGGCAGGAGAAATGTTGAATGGCTAGGAATGATTATTAGTACACATAAGAATAGTGCACATAATAGTTAAATACACATTATTTTTGTACATGTATTTCTAATAAAGTGTACAAAAATAACGTGTATCAGAAACTATTATGTGCACTATTCTTATGTGTACTAATCACTTCTAGCCTGTAGAATTATAAATTTTTGAAGTATTTATACTAAAATGAAAAATATAGATAAAAACAGATTATTATAGTGACTATAGTAAATTTTACTATAAGTGTGATGAATTTAATTTAAATATCTTTATTTGTAATGGGCATTGGATATTAAAAATTGTTTTTATTGTTTAAGTTATAGTCTTCAGTTTAGTAAAGACTGCAGTACTGTTTTAGTGCTAAAATTATTTATGGATTTTTATTCAAGCTCTGCCGAGAGATTTTCTTGAATGCGGTTACGAAAGGGTTAATAAACTAAAATACGTCCGTGTATTTATTAACAATGAAAATAAAGTGTCGCGTAAAAGCAGTAATTTTCGAAATTTTTATTGTTTCAAAAGTTATTGAAATGAATGAAAATTCATGAAAATCTACTAAAGGAATTTTGCATAAATTATTTTGTACGAAATTTTATACACTTGTTTTAATTACATACGTAACTTTTGAATCGATAAAAAGTTTTTAATCTGATAAATATTAAATTACGGCTTTCACGATCTTACTTTATTTTTTATTGCACGACTTTTATAATTTCCGACTAATTAACGTTTACGCAAATGCTTATTTTACCTATACATATTTTAAAAATATCTTTAGATTTCCTTTTTTAAAAATCTCAAGGTAATTAGTGTTAAATGAACAAAAACGCTGCCAACTGCACTGGCACAATGCTTGCACTGGCAATGTCTGCATCTCTAGTTAATTAAATTGAGAATTATCCATCGTTTCGTTCAAAAGTTATGAAAATTCAAAAATTTTCCAAATTCAAAAAATACAGAAATAGCTCTTAAAACGTAACTAATTTATAGAAT
>JAWWEN010000038.1:19054516-19083743 GCA_035582955.1 Sycophila texana | reverse complement strand
AATAAGTACTTTTACGTCAAAATTTGAAGATCGAAAAATTTTGGCGACACAAGGCTTTCTCTATGAGAAAGCAAAAAGAAGTAAACAGTATTCTGAAATAATATTTTTATTTCCAATATTGAAAATATTTCATGTAGGATTTCAAGCTTATAATAATTTGAGAGCAGTGTGACAAATTGAAATTTTATAATTTACAAACACCCAAAGCATATTTAATTACTTAAATTAATTAATTTTATTAAAAAGAAAAGACCGACACAAATATACGTTAACAAGAAAAGAAACAAAAAAATTCACGCTCGTTATAAAAAAGTTACCAGTTGATCTGCATGCGCCCCGATAAATAAATAAGAATATTATATTTCCTCTCGTAATTTATATTATACCGCAATTTATTTTCAAGATTACGATGACATAAAATATGGTACACTGTGCGAATGCCTCCGGGCCTCGGAATCCGGCAAACGACGTCATCAATCACATTATCAATTAATTTCTTTTTTGCCTCGCTCGCCAACAGTACTATAGCTTATTCCTCCACTTTTTTTTTCGCTGTCGCGAGTTTAATTTTCCGATTGTCCCTTCCTCCCCACTACCTTCGACTCCACACACATTTATTAGCCATAATATCCCGTTATTGTTTTATTACGGCCTCGTAGCTGCAACTGCGATGAAATAATGGCAATTATATCATTGTTTTTATTAAAGTGCTTATCGCGAGGTGGTCTTTCATCGCCGCGGCCGCGCCGAGTGTCGAAGTAATGCAATTCGTTCCTTTACGACTCATTAAAAAAAATTCTCTCGGTCAAAATAATATTTTTCTTTCCAATGAAAGTAACACTTGGAGGGAGCCGTTACTATCGCGAATGGCCCTGTAATGGTGAAACACTTGAGCTTAGCGAAGCTAATGAAACATTTAAGGAAAAACAATTAAAATTATGAAGATCCTAAATCCTTCTTTTTATGGCTTTTTTTCATGATAGCTATTAAAATTACATAGGTACTAGTTTTATTAATATTTGAATTATGGCATTAATATATTTCATTTTATTAGCGTACAAGATGTTTATAATAAAAGGTAGATAAAAGAAAATGTGATTGTAGATATTTCAATATAGTTATTTGGGAAGTGAATATAAATAAATAAATATAATTATATGAAAAAAGTAGTACTGGTTGAGAATAGTTATCTTAATATTTTTTGAGTGTTGAATTATGCATTCATAAATGATAAAATTCCCCTTTCATTATAAAAACATTAATTTTTTCAGTTTGAATTACATAATTCAGGAAGTCTTAACAATCTCTTCCGTCATTGTTTATTATTTATATCGATATAAAAAATAAATGCACTTCTTAAATGTATATATTCTTTTTTGTAACATTTTTAATTTAATATACAATGACCAGTCTACACAAAAATATCTTCATTTCTTATTACACTCCTATGCATGACGTTTCAAGGCGTTAAAGAAGCAATTGCCCAGTGCATCATTTATTAATACTTACTTATTCAATATTTATTAAAAAATGTCCGAACTGAGCCCTCAATGCTCTAAATAATCTATACCTACGATCTAATCAAATTAATCGAAGCCTCTCAAAGTAACCCAAAAAAATATTCATACCATCAGTAATCCGAACCATTCAATAAAATTCATATACACTATGCAGCTGATATCGGCTGATCGAACGATGAAATACTAGCGGCGTGTAGAACATAAGGGAGGCAAAATGGCAATCAATTTACAAAGTAGCCTCATCGCGGCTCAACCTCGGGGGAGAATCTCCTGCCGGAGACCTTCCGGAGGCCGCGCGGATCCGGATATTTTCCTCCGGAGAGTTCGCGGGGCGCCGGCATCACACCCAGGGCGCAGCTTCGACGGCACCCGACGGCCGCACAAAGCGCGCCGCTGGACGTCGGCTCGCGTTATCGTCAAAGTCAAAGCCGCGCGTCGCCGGCGGCCAAGACGTCGCGGCCGGACGAGTGACTTTAATTTTAGATTATCGACCGGGCGGTTCAACGAACCCGGACCGATGCACTGGGCGATCTTGAAAAGTGCCCGAGGGACCGGTGGAGAGCTCCGGTGCCCTCCTCGAGCGCCGATGTCATTTTCAGTGTGATGGAATTATATTGTGGTTTAGACGTTTTCTTAATTAATTTTTTTCTTTTAATTTTACCTTCGCGGAAAAAGGGAAATTTTAATATTCTCTGTTGGAGGGTCTGCTGTTCGGATCTTGAGTATGTCTATGTCGAGAATGAAGAGAACAAATTACTTGCTCTTTCTAGTAAAAGCAATATTTATTTATTTTTAAATAAACGAAACATCAAAATGAAGACGCAAGTATCTTTTATTTTGATTGGCTCAAAAAAAAATCGACTTCTCTATACTTTCTTAGAAAAATCAGTACCTTCTAGTAAAATAGTACCCTCAGAGAGAATAAAATTGTTTATTAAAAATTACTCAATGGTTATTAATCGCAGAAACAAAATACCTTACACATACAAGAATTACTCAGAAAAGCAGGCAATTTCGACAACGACTATATAAGTTTCTTTACAAACATATAATTTACTTAATCCCAAAATTACCAGCCCATATAAATTTTTACAAAAAAAAAAGAGAGAGATCAATTTTTATCGTCCCATTCGCTCCGTACAGAAACACAAAATAAAAAAAGACGAGAGGATAACACTCTCGAAAAATATACTGCGAAACTCGCGAAGAAAAAGAGAAGAGAGAAAAAAAAGAGCAGCGTACAGTGCTGCGAACGGCGCGCGATAAAGGGTTATTGCCGTCATTTTTGCTAATAAGACTCGCGTTATGCTAAGCGGCGTCGATTCGCCGCGGAAAACAAGCGCGCCGCCGGAGAGTAAGAAAAAGGGCCGCGCGCACGCGATTGGGGCTTAACGGCGCGTTGTGTTGCATCGCTTCCGGCGAACGATGGCTTTTGCCCTGATGATTTTAAAATTACGCGGACTCAACGTCCTGCCTCCCTTCACCCCGAGAAGCGAACTTGTAATTCGAACCAAATTGAAGCGGCGCGAGTCTAAACGACGAGCGATCCCGGTATAAGTTACGCGGAATCGATTTCCCCTTGAGTGCGGCAAATTTAGATTGAAATCATCCCGCCTTTTTTTTCGTGGGCGGGAATACTTTGAGCAAAAAAAAGGATGGCGTGTGCAGTTTAATCGTTAAAAATCCGGGTACTGCGAAGTTTCTCGGAAAGTTTCGTTTCGATCGTTTCGCAAACAAATAATTGATGTTGAAAACGATGAGCTTCTCGGAAACAAAAGTAATTAGCGGTGTTGTTAGTGACTTTTTCTGTAAACGTTGATATTCCTTTCTCCGGAAGAAACTCGACTGTTCATGTGTGACAATAAATTAAAAGTTAATCAATTTAATTAAAATAGTTAGTTTATTTTGTTGTTCCGATTCTTTTAAAGGGAGCAAAACATTTTTACATTCTTCCAGTTATTTTCATAATATGTTGACTCAAATCCGACGAAGCCTAAATAAAGAAGAATGTTTTTAATGAACTTTTCAAGGTTTCTCTTCGTGTTCCAGTTATTTTGGCGAAAACAAAAGATTTTTATGTCCTTCGTTTAACTGAACGATATAAAGAATTAGTAGGCATAAAAATGTGCGAACTAAAATCCGAAAAAAAAACTTTTAAAATACAAAATATTTTTCATAACTTTTTTTTTAAGGTTTAGCATCCAGCTTCAGTTATATTATTTTGACGAAAACAAAAGACTTTAACATCCCTCCAGTTATTTCCATCCTTTTGTGGATATCGTTTAATGCAGCGCGCGTCCATTCCTTCGCGGAGAGTTTTTAGCTTAAATCAATATTTTCCGAATGCCGTCGGTATACACTCAGCGAACGAAAAAAAGCCGCAGTGTCCAGCGCTGATGAAACGACGGCAAGGCGGGACGAGGGAAAAAAGCAAGCCGGACGATCCTAAAAACACGGGGAATTCTGGGAAACAATGCATAAAAAACTGGCCGCTCGTTCGAGATGCCCAACGAAAAAAAAAGAGGAGCGGGTCATGCGTACTATACGAAAATTGTTCCAATAAACGAATTAGTCGCGCAAAGCCAGAAGCGCAATCATCATCGGTATTGTTATCTACGTCTCGATAATGTCCCTACCCTCTGCTTCTTTTCGCTATATCCACCTCACGCTGATTTTTTTTCCTGCCTGCCTTTATGTACGTACGGTGAGCGTAAAATCCGAGTTCTATGGGAATTCATTTTTAAAGAATCTTTTAAACGAAAAATCATTCGCTGGTTTCGAACCGAATATGAGTGTTTAAACTGGAAAATAGTGAGCAATACACACTGGCTAATTTCAAAGTATACAGTTTAATTTAAAGGAAATATTTTTTAGATTTTATTTTTGTATTTATTCTATCGCTGCACTGTCATTTTGAACTCATTTACTGGACTTAAGGCTTTTAATTTAACTTCTTTTAGAGGCCACTGTTATACGGGTGGATCTGTGGATGCAGGCAGGGACATGAGTGTCTCAAGAAGCTGCTCTTTATTTATAGATTTTTAATTTAGCTCTTTAAAATAGCTTCGTATTTTAAACCATTTGGCCTGTTATTGATAAATATAAATAAAATAAAATAGAATTACATAAAACATATGGAAATAGAAATTCATGCATTGTACGTTTTCCTTTTAAAACGTTTAGCAGTGTCCAAATACCTCAGATTGAAACAAACAACACTTTAAAAAGTTCGAGCATTCAGATGTGATTGAAACCATCTCATCTATCAAGTTTTTTCCCGAACGCAAAGATGAAATATACATGGAATTTAAACGTATACCTCTAAATACAGCGTCCATTTCAAATTTTTCTAATGATGTCTGACAATATCGAGCCTCTACTACTTTTTAAAACTGAAACCATTTTTATTGTTTCATCTAATAAGATTTAATAATTTATGTACATAATACTTATTAAACAGGTAATTCATCTTTTTATATAAAAGTGCGAAAATTGATTCCAGTATGATGTCTGACCATATCAGCATTGTACTACTTATACGAACTGAATATATTGAATTAGCAACTCTGTGCTTAAATAATACTCGTGTCAAAATAAAAAACAACCTTCTTACTTAAAAAACAATTTTGACTTTAACGTCTTTAGATTAATAGTATTTAGAAAAAAAAAATACAAAAAATAACCTACTTACCAGTAGAAGTCTATTAAAAATTAATATCACATCGCCATAGGATCCTGTTAAATAACAAAACAATTAAAGTTTAAATTTTACTAAAAACAAAACCGAATTTACGTGAAAAATTCTTCCTCATGCATTTTATACTCGAGGATGAATAGTTCGCTGTGCACAACGAATCCCGCTGTATGAACAATCGTATTTTAGAGCGAAAAGAACAATGAGTTTACAGTTCGAAAGTAATCCAGCAGTAGTTTTAAGAATATAGCAGCCACTGTATTTCACGTCGTGTACACCTGCCACATTTGTCACCTTAACAGCATGTCCAAAAGACTTGTATCCCCCACCTATATCCTCGGCATTAGTGGCTCAGAAAACGAGTGTAAATCTAAAAGTACGTAAACACCCCTTAGAAATTATCGTCTACTCAAAAGAAACATAAGCTCTTTTATTATCGTTATTTTTGCGATATACGAGCGTACACTTTGCTGAGCTGATCGATCCTGCGTGACCCGAGCAATTAAACAAAATTTATTGAGACTCCGTAGTTCTTCAGGTTTTAATAAACACTATAAAGTACCGTTTACTTTTGTTTAAACAAAAAAAAAAAGAGCCTCAAGTAAAAATTTAATAAAACTACGATAATTATCAAAGTTTTAGTAAATTATAAAATATCTTGGGCTTTTGTTTGATTAAAAAAAAACTTCTTTCCATATCTCTTCAGAAGTTTCGCTTTAACTTGATTCCTTGAAAAACGAAAAACGGTCGATTACATTCAAAAGAAAACAAGTATAATACCTTTTTTTTTAATGAGCACAAAGAAAGGGAAGAAATGGCCTGAAAGCCACGGAAAAGCTCTTGACTTTTACTTCAATTTCCACTTTGAGCTTTTTCTCTCACGACTCATTAGATTCTAAGAAATCTCCGTTTTAAATTGATCGTCTAATTAAACAAAACTATCTGCAACGACAGATCCTTTGTGCTGCGTTTATTTATTATTCAAAGTTTCAGTGTTATTTAAAAACATCTTCAAAATAAACACTCGCGGACGTCTCTTATTAATTGTTTATTTTTAATTATTAAACACAGACACGATCAGGCCAAATTACGCCGAAATTTCAAGGGTAAATTCATCGCGGCGAGCGAATTTCCATGCGCAATAAATTTGTCCGTTATTACCAGTACTTACCAATCGAGGAGAGGAAAAAAAAAGAGTCAGTAGGGGAGAAGGCTCCCGGGCACTTTATCCCCAATTTGTCACCCGCAACCGACGCGTCTCCCGAGAACACCTTGAAAAATCCCCGCAGTGTCTACCACCATCTTTTTTTTCTTCACTTCCACTCCAAAAGCTCCGCTATCTCGGAGCCTCGTAGTTCTCAGGCGCGTGGCTTTGCTTTGCATACAAATAACCGGGCCTCCCTCGGCGAAATCGACGCCGCCAAGCGGAAACGGAATGAAAAAGCGTTAAATAGCGTTTTCAATAAAAGCTCGCACTCATCCCGATCCTTCACCTTTTTCTCGCCGCGCCGTGGGCTTTATTAACGACTCTAACCTGATGCTCGGTTGACTTTGTGTTTTCGCAGGCGCGCGTGTCTCCGGTTGCTCGGGACGGCTAACGCAGCGGGGAAATTTCGGGGTGAGGTTTTGAGGTCCCAAAATGCCAGTATCAAATTTCAAATAGACTAAAGCCTCTCGAGATAACTCCTTTAGCCTTAGACGTTATCTCGAGAGGGCTTAGTTCGTTTGAAATTTGCCGGCTGACTATATTCGGCTTCTACTACTTACTCTACTAATAATTATTTTTCGTTGCGTGTTAACGAATAATTTTTCATTACGAGTTTTAAAAGTTTTAAATTCCTTTAAATGTTTATGATTTTAGATTATTCTTTGAAAATATGTTTAGCTTCTTGATATATCAATTTAAGTCTGTTGTTTACGTTTTTGAGATATTTGTGCCTTGAGTAGGTAAGACAAGATAATTTATATATTTGTATATTTATAATATTTAGATATTTGTATTTGAAAAGCAAAATCTTTGCCCCGTAATATGATAGAAATTAATCGAAAATTATAAGCAATTTCTAGTTTTCATTAAAACTAGTTAAATTGAAACTTCAATACTTATGTTAAACTTACTGATATTTCATCAAGTTTTTCTTTTCAAGCTTTAATAATATTTACTCTTTGCAAAGAGGTACTTCTTAATCATCTTGTATTTCACTTCCAATGTAATTACTACTGGATTCTTCATCGATATAAAGACCTGTTGATTAAATTTCGTCGGCAAAAAACAAAATATAACAATTTTTCTCTTATGAAAAATGTAAATAAAATATTTTACCTCGATTTAATAAAAAGAATTCTGTATTTTATTAAAAATCTTTTCTATTCCAATCGAAGTCAATATTAACAAAGCGAGAGTATCGACTAGTACTAAACTTTTATTAAAAAAAAATAAATGTGGATGAAAGAGCGACTCGAGGCCTCTTTTGCACTTTATTAAGTTTTTTTTTCCTCACATTTCAAGATCCCATATTCCATTTCACGCGTGCATTTATTCCTCCTTCAGGGAGCCGCGATATGCGCGTCTCTCCCGAATGTATATTTTCCCACTTTACGATTTCACCCTTTCCTCCCGCGAGTAGGACATCGTGCAATTTTAAACTCGGCCTTTATTAGTGCTCGCGATTTCGGGACTGGAGAGAATCTGGACGTTGAAACTAATGCCCTGCGCGATTCTCGGAAATATTTAAAAACAAAAAGAAAAGAAAAGAAAGGAGAAAGAGCAGGGTTGGTCTTCGTTACGCGGGACTTTATTCATTGATTTACGTCCGCCCCATTTTCTCCGTCCGCGCAACTACCCTTTTATCTCATAGACTCCTTTCTTGCTCCTGCACTTTATTGCCTCTTCTATTCGCGATTTTTTTTTCATCCTTCGCCGCGCCGGATTCCGCCTTTGCATTACATTCCAAAGCACTTTCCTGAAAATGTAGCATTCTTTCCGTCGGAATATAATGGTTGCATTCATGAAATATCTTATTAAGCGAGATAAAATTGTCCTTTTCACGGCAAGTCCTCTCTCGCATTTTATTGTGGAAAATATACTGATAATTTTTATTCGTTTACGTTTTTACCTTTTACTTTTATTCCGCTATTGGAAAGTTGCATTGCAAATGGATAACTGATAAAATTGCATTTTATGCGAAATACTTCTTTTAAAAAAAAAAAAAAACTAATTATCTTCTATCGCATAGTTTTAGAAAATATGTTGTTAGTCGTATACTTAAGTAAAATCAAATTACAAATATAAAAAATTGAAAATAAATCTTATACTTAGCAAAATTAAATAAAGTACATTATTTTAACATCGCATGACCTTTACATTTTAAGATATTAAAAATAAATTGATCAGGAACTTTTGTCTTGCAGTACCAGTCTACTTCTACTTATTAATGCAGCTCTTTATTTAAATACTAGTAAAGTAAAAAAAAAGAATTAACCTTTTTAATTAAAAATTTTTAATAAAAATTAATTCCGACCCTTTGTCTGACTACATCCAACCTTTACTACTTAACCTTTTTAAATAGCAGCTCTTTATTGAAACAATAATTTTGCAAAAAGAAAGTGACCTTATTTTTACTCCTTCATGACCTTCAATATCAAACTTTTTATACTTGTTATAACTCAAAATACTTTTATTATCAGAACTTTATTTTTAAACAACATTAATTCCGAAAGAACAATTCCTTCTTATAAACAGATAAAAAAAATTGATTCTGACCTGATGGCTGACCACATCCGCCTTCTACTACTTATTAAAACATACTATCTCTACATAAAAACTCTAGTGTAAAATTAGCCTTTTTACTTTAAAATTAATTCAGACTTGGCGTCTTTTTTAAATTGTATCTACCACACGAACTGCTACTTCATCCAAACAAAATCCGTAAAATAGCTTACATTAATAAAAAAAAAGTCCCTTCACAAGAGAAAGAAGAATCGAGGTAAAAAAAAGAAGAAAAAAAATGGCAAAGCTGAAAAATCGTCGGAATCGCGGCCCATTTAATCCATTGAAGCGTCAACGACGGCCAATTTCTCGCGGGCGGAGAACCGCCACGCGGCCCGGGAAAATTCGCTTGTGTACACGGCGGCTCGGCCGAGTCACGGAAGCGGCATAAACGCGTATAATGCCCGGCCGCGGCGGCTCGTACGTGCACGCGCTATTACGCCCGTACGCGCTCTGTTTTCCCGAGCGAGAGTAGTCGCCGCCCCATTCCGGCCAGCGCCACCCTCCCCCCACCCCCGCTCTCACTCTTCTCAACTCCCGATATTTTTTTTTTTTTTTTTTCGCGGCAAGAGGAAAAATTCATACGTGCCCGATGCTACGTGATTACGGCCGACTTCTTTCCCCTTTTTTTCTACGCTCGTCTCTCCTCGGGGCGAATCGTAAACAAGCGCGTCTCTGGAATTGATATTTTAGTTTAATTTCAATTTCGCCGGGGGGTATCGGGAAAAGTTTCCTGAAGTGTAATAAGATTTCGAGTATTTTCGTTTTATTTTCCCGGGAAGTGAGGAATTTTTTGTTTTGTTTTGTTTGCTTTTTTTTCTAAGGAACGTACTACTTGAGATTTTCGATTATTCGACAATGAAGCGGGAGAGTGTACTGCGCGCTTTTCAAAATATCGTCCGGCTGGCTTGATTGATTGGATCCTCTCGGGAGTGTCGACGCGGAGGAACTACCAAAGAGTAACTTTTTAAATTTTCAGAACTCATCTTTCGTCGGGGAAAATCAATGATTTATCGAAAAAAAAGGTCATAACAGCGACGACGTGTCCTTCTTTTGGCTTACTGAGTTTCTCTGAATGTCAGAAACAATGTTTGTCTGGCTGGTCGTCTGTACCATTCGTTTTACCGAAAATCAAAAGGAATCGAAAATAAAGAAGCAAGTCTCTCTGGGTAGATTTTAAAGCTACCCTATCCTGACATCACTTCCTTTTTTATTCGATTTTTCCGGGAGCTTGAGGAACGCTAAAAAAGATATTTTGTCGAGCTTTATTGGATAACACACGTATTGTATAAAATTGCTTGGATGATTAGCGTTTTTTCGACGTCACCCCCATGAAAACGTTTTGCTCAAGGTTTTGCTAGCACTGACTGACTTCGCTTTTGTACGAACTGACATTTATATATATATATTTTTTTTTTTCTGGCTGGCAGCACTCGGAAATATGACGAATGTACTTATGATGAATAGCAAAAATCGTTTTTTTTTATTGGTGCTATTATAGTGAATAACAAGACTTATCTATTAAATTATACCGTTAAAAAAAAATAGGCTACTGTTTTTAATAATAAAAGATTTTTTTAATATTTTTCGTAGTACCTAATTTTTTTATTATTCTATTTTAATCAAGCAGTAACTTCGGTTAATTCAACAGAGTACTTTGACGAGGTTGATATCTGTCAATAAATCTGTCAATAATAAATCAAAATTAATTGTTCTAGAAGCCAGTTGTAAATCTTGAAAACCCCTACTCTTTTTTCGATATAGCTACAGACGAGTTCTTATTGCCATAAGAATTGAAAATAATATGAAAATTTATATTATATTACTTACATAAAATGTATAGGAATACGTAAATAAATAAATAAAATTAATTAATAAATAAATTACTTATAAGAAGAATGTATAGTAATTAATAGAATTAGCTGAATTAGCTGCCTTCGGATATTTTATCTAAAAATATTGCGATTAAATGTATGCAATATAAATATTAAAATATTACAGTGTCAAACTGTCAAATTGGTTTCCAAAACGGAAATGTAATTTAACCTGGATTTTATCCTTACAGAGGCAAGGATGTATACATGGCGAGGAACTGCCGTACTTCTTCGGGGCGCCACTTGTTTCTGGGCTTGCGCATTGGCCCCGGAACTACACGCGAACGGAGGTTGGTCTCTCCGAAAGCGTCATTCTATACTTAGCGAACTTCGCCAGGACCGGGTATGTCATTTTTCTTTTACCTTTAATAACATTTCACCATAATTATTTGCATGCACAGATCACATTAAATACGAGAAAAACCCTCTCGAAATTTCAAAATTGTCCTCGACACGGAGACAAGCACTTGGTCCCTTAAAATAAGTAAAAGTCTGCTCTTTTTCTTGGAATCCTATCAAATCGTTTATTTAACGCCAGAAAAATATTTAAATCCTATTTAAAGTCCCGCAACTTCAAACGGTTTTCATTATTGGCTCGTAGAATTGGTGCTTAGGCTAAAAGCGGCGGGATTAAATATTTTTCGAAAAGCAAAGGAAAGCGGAAAGTAAATTCTCATCTCCCACTCCCCTGGGCTCATTCGCGGGGGAGGAATTTTGAGCATCGGGTGCCAATTCAACGTTTCTTTGAAGCTAAAACCTTCAGCAAAGAAAAGCTTTTGACGATGGGCTTCTCCTCGAGAGCCTTCATCAAAGAATTCTTAACTTTATCAAAGGCTCGAAGGAGGGTTGGGGGATGAGGGGCTAAAGCAGCCCCGCCTCGATCCTCCCCTTTCCGAGTGAAATGACAAGTTGCTGTTTCTATAAATTGCATGCAAACATTATTCCTCGCGAATTTCGCTCTCTCCTTTGATCTCATTTTTCCCCCGACAAAGCTTGGAAATATAATGAAGTACATGTTGATCTTTCTTCGCATCAAAAAACAATCTCCTCCCTGCAGTGTTACGAATTTTTTTTCCTTGCAAATGGGGTATGCCCTTTATGCAGATCTCAGTCAACGAACAATTGAGTCTAATTAAAAGTAGTATGTTGGCAATTTATTTTACAATGAAATAAATTCATTGATTTAAAAGACTGACTTATTGCCTTTGAAACTAATAACTTTGAAATTGACGAGAATAAAAAAATGTAAATGTATGAAAAACTCTGTAAATTTCTAAATAGTATACGTAAAGTATTTAAAATAAAGTCAATTTAAACAAAAAGTGACTTCCTTAAAGTATAAGTAAAGAGAACAATTCTGATGCAAGTATAAGTAGAAACAGACGAGTGTATCCAGACAAAATTTCAGAGCACTGACCTTTCGCGGGAGAATTTCTACTGAACACTAAAAAAGAAAACGTTTTAAAAAAGTTAAAAAAGTAGAGCATCAGTTATCTGCGAGCCGAGGGAACGAACCAAGTGCTGATATCGATGATTTTTTGCGCAGCAATCCGAACGAAGGGACGCCGGAGCCAGGCTCGCCGTCCGCTCGGCCCGAGCGCACGAAGCTCAAGAACCTCGAGTGGACCGCCTACGAGGCCGTGCATAAGAAGTACCTCAGTATAGGTGAGTAGCCGCTCGCCCCACCAACCGCCGATGAGCAATCGCGCCTTATCTATCGGGCGCAGACCGCCGAAGATGCTGCCCGTACGGAATTAATTATACGACGTTACAGCCGTGGTGACTAATGTCGCGATCGGTATTATGCAGGGCTGAGATATTCGCTTGCCAGTCGGAAAATTTAGGTTCGATCCCTGGTACCGGAGATTTCTAGACTGTATTTTTCATTTCTTGTATAATAATGAATTTATAAATGAATAATCAGAGTAAAAATTATAATTCTTTTATTTAATAATAAAACATTTATGTGTGTGCAAAATTGCTTAGCAGCACGTGTGTATGAGGTATATATTTCACTTTCCACACGAGAAAAACTGACGCATGGCCAGTAGTATATGAAATTTTTTTTAAGCATTGCTCAACGAGGACTCGTACGCAAAGTCGTGAAAAGACACTTGTCGTGCTGACTTGGGCGAGAGAAAACTTTATACTATTGGTAAACAAGTATAATTCGTAAATATCGGTAAAGTATGAGTCGATCACAAGGATAAAAAAATGAGATTAAATTATCAAGAAGTTTTGAGGCTAACCACTGCGGACTCGTTCCACTTAAAATCTATTTTTTTGCTTGGCCGGTTCATAATTTGCTCTAATGAGTAAGAGATTCCTGCGTCTGATCGATCCTTGATTTGATCTACTGAATAAAAAATTCTGCTGCTTTCTTTAACTAAACCCTCTAGAACTCGTATCACTTAAAGTAAAACTATCGGGAGGTTCTTGAGATTAGTCAAGTGGCCCTGGATGCGCAAGTCTGACCATTCCACGACTCATTCTACTGGAACAGAAGACTCTTCTCACTCCTCATGCCTGATTAATTACCTTGTTAACAACTCGTTCTACTGAGATGAGTAATCTACAAATGTCTGACTAATTTGTGACTTATTCCACTGATTTCAATTCGAAGTCAACATACAATCCCAATTTTTTTATCAATAAAAAAAAATAAAAAAAAAAAGTAAAATTTTTCTGTATACTCGACACTTCAACGGTACACCCTTAAACTATAGATCGATTCTCGCACATAACGTCCTTTATACCGCGTATCACACACTTCGCCCGTCCTCGAGTTTCGAGCACAAAAGCTGCTCCTCGCCGGACGCGCATTCAGAACTCTCGTTATAAAAAAGAAACCCGCAACTTGGAACTCTGTCCCGGTTCACCACGAGTTATACCAAACGTCCGCCGAGTTTATCCGACTGTCGCGTATTCAAAGTGGCCAGTCCGCGCCGTAAATTACGTCGACGCGCTCCTTTTTAATTTTCACACCCGCACGAGCTTCGGCTTCAAGAGGAATTGATCCCTCCTCTCGCTCTTACGTATATCCTCACGCTCTTACCTATATATATATATATATATAATATGCAGCTTATACTTTTCTTTCGCAACTTCCATCTCTCGCCTTAATCTCTTTTGGCCTCTTTTCACTTCGGCTTTTACCCTCCTCGAGCAGCTCTCCCTCTTGTTCTCTCGGTCTCCGGCGCAGCTCGTCGCTCTTTTTTTCCCCAGACCCAGACGAGCTAATGCCCGGTGATTAGTGCACTCGCGCTAGTAAACCTCAAAGCTCTCGCGCTCCATCTATACCTCCGCTCGGCTGCCCGAGGCGATGCTCGCCTCCAGGCAAATCTTATTAGCCGATCGAAACTTCGCGGATGAGACGCTCGCGGCGAATGCCCATCGCCGGATACATGCATAAGTAAACGCGCCGGGCTCTCTTTGAA
The DNA here is from genome assembly GCA_035582955.1 of Sycophila texana. Lineage (NCBI taxonomy): Eukaryota > Metazoa > Arthropoda > Insecta > Hymenoptera > Eurytomidae > Sycophila > Sycophila texana. The sequence goes on along the minus strand of JAWWEN010000038.1, from coordinate 19,069,449 downwards.
AGATGCGAGTTTCAGGACGCCAGATTTGGGTCATGGATTCTTACGAAACTTTAAGGAATGTTGTGGTATATACTGCGAGCTGAAGTGATACTCAAAATTTTGAGGGTAACAGGGTTGCGAAGATTCGTTTTGATTATGTAGATTAAAATTTTCCACTTTGGTTTTGTGCTAATAATTTTTTATAATGTAGTATATGAGTTTTAATCATTCTTATGAAAAAGGAAAGAAAAGACTTTTATGTGAGAGCCTACAGCAACTTCAAGATTGAAGAGAGAGTTTAATTAAATTTGGTGCCTGATAAATTTTAGAGTATTGTATATATATATATATATATTAAATTATTGATTGTCAATTAATTCTCTGCCTTTGCAGTATTACTCGTGGGCTTGAATTATTCTCTGCACTGGAGACTGTTTAATTTCCTCAACCGATGTATTAGTTATGGTCAGCATCTATAGCTTGAGCACCCAACTTAGTCCAAAGAAGTAAATTTCACAAGTAAATCAAATAAAAAATAGTAAAACTAAAGATAATAATTTTTTTTAATTAAAAATTACTATACGGTACAGTACACAGTATGATATTTCGATGTGAAAAATTGCTAATTTGAAAATAAAACCCTTTCTTAATTGAAATTTTAAAATTGAAGCTAATCTATTCTTCATTTGAACTAAGAATTAAACTACAATCCCTTTTATTGCACTAACATTCCTCTCCTTTCTTATTTCCATAGAAAGCATAAGAAAAATTTGTATTATAAGAGCAATTTTTGAAACAAAATCCACTCTTAATTTCTTAACAAGATTTTCATTAGCAACGTGATGGCCGCAGAATAAAACTAAGACAAACAAGGCGGTAAATCAAAAGTTAAATAAATACAAAAGACTCTTTTCGCAGGCCGAATGAATGGAGCGGATAGAATTTTCAATAGTTGAGCCCTTGGAAACTGGAAGTGTTCCATCGGAATTCCTTTAAGTGAAAGAACAGCCACTCGAATTGAAGTAAGCCGCTCATTGCCTCGGAGTGCACTATTTTCGCTCCGCTCGAATCGAATCTTCACCGCGCCTCGTCCCCTCCCCCTCTCCCACTGAAATCCGGCGCTAATGGCTACTTCCCACGTGTTTCTTGTCAAGCCTGACCAGTTTTGTTGAGCGCGGCCCGAATTTCGTTCGATTCTTATCGCGAAAATTGAATCTTGAAAATTTCACTCGCCCTGGCCGCGCTCCTCAAAATTCTTTTCCCTTCAAACCCTCCCTTTCACCTCGAACGTGTAACCATAAAGTGAGAAGAAAATTATTATATTGTATTATTGATTTTTCGAGATTTTAATAAAACTAATAAATCAATAAAATGCATTTGTTGTCAAAAAGATTTTTACCTTACTTCATTAGTAAATGCATTGTACGAAGAAGGATTGAAGCTTTTCGTATAAAATTTTCTTCCTTTTAATTTGCAGCGCGTCACAGTGAAAGTGAAGAAAATGGTTAAATTTAATTGTACTGGTTCCTAATAGCACGATAACATAAAAAGTATCTGTATATTTGCGCAGAGAGTTTTTTGTACGTTATCCTCATTAGTAGTCGCTATTTTCATCCCGATATTAAACAAAAAAGTGCACGAGCTTTATGCATTGCCGGTGGATTTTATCCTGTTGCGATTGGCCGTGCGATAACAATCTTTTATATTTTCAATTGTTTATATATTTACTCGGCAGTAAGTTATACAAAAATAACCCGTACGCCCGCAAAGCACAGCGATAAATTAAAAATAACGGTACCCCGCGTTATTTATTTAAGTAACATTACACTTTTACGCTTAAATCTGCGTACACCGCGAGCAAAAAATGTAATGCATAAATACGCAGAGCGTAAAAAAAAAACAAAAAAAAAAAAAAAAAACACGACCAAAAGAAACTGATTTACCGCATAATAACATTTACGCAGCCAACGTCGGTGAATAATCACCAATTAAATGCGTAAGTCCATTAAAAAAAAAACGAAGACATAAATCAATATAAAACCTCAAGAACCTCTCCCCGCCGAAGCCACAAAAATAAAACAAAAAAAAAAAAAACAAGTAAAAGAAAGGATACCAAACAGCAATCCCTCTTCCGAAACCAACCCGTCCTCTATGCACACATCGAAACGGAAACATCTGGATGACTAATCGCGCGGCGCGGCGGAATCGCGATCCCAGGCGAATTGAATTAAATCCTCGTTGCACTCCCGAAGTTTGTGCCCCCGAAAACGGAAAACACAAACACGCAGGGGCCTCGGCGATTATGTTTGCGCTCTCGCGGCGGAACTTTTCTTTCCCCGAGCTTTTATACACGCCCCGCCGAGGGTTTAATAAAACGCGCGAGTTTTATCGGAGGGGGAGGGACGGGGGAGTGGAATACGACGCAAGCAAATATTTGATATTACCGAGGAACACAATCCGGTGGGGGTTGGGGGGCGGATATGTTTATGGTGGCTCGCGGCTCGGTTTAAGCATCTCCGCGCCTATCCTTTACGGCCGAATTATTTTGAATTATTTTTGCTTTAGTACGCCACTCGCACGGGCTTCCGACGGTCTTGACGACCCGTCGAATTATCCACAAATATAGACGTCAATCAACTGCTGCAAGCTTTCGAAATGAAGTTCTAAAATATCGGTCTCTCCGTGCTTATTATCAATTTATAGGTGAGCAAAAGATGGAAAAGGAAATAAAGAGAAAGATATGGATGTGTTTGATGTGCGAGAGATTTTGCAAAATTGATCGAAAGGAAAATCTTATTTACAATTGAGGTAATTAAGTGCTTCCTGAAAATATTAAATGCGAGATATTTATAACAAAAAATTAATCGTATACTTTACAAATTAAATATTTGTCAGAATTTTTTTCTCCTTCTTGGTAATAGATAGAGGATGAAATTTAAAAATAAAAATTATTAAAAATGTCCTATCAATGGTGATAACAAATAGCTTACTTTATGTCTACAAAACTAAGTCCTGGAAAAACAGAAAATTCACTGTATAATTATAAGGTATCGTCGTAATTCTTTAAAAACACTTGGTTAATATTCTAATATTTTTTAATTTTTTTATACAAAATATTAACTAAAATATTACTACAGAATACCACCTTTAATAAATGGCACGAATTAAAAATAATTTCACTTTATCTAAAAGATCAGATAAAATGGAGAACCCTTTTTCCCAACACCCCACAAAGTACGGAAAAAAAGGATCAATCGACCGAAATAAAAAAAGTTGATCCAACAATATCCCCGTAAAATAAATTAAAAAAAAAGTTACAAGTTCCGAAAGCATATTTCATTAATTCACTGCTGCCCACGCATTTCGGCCAGTTTAACAGCCAACCACTAAAGAAGCACACGTAACCATCAAGACAATATTTTCCTCCGCCCACTCCCATGCCGGTCCTTTAAAAACTCCGAGCCCGAGGGTCTCCACCCTCTCTCCCCTCATCCTGCATATGAAGTTACCTAATTCATTTATTATGTGTTTACTCACGACAAGTTTCGCGGAGTTTTGGTTAGTTAGCGATAATATTGATTGTGGACGCCCGCTTCGCGGGTGGGGGTGGGGGGAGGGGCGTATTCGATCGAGCGAACCTCGACACTTATATATGAACGGCCACGTGTTTATCGTAATGCGGAATTTTTGCCTTGGGAGGCTGGGAATTGGAACGAAAATATTTACCCCTCGCGATTGATTGTTGATGCTGCCGAGAAGCTTTTGCGAGAAAAATTTTCGTTTCATTTTCGTTTCTCTATTTTTAGAATATCGCGGTTACTATTTGAGAATGCGCATCTATGCGACGACCCGAATTGCTAATTTGCGTTAGTTATTTCGAGGAGCCGCGGAATGTTTATGTTTAATTATTTCAGGCTCGATTCCTTTTCTGTGAAATTATTACGATTCTACCAATTCAGGCCCGACGTCGTGATTTATGTTAGCGGGAAAATGAGGTAGTAGCATATTTTTATTAACATAATTGCAACATTTTTTTTTTTTTATTTAATTTACACATTTTTTTTTAATATATAAACATAAACTAAATCCATTTGTTAAAAAAGAAAAAGAAACTTCTTTCTCGTTAAAAAGAAAAAAGAGAATTCTTTCTCAAAAACGTAAAAAAACATTAAACCCTACAATAAATCAACAAATCCAAATGTAGTTATTATCGATTCAATTACTGATACAATTTAGTACTATATTAAAAACAATTTATCATTATCAAATTTAAATTTAATTTTTTTCTTACTACTTCTTTTTACTTACTTATGTAAAGTGCTATTCACGCGTAAAAACTTTTCTTTTAATAAGTGAATAAATAAAAAAACCTATACCCCCATCTATAAAACAAAAAGCCCAATCTCCAAAGCTACAGTCACTTCACTTTTTCATTCTAAAAGTTCCAAAAGAAATTCTACCAATTAACTGGCTGCATACATACACAATGAACTACATTAGTTTTGGATGTACCATAGTCAGTATGCGTACTACAGCCACCCACGTACGACTCAATCGGCGCGACGAGATAAAGTGGCAGCTTAATTGACTGCGCTTGGGACTCGTCGCGGCGGGCAATTAATTCGCGCACGGTGGAATCGGCGAAAAACAGCGGTAATAAAATTAAGATAAGGCCGGGGATCGCGCGCGCACGCGAAAAAGTGAGCAAACGCAGGAAAGCGCAGGAGCACCCTGGGGGTAAGGGGGTGGGAGGGATAAGATAGGGGCCGACGCCCGTTTAAAAGTTCCGTGGCGATATCATCGCAAACCGCCGGGGCCATAATGGAACGCGGCGCTGGCTCTAGCACTCGTTATAATTATCTAAATGAACGATCCGGCCGAGAGGGCGTGAATGTAAGCGTGTAGGTGTGTATGTATGTGTGTGTGTGTGTGTGTGTGTGTGTGTGTGTGTGTGTGTGTGTGTGTGTGTGTATGCGCGCTTATATGTTATATGGATGGTGGTGAGTATGTGTATGTATGTTTGTATGTGTGCATGTATGTATGTGGGTGGATACGAAAGTGTGTTTGTGTGTGTGTGTGTGAGCAAAGCCGCCAGATAGGTGGAACGGTCGAGGAGGCCGGAAAAAAATTAAGTTAACGACCCGCGTATATATAGGAAAGCACTCGGACGTTTAATTTTTAAGTCGCGCACGTCTTCGGATGTTTTTTTCTTTCTTGTTTGCCGGAGGAACTTCGGGGTATCTGGCATCTTCACTGCTTGCACTGACTTGGGAAAAAATATGTTTGCTGTTCTTTTTTTTTTTTACACGCGTGTTTCGCTTTGAGGAAGACTTTTATCTGCGCGTAACTAAAGGACCTGATTGTTATCTTTAATTAGGTGAAATATCGGATGCTCTAGAAAATAAGATTTTAAAAAATTATAGTTTTGGAAACGATGTGCTTAAAGAATATGAAACCGAGTATTTTAGAGGTAGAGGAGGTATTTGAAAAATTGATGCGTTGTGGATTTTTTGTTTAAATTTAAGCTATCTTCAAGAAAAGATGAAAATTAAAGCGTTTAGCTAAAAGAATATGAGGTTTTTAAAATATAGTCAGCCAGAAAAAAGGAATGCTACTTCCTAATAAATAATTAGAAAAATTTAGAGGAACTTCAAAAACCGTTACCACATTTTAGAGCTTAATAAATATATCGATTTTTAAACAAATTTATCAAGGGAACACAGAAAATAAGTAGAAGAAATAAGATTTCATACGACATTCAGTGGAAACGATTTAAAGATATAACTTTTTTATTACGAAAATAAATGTTTAAATAAAAAGGTTATGTCCCCTTATTTAAAAAAGTTAAGAAATTTAAGACGGTGCCTTCTACTATCTTCAAGTAGAAAAAGTTCAATATAGTCAGACCATCTATAAGTGATAATTAAAAAAAACTAAGGGAAAAAATTATAAAATTTAAAGAAATGAATGAATAAAACTAAAGGGAAAGTTAAGAAAAAGATGGTGATTTAGTTTAATAAGTAGAAAAATCAAGCTTTCATGCGGCATACAGTAGTAATAATTGCATAAAGCAAGATTTTCAATATTTCCATTTTAATACGAAGATAAAGTCATAAATGCTAATACTTTATTTTAAATTAAGTAGAATTATTAGAATAATTAAAATCATTAGAATTATTTAAATAATTATTAATCTTATAGGTGTTCCTTAACTCTGAACATTATCAGAGACTTGCAAAATGATAATACACACCTCTCACTTTATATTCTTTTTGCCTCTTCCGCATAAATGTAAGTAATAAATGCAAAAATTTTTTCAACAAAACATAAAACGAATATAAATTGAAGTCCCTTTAATTATTGATACTATACTGCCATAACACCGTTAATCTGCGCGTGTTCAATTTAAACGCTCATAAAACGTGTCAGTAGTAACAACCGAGATATATCAAGACAAACGACGCGATAAACATTCGGATAAAACTCACTTCGAATCAGTTTACTTAATTAAAGGCTTAAATCATTCGACGGCGCGTAATTGAAAGCGAATCCGGCGCGAGTCGTAAAAGCGGGGGAAAAAAAAATTCAAAAACTTCCGAATGGCAAGCTCCGTTCGCTTTAGCGCGCGCTGCTGCGATCATTTAGCGCGAGCTTCTCTCTCTCTCTTTTTTTTTTTAAGCTTGCGCGAAAAAAGGGTTCGCCTTTTCCGCGCGCTCGCCTCTTTTACCGGCGTCTCACGACCTCGTTTCGCCTCCTTCGCTTTTTGCAGACATCAAGTCGAAGCTGAAAAACCACTACAGAGCTCACAGACTGTCCTTCTGGCTGAACTTGGTTCCTGATCTGCACAAGCCCGGATCCGACGACGTTCCTAGGTCTCATCATCTCTTGGACGCCGAGCAGGTCTGACCTTTTTCCGCTGCTACTACTTTTTTGTACTTCTTTTTCGGCGCTATTGTTACCTTTGGTGTAAGCTTTAAGTAACTTCGGCTTTTGAAAATATTTGTTAAAAAAAAAGATTATATAAAATTATTTTGTTTCGTTGCTTAAAAAGGATAAAGCAGTATTTATATTTTTATGTTAAAAGTGGCATGTTTCATGTTTTTGAAGTAGTCTGTTGGCCAATTCCGATAGTTTGTAGTGTAAAGAATGATACTTCGAAAAATTCGTGATTCATTTATTACTGCTACTTTTCTAGATGAATTTACTTGAATAGAAAAAATCCAATATTATTTTATTAGTAAACACAAGCGTATATACGACAAAAGAAAATCACGTTAATACAAAAATGTCAAGTAAAATATTCATTTGCATACGTGAAGTAAAACATTCCATTACAAAATTTTCATTATCGGAAAAATGTTGTATTAAACATTCACCTTATTTAGTATTCAATTCAGTTTTTGTGTTGTAGCTTCATTAATTTACCGGTATTTCAAACCAAACTTCAAATTAATTCATCCGTTCATAAAAAAATTTTTGGCTTTAAAAAGAAAAAATTGAAGTTCTTAGTAAAAATTTCACATTCTAAATAAATTATTGCCTAATTATTTTCTCCCTCGAAATTTTTTACTTTATAAATTCTACTGGTAAACTTACAACTGATTAATTTTCAAACCCGTACTACACAAAGGTACACCTCGATTTACAGCAAAAAAAACTTTCGAAACACTAACCAAAAAAAAAAAATCCAAAACAAAGCTAATAGCACGTAGCGAACGTCAAAAAAGCTTGCTCCACTGCTCTCGCAGCTCCCCTGCAAAATTGAAGAATCTTAAAAGCCCCGAAAAATTTACGGCAGTTGGCCAACTAGCCCAATCATAAATTCAAAACTCCATAAATCAACTCCGCACCCTTGGCTAAAATCTACGCTGACGCTCCCCCCACTGGCGGCGCATGAAACCGACACTGCCCCCTCCAGCCGCTTTAAAATTCCATCTCACTTCTAAATCGCTTTAGTTTCGTAATAGGCGAACTGTCGCTTCTGACGCTCTTCTCCCGTGTGTCCCACGCGCGCAGGTACCGCCGAGGTTCATCCAGAGGCTGCCGTCGACGTCGACGCGGCCGACGACGCTCGAGTCGACGAGCGAGCGGCCGGCCAACGTGACGACGGCCCTGCCGAGCGAGCTCGCCTACGAGGAGTCGACGAGCCAACCGGAGGATGGCTTCGCCGCCTACAGCACCGCCCTCAGCGTCACCATCGCCATCGGCTGCAGCCTGCTCATCCTCAACGTCCTCATATTCGCCGGGGTCTACTACCAGCGCGACAAGAACAATCAGCACCACTACCCCAAGAAGCGCCAGGAGAACGGACAGATGCCCAACAACATTTGCGGGGAGTTGGGTTAGTATGGCATCGAGTTTCTGACTACTTCCGGTGGGACGTACCTCCCGAGTGCGTTTCGTAAATGAACGGATGGGAAACATTTTATTTATTTATTTATTTTTTTTTTTTGTATGCTTTGTAGCTTTCGCGGTCTTGTTGAATTTATTTATTTAAATTGATTAGTTGGTTTGAAAAAAGTAAAAAGATTGTTACACTGTTAAAAATGTCGTGGATTTTAATGTTCGTTCAAGTTTTAAAATTAATGTAGTTGTAACAAAATAGAGTATCAATTTAAAAAGTAACAAAATATTATTGCACTGTTAAAAATATCATGGATTTTAATGTTCATCCAAGTGTTAAGATTAATGTAGTTGTAACAAAATAAAGCGTTAATGTAGATTTTTCTATGGAGCTTAAAATATATCTAAATATTTGCGTAATTTACTTAATTTTAATGCAAATTTGTATTAAATTTTATCCACTGAAACTTTAATATTTACATAGTTCTGAAATGTTTCCTCTATTATTTGTACATTAATCATAGTGTGGATATTTCTGACAGTGTACGACTTTTTTCTTATTGCTCTTATTAGAAACTTAAGAAAATTTGACAACGAAAGTTAAATTGTCATTTTTTTTTTAATATTTAATATTGTGTTTTATAAACTTTAGAATAGAAACGAAAAATAATGTTTTATTCTCGGAGTATTGCTGAAAACTATGTTACTCTCGATTTGTTTTTTACGCAACACACTGGAGGACGCCCTCAAAATAATTAATTCAATGGGTGTTATTGTTGTTGTATAGCGTGCAGAGTCTGATGTTTGTTTTTTCAATATTTAAAGAATTTAAGGATAGTTTAATAATGATTTAAGTAGAGTTCTTATACTTTAATACACGCGAAGAAAATGTAGAATTTTGGAAAGTTTTCTAAAATATTGTTTAATTAAAGTTTCTGACTTTACCTTTCCAAACTATTTGAGAAACATTTCAAAGGGTAAAATACATATTATCCTTGATATTTTAACTTCTAAGTTACCTGGAGAGTACGAATAGAGCCTTTCAAAGTTCCCAAAATTATCTTTTCAACGAAAACTTCTCTTAAAGAAATTAATTTAAAAATTAACGCCTTAACAATTATAAGTAAAAACAAACGGGCTGACCATATCCATAGTATTTCTACTGAATGTTACTCATAAGAAATTCAAAATGGTGGATCGTACGGTGAAAAAAAAAAGTAAATGAAATCAGCAAAAGTACTTGAAAATTCGTCATCTGTGCACTCGATGCAACCAAAAGAAAAAGTCACCAGCAAAAAAAAAAAAAAATAAACAAAATTCAAAATGTCCCATCTACAGCAAATCGAAACTAATCAAACACATAATAAAAAACCGTCAAAACCGGCAGCGTTAGATCGGCCATTTTGAATACAAACAAAACTAAAACAAAAAACAAAAAAAAAATACAAAGTCGCCCCGAGTCGAGTGACGGCGGGTCGCAGACCGACTTCTCAAGTATCTTACACCGCTGACCTCCCCGTTTCTTTTTCTCTTCCCGCCCGTTGGCTCAGCAGCCCAGCCGTACTGGATCCGCCAGAGCGAGTTTTAGAGTGAGAGTTGAGAATTGATGACTAAAAGAGCGACCGCTTGATCCTAGAGGGCAAGTCGTCGGAGCGCCGCCACATCCAGCACATGCCGCCGCCGGTGTTCGCGGAGCCGGGCGGCAACGCCTGCCATGTGCCGATGCCACCCCCGCCGCCCAAGAACGCCAAGCCTAGCGGCAAGCAGTCCCAGCAGCAGCAGCAGCAGCAGCCCGCGGGGCAGAACCTCATCATCAGTCCGAATCACCTGCAGCAGGTGGAGAGCATGCCCATGGCCGGCTCCAGCACCCTGAAGAAGGCCCATCAGCAGCAGCACGCCATGGAAGAGCTCAGGGTCTGAGAGGACGAGTTGCAAGAGCCCGCGTTCTCTTGCGAATTCATTTAGCCCACGCTGGGGCTCGCGCGGATACGCACCTGATGCGTACTTCGATCTTTATTGCCTTTCGTGTATTCTGGAGAATCGGCGAGTTTTGTATCTTTATTTTTGATTAATTAATGGGTTGAATGAGTAACGTATTGTTAAATTTTTTGAGAGTCGGTTTCCTGAGATAATAGAGCTCAGTAATCACAGTTAACGATTAGTTGTTGTAACTAATATTTCGTCGAAACAAGTAAATGTTAGTTGAACCAAGTTATGGTTAGTTGTAATTACTGACCTTTTTCTCAGCGTTGATTTGCGTAGTGTTGAAATTAATACCTACATTTATATTTATTCAGTGTTACTCTGAATAATGTGATGCTAAGTAAACGATATGATAAAAATTATTAAAGTATTGTAGAACAATTTATGAATTTCTATCTTCATTAGATATTTGAGAAAAACGTCATATAAAGTATGGATTTTCACTTGAAGGGAATGAAAATATGATTATTTTTTTAATTAAAATCTCATACAGTAGTTAAATTAAATCCTTTATAAATAAGTCTTAATATAATCAAACAAATGCTGCAGATTAAAATAATAAGAAGAACTAGGTTGACCAGAGAGGAGTGGAAGTAGAAAATTTATAAATCAGTAGTATGAGTCTATGTATAGTCAGACGACTCCCACAGATTCTGACCCCACAAGAACTCATTTTCCCACTGACTTTTTCTACCGAAAAAGACAACTTTATTGATATTAGTCTGCCCATACCGAGACTTATACTACTGAATCTGTATCAGTCTCATTGATCTGAATAATGGTTCATACTACTGATTCAGAACCGGTCGAGCATTTGTCTGACCACATCAAGATGTGTTCTACTGAATTAAAACTTAAATTAAAAAAAAAAAATAGTTAATAAATTAATTAACAAAATTTTTACTAAAAAACAGTAAAAAAGATACTCATTCAAATTTTGCGATACGTTATAGAAGTTTTATTTCTCCTAATTAAAGTGTACATTTTTAATCCATAATTTTGTACACGTCAATTTTTATTTAAATTTATGTACAGTTTGCGTAACAATGAGTTTTCCAGAAAACAGAAAAGGCATTATTGAGTCGACCTCACGGAACAACTTTTTTCCGTATAAGATAAAAAAAAAAATATGAAACTGTACTGATCACCGTTGTAAATACGAATTTTTTATCCTCGGGACACCATAAAACTGTATAATTCGCTTTAAGCAACTTTTTTTTTTCGTTCCGAAGTTACGCAAGAGGGAAAAAAAGGCATCGCCGGCTATTTTAAAAAGCGCCCGAAATCGAAGGGACGAACGACATTTATTTTACGCCGCCGCATTAGCATAAGAGGGCTGATCTCGATAAAGGATAGCTCCGCGTCGTAAAAAAAAAAAAATACTCCCAACTGTCAAACTCACTGCGGTCGAAATTTTGTCCTCCTTTTTTCTCGATAAACCAATTTCTTGTTTATTGCTCGATTCGATTACGATACTATCGATCGATTATTTCGAGTAATATTAATTCGTTTTTATCGTCAAACGAGTACAAATTTATACAGTTCCCTTAGTCGCTCAACGAAATTCATTTCCCGCATAAACTGACGCTTGGGAGTTGATTAAAACTGATCGTATCCCGTTCTCTCTTTTTTGAAATATTCGGCGACGCTCAAGGCGCAGTGAATCGCTCTGTTACTCTGTTTTTTTATTGGACGGTCGTCGAACAACCATTTAATATTTACTTGTATTATAAAAAAAATGTTGCGCGGTAAAAACAGATTCGTGAATAATTGGACGGCACTTGTATCGATGAAAACAAAGAAAAAAACACGTACTTTGTTAAGAGGTATTCATTGAAGATAAACGATAAAATAAATTGCTCTCCAATAATTTACGCCGTCCTATGATTTTGTGATTCTCCGTTCGTGTGTAGATAGAAGAAAATTTCGCATTGAGCTTTTTACGACTTTATTTCGACTTTGCGATTGCATAAGAAAACGAGTGGAAATGTTGTAAGCGTATAGGACTCGCATAAGAGACGGTAAGAAAAAAAAAATTGTTCCACTGAAGGATGACAGAGAGAAGAGGTCCATTATATAAGGCGCCGATCGCGTTGACCGTTGCAATTGATTTGTAAGGCGTTCGAATTGTTGATCGAAAATAAAAATTAAGATAAATTTAAAAAAAAAAACAATCGGAGAATGTTTAATAACAATTTAAAAAAAGCATTTAAAAAAAAAATGTTTCCACGAGAAAATTTATACTGCGCACATCTCGTCGTTGTACGGATATTATAACTACGAGTGTTTTTTCTCGGAATTTCGGTTGCACCATTTAAATATTATATGGGGAGAACTTTGTTGATCGAGGAAAATTTAGAGGATCAAATTATTGTGTATAAATTTAAAAGGATAAAAAAATGAAAGCATGTGGATACCTATCGTTGATATTATATATCTTTTAGAGCTCTACAACTCGAAATTGTGTATCAGATCTCATTGTAATTTTCATGTAACATATAGAACGTAAATATTGTGTATATTCGATTTCCCAAATTTCATGGGTGAACCTCGAGCCCTTGATAACTCGATCGCGAATCCCATGCCGTTTCTTTTCTACTCGTGAATAATTATTCACTTTCTATTTGAGAAATCCGTACGGTAATGTTCAACATTTTTCGGATAATTTTCAAGTGTTCAAATGTTCTCTACAAGTTTATTTAAAACAACCAGTTTTAGATCAATTTAAACTAAAAAACTAAATTTTCCGTATTTAATTTTTGCTTAATACAGATCTTATAGCATTTAGTTGATTGAAAATCAATTTTTTATAATGACAAATATTTTCAAATTATTTTTATAAAACATTTTTATTTGAAATTAGTGCATTCCTAAAAATATTGTACGATAGCTATTAAACGTAATATAAATTTCAAGTTATTTAAAAAAAAAATCTATAGAATTTATAATTTTTAAAAAACAATATAGAACTTGGAAGTTATCCAAAAAATTTCGAGTATTATCGTGCCTTGAATTTCCAGGAGCGTATAGGATGAATGTGATGATGATAAAAGAATTTTCGTTTAATCCACACGCAGGCTCCAATCATTGACTAGCGCATACGAAACTTTAGTCTTGTAAATACATCGATAATATCACACCGAATTAGTTGCCCATTGCGAATTCAGTTCGATAACGGCGTCTCTCGATTCACACCCCTTTAAAAAAATAAATAAATAAATAAATTCCACAGTGCCGAAAACGTCGCTCGCGAACCTGCCAATCCCTCGGAATGTGCAACTATTACGAAAATTTCATTACTTTAAAAAAAAAAAAAAATTGTTTCGCCTAAATAGTTACGAAAAACAAATAATTCTAAAAATTGTAAAATAAAAAAAGAGTCATATTTCAAATCGAACTCCATCGACGTTTTCTAATAAATACACAATACATCGTTCTAACAATAATACCTCTTCCGAAAATAATTGAAAAATTTTCTTGTACACCACATTTCGAGGGAAGACTCTCCAGTCTCACTGAAAAAAAAAAAAAAAAACGAAGCACGAAGGCGCCAAGGGACGGACAGAGATAGAGTGAGCAAAATAAGATGAAGCAATCCGCGTTCGGTCGTCGCGTGTTCGCTCATTATAAATAAAGGGTACGCGCGTTGATTTACCCCCATACGAGCGCCGAGGGGGCGCAGAGGGCGACGGGGGGGGGGGAGGGGGACAAATTGCGCGCGCCTTATACTGCCAAGTAGCACGAGCGAGCGAATTCCTCGGGTCGCGCGGGTATGTATACGGATGCGGAGCCAATCGCTGAGGCGAGGGGAAGAAAAGTCAATATGCAGAGCGGCCGACGAAGAATGTTTGCTCGGAAGTCTGAGTGCAGGGCGGTACTTCATTTGTACCGAGTGGCTCGTATTACAGTGACACTGCCGACGCGCGTGTTTTTTCATTCCCGCGCTTGTTCGCTTTTTTTTTTTTTTTTTATTTTCTCGCTCTTTAATGAATTTTCACTCTGAGTTCCCTTCAAATAGGGTGAGTGCGAAAAGTAGGGAAATCAACTTATTTTTTCAGAATTTTCAGAAAAATGTGCTATTTGAAATTCGATTGATCAGAATTAATATTAAAAGTTGTCTTAATTAATTTATTTATTTTGATTTAAGAGAAATAGTGTTACTACTCTTATTGTTTATAAAGAATCAAGAATTTTCAGAATGAGTTCCCTTACAGTAGTATAAGAAAATCGACTTATTTTCAGAATTTTCAGAAAAAATTTACTATTATTATTAGTTATAAAAAATCAATAATATTGAAGAACTTTCAGTCTGAGTTCCCTAATTACAAAAGGGCGAGTTCAAAAAGTACAAGAAAATTAATTTATTTTCAGAATTTTCAGAAGAAAATGTGCTATTTGAAATTAGACTGATTAAAGCTGTCTTTATTTATTTAATTATTTGTTTGGATTTAAGAGAAATGGCTACAAAAAATGCACAGAGTATATATTATAAAATTAATGTTAGCTACATATACTTAAGGTGGTTATCGTGATTTTTCACTTTCTTAAGATGTTGCTCAAAAAAATCATACGCGTAGCTTTTACTTTAATTAACAACACAGCGAAAACTGAGAAGACTCAGCTTCACC
>JAWWEN010000038.1:19040041-19054416 GCA_035582955.1 Sycophila texana | reverse complement strand
TTATAAAAGTGTTATAGCGGTAATTAAGAATAAATATATTCTTTTGAAAGTGATTGTAACACGACAACCACCTTAAAATATTAATTGACGCCATTGCAATATTAATTATTTGCATAAATTAAAAATAACTTTTAAGCGTAATTGTTGAAGATACAAATATTCCTTAAATCAATAATTATTAGTTAAAGAACTTAAATTATTCATTTTTTTCTCAATAATACTGCCGTAATTTTTTATAATCTCACAAAATTGAAGAGATAAAATTGAAGAGCCTAATATTATCGAGTCACCCGGTACGAAAATTCAATTTTTAGCGATCGACTAGCGGGAAGAAGGCATACCAAGGGCACGATTTTGCTACAATGAAAAACTCGTTACCAGCACGCGACAAAAAAAAATAGACCTTCACCTTTGTTCATGTATAAAGTTACAAAAATGTTCCGCTCCGAAATAAAAAAAAAATAAATAAATAAAAGACTTTGTTCGATCGAATCGAAGTTACAAGCGGCGATCGTTGTGTGAGGAAAAAAAAAGTAAAATAAATCAACCCAACTTAGTTTGTGTAAAAAGGACTATAATGTTAAGACTTATAAGGAGATGTCGAGTTGCCTTTACTTTCATTTCATCATCGTCATCCAAAAAAAAAACACACAAAAAAGATTTGATATTAACAAAATAGTCGTTAACAACTAGTTTTTACTAAGCAATCAAGTAACTTGTATAAAAAGGAAAAGCGAAAATGTGTCTCGCAAGCCCAGTGAGCATTTTCCACGCGAAGAAAGTCGTCGGTTTTCTTTCGGCAACCGCCATCCCCTTGATTAAGAAAAAAAAAAGAAGCCACAGCGTTGTATAAAATAAAGGGATAAACGAAGTAATAAAAAAAAGAAGAAGGAGAAGAAGAAAAAGGAAAGGACAGTCGTTTCGTCAAAGTGGTTCCAGCGCGACCGAGAATCCAATAAATGCGCTCGACTCGATTCGAGCCGGCGAAGTGAAGATCGCGATTCCTTCGCCTCGAGTGCGCGTAAAACTCGGACCGATAACGAGGAAGAACTCCGCGCACTCGGGACTCTTCTTCATCCCGAATTCCACGAGTAAATTCTAAGTCACGGTCTCGAGACTCTGTAAAGGAAAACACGGAAAAAAGTATATATATATATATATATAAAAGAAAAAGGTATCATAAGCGCCCCTTTTAACAATAGCAGAATATTGCGTACGATAAAACTTACGAGATATTTGCGATGAACGAGTGTGAAAGTTCGACGAAATAAATAAACAAGAGGAAAACAAAGAAGATGAGAGGACAGAGGAATAAAATAAAATGATTATTGCGACGAGGAAGTTTAGCGTATCGTTAATGAGCGTAATTTTAAATTTGTATATAATAATTAATATTAAAAAAAAAAAAATAAAGGTATGTAAACAATTACTATAAACACGAGACTTCTTAGATGTGCGTAAGAAGGACGCTCTTACGTTTTGTCGCATAGCAATTGTCTTTGTATTTATTGACTCGTCGATTTTGATCGCCTCGACGACTTATCTCATTTGAGCAAAATTACTTTTCTTCTTACCCTTCAACTGACTAAATTTTCATTACAATAGCGACGTATTCGAATTACCCGTAAAAATGAAAAATACGATTCTTTATATACCAATATAAAAGAAAGGCATAACAAATATAATAAAGAAGCTCGTCAATGCGATCAAAAAAACACAAACAATCATCGATGAATTTTTAAATAAAAAGGAGAAAAAAAGGGAAAACATCCACTTTAATACACATAATTTTGTTTTTGATAAGAGAAGGAATTGCAGAAATAAATAAACATCAGTAAAATGTGTAATCGTTTTATTAATTTTTTTTTTCATGTCGCACTTTTTGAGTAATAAAACCCAAAAAAAAACGTCCATTTTTTTTTTCTTCTTATATATATTCGCTCTGTTCGTATGAAGCCCCCATATTTTTTTCTTTTCTTTTTACTTTTGCTATCTTTAAATAGTTTTGCCTGCACGTACACCAGTGGTTTAATATGACAAAATGTTGCGAAAAATTCGTTAGTCTCGTCATATCGACGTATCAATAAAACTGCGCCTATACGACGGTATAAAATAGTCACCCACTCGTCATCCTCCCCCCAATTCCATTATTTGCGCTAACAAAACTTCACTTCCGTTTTACAATCGCCGAGCACTTGCGTTACGTCGTCGCCAAAAAAAAACGTGACTCGTGCACTGGCCTGTCGTCTAACATGCTTAATTCTCGTCTCCATTTTTTTTTCCTACTTAATTCACGCTCTCGCGACCAACGAGGTAATCGCAAAAGCGCAGCACACAAGGGCAGTATATTTTTTATTTTAGAAGAAACTTTTGTCTTTTTTTTCTCTTTTTTTTTTGTTAAAGGCTCTCGTTAGAAGTTTTTGTAGGAGTGTGTAGAAAAAAGGTGTAAGCGTTGGGTTAGTAATTATAGGGAAAATGTGTTGCTTTAAGTTTTTTTTCGGTCTAGGCGTAATCGTGATTTAAAAGAAGCAGTGAAAAGTGGAATGTTAAGTGATTTGTAAATTTAAATAAATAATTTTAACTGAAAAAGTAAAATCTGCCTCTAGCCAAATTTTGAATAGTTAATAATCTTGTCTAATGAAAAAGAATAAAATGTTTAAACTGAATTATGCAGTTTTAATTAAATTTTTAACAATCTTGTATAAAAAACGATAAAATAATTAAAAACATCAGTAGCTTTATCTTAAAAAAAAAAATAAAGACTTCTGTTGTTTTAAATTTGTAACAATCTTCTATAAGTACAGAAAATACAAATTTAAATAAAAAAAGAATCGAATACAGTAGAATACATTTTTCATTAACATTTCACCTTTCACTGACATGGAATCTAAATGCAGATTAATTTCTGTACGCAAAGTTTAATAACCATGACGATATTTTTTTTGTCGATTATGCGTCAACTACGTTTATAGCTACAATAACTTACGATAGTCGAAAGTTACAAATCGTTTACATATCTATACATAAAAAAGAGCAAATCTCGGTATACTCAAGCGCGCGCGCATCGCAAAACTCGCATTTACGGCACGCGCGAGTCTCCGAGGCTTTGCGTTCCTTTCATTTAATTTAAATATTTTTTTTTTCGAATCTCAATAAATAGCGAACAATAGATCGAACCGAAAAAAGAGTATTCTTCACAAACGCGTAATCGTACCGCTAAGTTACAGATTTTTTTTTTTTTTTTTTAATGTCTTTTAAGTTGTTGATGGCCTACTATTTATTTGAATTGCGTTTGCTCCCATCGAAATTGCCGAAACCGCTGAGGTGTCCATGAGTGTAACAGTCGTCGTCTCGAGGTAAGTGGATAAAATGCGCTCACATATAAAAAAACGTCGGATCTGCCCTTCTTCGGCGGTCGTGCACAAAATTCGCAGTGGCGTGATATATTATATATATATTTTTATAAGAAAGGCTTGTCCGCAGTTTTTTATTTCATTATTTATTTATTTTTTTGTTTTTTTTTTTTTTTTTTTTTTTTTTGCATGCACTCAAGCGTGCGCTGGAATAAAAGTACAGCCGCTCGCGAACAGTCGATTTTTATTTAGGCACACATCAAACATTAAACGCAACATCAAAAGTCCATCATCTGTTTCTTCGTCCAATTTTTTTCTTTTACTAGATTAATTGATTGAGTGATTCGTCAAAGGGATCACTTTTCGCCTAGTGACAAAATTTCTTTAAGAATACTGCTTTTTACGCTAACGACACAGTTATACTTGCTCAACGGAGACGAGAAAGTCGTCGGTGGTAAGCAACTGGATATTTGCATGAAGAATAGAATATAATATATAGATTGATGTAAAATAAATTGTCACATTTTTTTTATCATATTTCTGTAAAAATTAAAGCGAATTTGATATACTTACTATATAATTGTTTAAAATATAATTAAGTAATTTGTGTAGCTCCGAAACGTTTCAACTTTTCAATTCATAATACTTAATTACGCCTTGATGTAACAATTACAGAAAATTTTTAGTAACGCCATTTTTAGTACAAAAAATTATCTTTTCTTACTTCTAAACGCATAGTAATTAAAAAATTTCGCACTATTATGACTTTTAAATCAAAATACTTTACTAGAAACGTATATCTAAACAGTCACAAATAGTCAATTACACATCCATATCTGATTAAAAAAAAAGTGCACAAATAATTTTTCTAAACATACAAAGCAGAAAAACAGCGTTAAAATATTTTTGTACCATTTGATTCTTAAATAAATAAATAAATTGGATCATGCAAATATCCAATTACAAGTGAGAGTAAAAAATCCATACAGGTGATATCGATGAGGTGAAAGAATAATTGCGCTAGAGACAATCATTGCATACGACTACCTGCACACGTACAATGCACACGAAATACAAACGAGACGCTTTCGCTTCGCGTTGCATCAATTATGCACGATAAGAGACAGAAGTTTAAGGGGGACAGTTGATCGGCGCGCTCGACGATTCGCCGCTTTTTTATTCCTCGTCGCCGTCGCCTACATCAAAGTAGTTTACAACGTTAACTTTGTTTTTTGTATAAATTCGCTAGAGACTTCAGAATATCGATGGTTCGTTCCAACAATAAATCACAACAAAAAACGGCGGAGCCACAATTTTATCGGATGAAAGGAAAATTAATTTTTTTCTTTCCGCACAAAGTTGCAAGATTGAAAAAGTCAAAGTCATTTAAACTCGTGCACTGCTAAAGAAAAGTTGGCGTCTGTTCTCCGCAAAAACTTGGCCAGGAAAATTACTTTCTCTTCTGTCACCTTCATAAACTACTTTGCGGGTGGCACAATTAGAATTTCCGCCTCTGCAATTTGATCGTGAATTCAATTTTTCAACGAGGATTTAAAAAAAAAGAAAAAAGAGAAGAAACGTCGAGCGCACCGAGACACTTCGCCGCCACTCGCGCAAATGCGTTCTAACAATTTCGGCAAGCATATGATTATTTTTTTTATCGCTATTTTTATGACATATTCCTTCTGCTAAAGCCACATGTGCGCACAGATAATTCGCGTCGATGCCTATTTATACGTGATCTTCGATGTTCGACTTTTTAAATTTTCCGCGCCGAGTACTTGATTTTTTGTTTGTTTGTTTGTTTGTTTGTTTGTTTAATGTTTCTTGAATGAACTTTTTTTCGCACTTGGTTGTGTGAAACGCGTGACGATGAAGCTGACAAAAAGTGTATTAAACTTTTATACCGTGTGTTAAAAAGTCGATCGTTTCTTTATCGAATCTGTCGTGTTAGCCTGGAGCTGGCTCATAAACCGGCACCACTTTGAAAACTCTCTTTTCGTACAAAAAAAAAAAAATTACAATCGTAACAATACTAAATTTTTTTAATCACATGACGAGAATTTTTATTGACAATTTTATATAGCGATGACATTATATCTTAAGTAAAAGTTAGACAATTCACATAAAAATTTAAACTACTGCATATCGCCGATCCTTTTTTTTCAAGATTACTTTTCAAACTAGATAAATCACAATGAAGTGCGTTGAGAAAAAGTTTCGCACGCAACGAAGAAAACTTATCACAACGTCGCTGAAAAATTGACGCGTAATTTTTATAAACGTCGCTATTCTGCGTATAAAAGAATTGTTTGTACAAAATTTACGTTAGAAAGCGAAGAAAAGAGATAAGAAAATCGCGCAACATCGAATTATACATTTAGGCGTCGAAAAACAATATATAAAAGAACCCCGAAGTACTTTATTACAAAGACACTTGTTTTCACGCACTTATTACACATCCAAATATCTTTCTACAATTTATTATTTAAATTATTACGCTTATCTCTTTCTTTAATAAAAATTCCAGTGAAAAGATCGAACGCGGTCGTTTATATTAAGTATACTAATGCCATCTTCCAGAACACCTTAGGTCACAAAACAATAAATTCTTAAACGCATAGCGGCGCAGAAAAACGTAAGCGATAACGTAGCAGTACAATATCGATGTAAGTCGAAACAAAATAAGAACATTTTCCAAACACATTGAAATTTCCTGTCCGCCGATTACATACTAGGATTGAAATCCGAACGCACTATTGTAAAGCAAGAAACGCCACTTGAGGGTCGATGACCCCGGAGTAAAGAAAAACCGGCGAGTCCCTTTCCAACGGCAGGCGTTAACGAGGCGAAGCGACTGAAAAAAAGAGAGAAAGAGAGAAAGGAAACGAGCCAGGCTCCAGTTGCGTGCGATGCGATCGCCTTCGCGGCGATTTTCCATGGGCTCTCGCCCTAGCAGATGCAGCCACCCTCGCCCTCGGACTCTCCTCCGTTCTGCATCGACGACTGGTTCTGCAGGTCGACGGCTGCGGCTATTTGTTAAGGGTCTATGCGGCAGACTGTTTTTTTTTTTTGCGGACGGACGGTAGAAACCTTTGACGAGCGCGCAGTCGACAAAAGTTTTTACCGTTACAATATAGAATTTGATTGAGAAACAAAAAAGAATACATCGCACAGAGAATTTGATTGAGAAACGAAAAATACATCGCACACTGAATTTTATTGAGAAACAAAAAGTATATCGCACTTGTAATAGAGTTTGAATTACGGTACAATTATTTATTCAAAGTATAATATATTATATACAGATTAGCAACTTAAATTAGCTACGTTGATAATTATTCATGACGCATTTATTTAAACACTTTGGTGAAATATGCAGCTATTTTTTTTTTTTTTTTATTTTTTATTTAATTAATTACGTATATTTGTATGGACAATCATTTAAAGGCCAAGGAAGATTTGGGTGAAATCAAGTTTCAACAAAATGCTAGTGACACTTTTTTTTCCAGTTGTATATATATTTTGAATAACTGCAGAGAAAAATAATAACGATTTCAAATGTTCACCATGAAAATCTGGGACGGGTCCTTTTTATAATAAGAATTTAAATAACAAATAAAATATCTTTTTATCTCATGATTTCGACGTGATCAAACTTTCTCTTTTTTTTTTTTTGTTATCTTTCATTTCATCAGTCAATCAAGTTTATGCATCGCTGACAACTAAAATTCACTTCTATTTAGCGGACGAGTATTGCGTTTTTAAAAAAATAAAAATTCTGTCACACATGCGAATGTGCGAAATACTTTGTTCACGTGATTCAATACGTGCGACATTTAAAAGCTTGTATAAAACGTATATATAAACATCTCGATAAAAAATAGGACGGAGCTCACACGTTTCGTTTTTTTTTTATTCGCAAATATCGACTCACGTTGAAAAAAATATTTTTTCACGGGCGAAATTCACATCTGTGAGTTTATTGCACAAATGAAATAAAATATCATCGTGTCGGCAAATTCTTTTAGTGAAAAAATTTTTGACGAACCAGCTGTAATTCTAGTTGCCGGCCGTTTCGATTCAGTTATATTTCGATTTCTTTTATTTTTAAAAGAAAATTTTATTGCGTTGCCAAAATGATTTTTTCTTTTTTCAGAGGAATTTGTATAGTTAACGTGTGTTTTTGTTATCAAAGTAATTTGCATTTCATAACTGATCGTGGCCAACGATATTTTTTTATTTTACTGTGCAAGAAACTAAAAATTCTAAATTTACATTTTGCGGACGAAATTGTTGTAAGTTTTGATATGAAAAATAAAGCCAAAAGTTTAAAATAACAGCAAATTAAATTGTGCATCGAGAAATTCAAGTGCGACAAAATAAAACATGCCGGCGTTTTAAAATTTTAATATATAAATTAAAAGATTACAATTGATAATACTTATCCATACAATGTAATAAAAGATAATTAATATAAATATACTTAAATAATTCAAGTAGCTAAAAAAACTTAGTCTTTACCCAATTTCATGTATGTTATGTACAAATTATAATATAATTTATCCTCATCCTTATTACTTTTTATAATCGTCTTAATAAATTTAATGTTTTAGTACGTTTTCATAATAAAAAAAATGATCTATGTCACCCTCGAGTAGCTTGCGTTAGCGACTTCAATTGATCTAATAAAAAATTAATAGCGTAACTTTTCTAACTCGTTAATCGTATCAGTGGCTTGAAATCCCTCGACATCGCATCACTTGTTAAAAAAAAAAGTAAGTGACGATGTCGATAGTAAATGCACCTGCGTTATCTTTATTGCTACAAGTGTATCTCGCGTATCCGTGTATTTCCTATTTTTCCCTTTTTAAAAAAACGATTATTGACTTTACTTGACTGATCAATCAATTATTGGTGAACAATTGCACTCGAGGAACTTACCAGCGATTAAGCGACAATATACACACGATGAGCAGGAGATGAACTTTTTACGTGATTTTAATCTGAGTGTTAAACAAAGAAAGCTACCGGTGATTTAATTGATTGATCATTGATTGTTTGAACGATACGATTTTGGCAATTAGTGCATTCATTTCTTGAATTTCTGTCAATTGCATTCTTATTCGAGTCGAGTGTCGCGCGCATTAAAACGCTAACAGCCAGTGTCGTTCTAACATGCACAACTGCTTTCTGAGGAACTGAGTTCGATCGGTGTATCCTTCAGTACTACTTCTTGCACTACGATAGATAACAACACATTGAGGTGTTACAAAAATCATTAAGGAAAATATAACGAAATATAAATGAAATAAAAATTAAATGAATGGAAGTACTTGAAAATTAATTAAATAAAGAGAAAATAAATAAAAAATAGGAAAAATTAGAAGGAAATGTTTTCATGCAACATTTTGTAAATTGTATAATGTCAATCGGAAAAAGGATACTGTCTTCTGGTGGCTTGTTTTCGGTCGAGTCCATACCAGGTAAGGCAGCTGCTACTCTCCGGAATAACTGTAATAAAAGAAAAAAGTGAATAAAATATTGCAAAATGTTTGTTTAAATGTATAAATATAATTTTATAATCATTTTTTAATGGAATGCAAAATTTTACCTGCTTAACATTATAGCCAGCCTTAGCACTAGTTTCGATGAACATAACATTTAATTCCTTCGCTTTTCTTTCGCCTTCCTCAGTCGAAACTTGACGCTTATCGCTAAGATCCGTTTTATTGCCGACAAGCATGATAATTACATCGCTACCCCTTTCTGTTCGCACATCATCAATCCATTTTGATGTTTGGTGAAAGGAATTAGCATCTATTAAACAAAATAAATTGTTAGTTCTTAATATAAAAATAATTTCAATAAATTATTACCATATTTATACAGGTATTAATGAATTAAAGATACTATCACCTAAATTTCTATTGGCTTTTTTGAAAAAGATATTGATCGCTCTATTTCTATGGATGACACATACTGATGACTCAACCAATATGTTACACGTACATGTATATATTAACAGTAAATAAAACAAATTTTATGCAATTTGAATGAATAAAATGAAATAATATAAATTAAATACACATTTCTCTCAAACATACTGAAAGAAATTACTCACTAGTAATATCGTAGACAACAACAGCAACGGTTGAATCTCTAATATAACTAGGGATCAGAGAACGGAATCGTTCCTGTCCAGCTGTATCCCACAGTTGCAGTCTCACAGTTCTATCTTCTAAATACATAGTCTTACTTAAAAAATCTATGCCTATCGTTGCCTGCAAAAAGAAAAGATTCAAATTAGCAAATACATAAGTTCAAAAGAGCACCGCCAGACAAGATGCCAACTTGACACTGGTAAAGTGGAGCGAAAGACCTTCGGAAACTCCCTCGACCAAGCCAACATGAAACTTGTCTCTTTAAAAATCCCTTTAAACCCCTTATTTCAACAAAAAAAAAATCCTCCACTCCACATCCAGTCCCAAAAATCCTCTCCCAAAATTTCGGAGCAAGCCCCTCTCACCTGGTAGGTGTTGTCGAAGCTGTCGTACATGAATCGCGTGATGAGGGACGTTTTCCCAACTGCAACAAGAAAAAAAAAAGGCCGCGCGGCACACAAGCCGCGTTTGCTCGGGTCAGTTCTCTCCCGCTCGGCAAAAATATCGATTTATAACCTAAGTGCCAATTTCGCCCTCTGTGTCCCCGCGCTCCGTCTCTCTCCCTCCTCCACTGGGCCGCATCAACCGCGGGCCACGAGAGCAGGCCCGAGAAGGACGGAGAGAGCAATGATGCGCGCATATTACGAGGACAAGAGAGCCGAAGAACACACCCGGCGAACCTACCGCTCTGCTCGCCGAGGAAGACGAGCTTGAACTTCCTCAGGGGGTTGCCGAAGTCGCCCGACGATGACATGACGGCTGGCCCGTTAGCTCTGCGCGGCGTCTGGAAACGGCTCGCTCTCTCCCCGCTGCTGGGCTGCTGCTGCTCCGACGTGTACAAGGCCTCGGGGGCGCGCAGCTTCCGCGGCTGCTCCTCGACAGCCGGACACTCGCGCGCTGAGGGGGGTGGGAGCCACTCCTTCGGGACGACGTCGCGAGATGCTGCTGCTCGTCGGCAGTACTGTGCCTGATTATCTCCCGGGCGCCAGCAGCGCACACCACCACCGCCTGCCTGCCCGATGTGCGTGCCCCGACCTATACGCGCGCAGCGCCCGACTGTTCGATGAGTCTGTGTGCGCCGGAGCCTCGCTCCGTCCTCGTCGCGCTCGAGGCGCGTGGGGCATAGTGCCGTCTGCGTCGCGCGCATCGCGGAGAGAGCCGAGGGCCTCGCGGAGAGAGCCGCCGTATATAGGTATACATATATATATATGCGTGTGCGCGGAGTATACGTAGTAAGTACGATGTGTGTTATACGAGGTGTATATGTACATGCATGTGGGAATTATGTTGGATGGAACGGTAGATTTGTGGACTCGCGAAGCTCACGACTCGTCGGCGCGCCACGTTTGACCGGGATGTGACGTCAGGTTCGAAAGGAGAGCGCGTGTGATATTTCGTAATTGCGGGGGCGATTCAATCTCTTGGTTTTCACTCTGGTATGCATTTGCATATTTAATTATGATCATTCTATGGGATGCTACTTACGCGGTGAATCGGCCGGCCGACGGAATATTCTTTTGTGGCAGCTGCCTTTTTTTAGCATTTTCGTATAATTCACTCGATTGTTGGAATAATTTTTCTATTTCATTTAATGTCGGTCGATTCATTCATTTTTTTAATGAACTTATGTATCGCACGTTCTATGTATTATATTTATAAATATAAATACTATATATATTTATATATAAGGATGAAGTATATATAGACTTCAGTAGTTGCAGTCCCTTAAACAAGAACTGGTCAGACATGCTCCAAAACATCCAAGAAAATGTTCTACAACTACGCTGAGTTTTATAAAAATTAATTTATTTAGTTTAATAAAATTTAAATTATATAATAATGTTTGTATTATATTTTCGGACATGCCGATATATACATTTAAATTACTATTGTTCTCTTCTTGCATTCTAAATAATTCGCGATATTTTTTGCATTTTATACTAATATTTTATCAGAGATTACCTATAATATACTATTATAAATTTCATTTATATAATAATATATATATAATAATAACAAGCATTCTTCATAAGTAATTATTTATAAAATATAAACATTTATATACATGATTATTAATTTAATAAACATAAAGTTTAAATTTTTTAGCTGATTTAATATGAAAACTTCAATCAGTGGAAGAGTGAAGAGTGAAGATTGAAGACTGAAGTTGATTGAAATGAAGACTTGATTCTTGAAAAGGCTCTAAACTATATACTGTTCCACAATAATTTGTAAGACTCTTTCTTAAAATACATAATATACACGTATGTATGTATGTATATATGATTAAAGGGTCTTTCCCCTTCCCTCCCACGAGTGTCAGCGTGTCAGTATACTTATATATAATTCTTATCATCTGCACCAGCTGGGCGCGGACATCGTGGCGTGGCTGTTATGGATTCCGGAGCCGGGTAAATCGTGTCGCCTGTATAGTGAATTAATACCCTGGATTAGAGGGAAATTAATGGAAAAACGCTAACAAGAAATTAAAGCCTGATATTAATATCTATTTATAAGGAGTAAGAAGAGTTTCCCCATGTCTGTATACTTCTAACGTAAGTAAGTTTCACCACAGACAGATCACATAAACATTATCTATTTTTACTGATTTTTAATCGGGAGTTCTGTTTTTTGTTACTTCTTTTACCAGACTTGTCGATTTTTTACTGTTTGTATGTGTTTTTTTTAAGCTTTTCGTCAATCTTATTGTTTACCCAACAGCGCAATTTAAGGTTAGATTTCGAAAGTTTCTGCTTTATTTTTATTTGCTAAACGTAATTGATCAACATATGTCTAATAAACTAGTTTTTGTAATGTGCACCGATATGTATTAAATACATTGTTTAAATAACTTTTAACAAAAAGCTGGAATGTAGTGAATTTGAAAGCTGCAGTACCTTCATACCCAATTTTATTTGTTTATTTATCTTTTGATGTAAAAAAAGTGATAATTCATTTTTATTTTCTAATATTCTGTAAGTAATTAATATAGTTTACTATTTTTCAGACATCACAATGTCAGATTCGGAGGGCAGTGCATTCTCAGACAATGAAAGTAGAGGAAGAGGAGGTGGTAGTGACAGTGAGATTCATTCAGTCCGTTCTGGAAATGCCAGCGAGGCAGGCAGTCCAGTCAGATCTCGATCACGATCAAGGTCTAGAAGTGGATCTAGAAGTAGGAGTCGATCTGTGACTTCTAGATCTAGAAGTCGTTCAAGGCCTAGATCCGGCTCGAGATCTAGGTCACAGTCCAGGTCTAGGTCAAGATCCAGGTCAAGGTCTCGATCAGGATCCAGATCAGGGTTAGTTTTGAATATGTTTATAACTCTTCAATTAATTCCTTAATTTGTATTGTAAGTAACTGGAATCATTTTAGTTCTGCTAGAGACGATGAGGCAGAAGAAGCTCACTCAGAGGAAGAGCCGGAGCCAGAGGAAGAACCTGAAGGCGAAGATTTGGATGAATACGACGAAGAGGAAGAAGAAGATGAAGAAGATGATGGCAGACCAAGAAAGAAGAAGAGGAAGAAGGGTCAAGTGTACGATTTTATTATTCAAGAAGCTGAAGTTGACGATGAACCTGAGGATGACGAAGAATGGGAAGAAGGGGCACAGGAGATTGGTATCGTAGGAAATGAAATGGAAGAGAGCGGTCTAACTGCTCGAGAAATTGAAGGTAGAATTAGAAGAGGAACACATTTATGGGAGTAAGTGTTTTCGTTTGTAACCGTTTTTTTTTTTCTTTTCATTTATAGAAGATCAAATGAAGCATTATAAGAATTTAATATTTTTTTCAGTGCACAAAAAGAGGACGAAATCGAAGAATACTTGCGTAACAAGTACGCAAATGAATCCGCGGCGGCGCATCGCTTTGGCGATGGTGGAGAAGAGATGAGTGATGAAATCACTCAGCAAACTCTGCTGCCAGGTGTGAAAGATCCGAACTTGTGGATGGTCAAATGTCGCATAGGCGAGGAAAAGTCTACGCTTCTTCTCCTCATGCGCAAGTTCCTCACGTATCAGTTCTCCGGTGAACCGCTGCAAATAAAATCAGTCGTCGCACCCGAAGGCGTGAAGGGCTACATCTACATCGAAGCCTACAAACAGCCTCATGTCAAAGCTGCCATCGAGAACGTAGGCAATCTAAGGATGGGTATTTGGAAACAGCAGATGGTACCCATCAAGGAAATGACGGACGTCATGCGAGTGGTGAAGGAGCAAACTGGACTCAAGGCTAAGCAGTGGGTGCGACTGAAGCGTGGTATATACAAAGACGACATTGCCCAAGTGGACTACGTTGATCTTGCGCAGAATCAAGTGCACCTGAAGCTGCTTCCTAGAATAGACTACACGCGACCTCGCGGTGCGCTCAGGACAGCTCAAAGCGAATCTGAAGCGCTTAAACGCAAGAAAAAGAGGCGTCCACCCGCCAAGCCCTTCGATCCAGAGGCTATACGAGCCATCGGTGGCGAAGTCACCAGCGATGGTGACTTCCTCATTTTCGAAGGAAACAGATACAGTCGCAAGGGATTCCTTTACAAGAATTTCACCACCAGTGCTATTATAGCCGAGGGTGTCAAACCAACGCTGTCAGAGCTCGAGAAGTTCGAGGAGGCACCCGAGGGCGTTGACCTCGAACTCAGCGGTGCCCCAGTTACTGGAATGTCCGCTGGAAAGGAGGACCAAACGGTCACTCATACTTTTAGTACTGGCGACAATGTCGAAGTGTGCGAGGGTGAATTGATGAATCTTCAGGGAAAAATTGTTTCTATTGATGGGAACATGATAATGGTAATGCCCAAACATGAGGAACTTAAGGAGGCTCTTGAGTTCCAATCTAATGAACTGAGGAAGTATTT
>JAWWEN010000038.1:19021782-19039941 GCA_035582955.1 Sycophila texana | reverse complement strand
ATGTCTACGAATATTGGAAATGACCGAAAAATCAATATTGGACCAATATTAAACCAATATTGATTTTTCGGTCATTTACAATATTCATAGACATTTTCTAAAAACATCATAAAATGATCCAAAAACACTCAATTGAAAGTTATAAAATGTTTTTACTCAATTGAAATTTATAAAAAATCAATTATAACTTTAATTTGGAACGTATTCTCATAATGTAAATTTATCGTTTCTAAATTGTTAAAAAATGCGGCACTCGCTTTGTGAATAAATAAATGTTAATCTAATGTTTTTCCATAGGCCAGATCAGCTAGTGCGTCGCGGCAAAGGCGCGGCAGGTCCAGGTCGCAGTCACGTACGCGAGGTCCTTCCAGGCGAAACAGCATGATCCGCAATTCCCGTAACAACGCTATCAACCTCATGGACGGCGACGACTTGGAGGACAGGTCCTTCAGCGAGGTCATGTACAGCCTGTCCAAAAATTTCGGCGTCACCGGCCGATCCCTCAACGATCGCTTTAGTCTCTTCTAGCTGAGACATTAGCTAATCGAAAGTGATTAATAGGAATAATATTAATTTGTTTATTTTTTTTTTATAAAAAGAATCTGATTTTTTTTTAAATTTGAAATTTGAGAAGAATTTATGTGCCTGATTAGTTAAATAGTTTTTATTTTGAATTTATTATTATTAATTTATGAACTTCAAATTTAAAAAATTTTTTTTTTATAAGATTTCAATCTGTTTTATGATTAGATCTTAGTAAAAGATAAGCTCTATATTTACTAGTGAAGTTATTGAAATAATTAGTTTTTACATAAAGAAAAATTAACTTTAATCTGTTATAAATCGTACAATATTAACTCCAGGTAGTGTGAATCCCTCCGTGTAAAGGGAAACACCTTTTTTTTTTAACGTTTTTTTTAAAAACGTGAATAATAAATTTTACTTAAATAAAAATAAATACATTTTTTTTTCGTTAATCGGGCTCTTAAATTTTAGTATCTCAAAATAAAATTAAATAAAAAAAAACTTAACAGCTAGAGTACTATTATTAATAAATGTAAAGGTCATTGACTACTTTAATATTTCGTAAGTTTAAATATAATAGTATGTTTGATGTTATTAATGAATCGAATTTTTTATTAAAAGATAAATTAATAGTAATGCAACTAACGTTAGGATAGGCATGAAAAAAAATCAGATTTTTTTACTTTTCAGAACATAGCAATTTTTCAGACCTTAATCCAAACGAGCTGCATAGGGTGTGTGTATAATATGTACGCATGTGTGCATTGTACTGAGTTTATAATTCACACATTTCGTTTCTTTTTTTTTTTTTTTCTTTTTTTTTTTCTACGTAACTAAAATTAGAAATCGAGAGACTGTAAAAGAAAAGTAGGAAAAGAGATCCTAATAATTATATTAATTTACCATCACGATGAGGATCGTTGTATAGTTTACTTTTTATACTTAAGTGTACGTACATCTTAAGTAAGAGATATACATATGTTACTGCATATGATAAATCATTAATATGTAATTTACATGTGCGCTTTAATAGCGATGACAAAAGTTTCTAGGTTTAGTTATTGATGAAAATGTAATCTGTTAAGTTGTGATATATACAAATATACTACATATATATATATTACTTACTCCTTATACATCGATAAATCAACTATGATTTATGTACTTTGTAACGCAACAAATTGCAAACCGTTTTATTTTTAAAAGGACAGTAGTATGTTTTGCACCTTTCACATTTTTAAAAAGAAAAGTAGTTTCATTTTTTTTTTTTCACGTTTATGGTTGATTCTTATAGATCAAGTTTTGTAATACCAGAAAGATGAAATTAATTAGTTCAAATGGTCATTAATATTTCATATACAAAAGCACAAAAGGAATAAATTTAATCAAAATCCGCGCTTTGTGCCTTTAATTGAAAATAACACACTGCTTTTCCACTTCTGTTTTTCCGCTCATTTCACAATCACAGCAAAATAAATTTATTTCCTGGAATGTTATTTACTTGTTTAACGTTCTGCGCTTTAAAGCTACTCTCAACCAAATGATAAAGTAAATCGATGTAAACGAGAAGGAATCCTGACCTTTCTTTACACGTTCGATTAAAAATAGGCTAAATTCATCAATATTTTTTTTTTTTTCATTGGAGCGATAAACCCGATGGGGATGAGAAAAATTATTATTCCAACTGCACATTGTAAATACGGGCATTGCAGTTTGTAGCGTAGCATTGCATATAATTGCCCGAATGTAGTCTGATCGACGCCGCACCGTGAAGAGCGTGTCGCTCTATTTTTCACGCCTCTGGTGAAATAAAAGACGCCTCCCTTTCGATGCTCAATCCAGTTAATTCTTTTTGTTAATCTTGCAAAATTTTTGTTGTTGTAACTATTATTGACGTCAAAATTATCGGTAGCTGTTTTTTTTTTATTTCAATATACGAAATAATAATAATGAGTCAATGAAATAAAAGTTGGTGAACTGCAATTTGTAAGGTCTTGAATCGCAATAAAAGAATTGTCAAAAATGAAAGTTAAAAGTATGCATTACAAAACTCGCGGACCTTAAATTTGGCAGCTTATTTTTAATGTAAATTAAAAATATATTAAACTAATTAAAGTATTGGAATTAATCAATTATATAGAGTTAAGTTTTCTTAATCCTTTGTGCATTTTATTACCATATTTTACAGAATAGTTTTCAAAACAACGGCTAGTAACATACTTTTATTACTATATAGTAATAAAACTACTCTAGCAGATTGAATAATATAATAAATGCATTTTATGAAAATCATCAGCTGACAGCTAACCTAAAGTCCGCGTTCTATAAAGGCGCGCATTGCAGCCTCGTATTATGAATATTCTAAATCCAAATTTAATTTTACAACAAATACTTTCTGCATCAGTTTTCTTAACGTTAAATAATTTATAAATACAAAATGTCTGCGACACTGTTTACTATTCCTTCTTTAATGAATTTAATTAATTACACTGAAGTCCATTTAATGCGACTACAGGATATTACGGATAAGTAAATCGTTAAATCGTAAATTTAATTTAAATTCACGCGGTTTGTTTAAACAAAAGCAAGACATTCGTTTGTTGCTCCAAAAAAGGAGTTGAACATTTTCAGACACACGTCGGATGCTCATTTATCTTAACCTATAATACATTACGTTTCCGAAACTCGGTTGTACGTACGCCTCGGTGAAACGATCGATCAAATCAAGTCCGAGGAAAACATTAGGATAAGGAGCGATCACTTAGTGGATAATTAAACAGACGGTGATCTCGTTTTTCCGAGCAAATTACTCACTGCTATCTGACACGTGTGTTTTGTATTATTGTCCACACAAATAGATAAACAGCTGACCTTGACAAACTTTGATGAGCGAAAATGACGTGGTGGTGTGGGATAGGATAGAAGTTTTCTTCCTCTAATCACAGCATTTAAAAAGGTAAACATTTTGATTCAATACACTGCAATATTTTACTGATGGAGTATTGTATCACCGACCGAAAGGATTATCTCTATTCATTTACTAAAATCTATGAAGTTAGTGTTGTTTTTACTTCTAAATTGAGCCTTTATTTTTAGGAGCCATGACGGATGCAGGTAGTGAAGATGGAAGCTCCGTGAAAATAGTTTGTCCTTCGGCTGATGAATTGGGAATGATACTGAATCAGATAAAATGCGAGGAGTGCAATTTGGTATTTTGTGGAGAACCTCGTTTTCGAATGCATGACCTGAAAGTACACCAGCGCAAGAATTTGGACAAGATTAGTAAAGAGAATGTTCGTTACCATTGCCCTGTTGAAAATTGCATTTACGCTCCTAACAATAAGAAGCATTTCTTGTTGTATAAGTATTTGAAACAAGTGAGGATATAATATTTTTTCATTGTTTGTAAATTGATTGATCTTTTATTTATAAGATGGTATATTTGTATTTTTTCAGCATTACTTGAAGGTGCATGCAGAGAAAAAATTTTCCTGTACTCAATGTACAAAGAGTTTTTCTACTAATGCTGCTAAAGAGGCTCACATGCGAATATGCGGTACAAACTTTATCTGTGAATGTCAGAAAGTTTTTACTAGTTATGAGGCTCTTCTTACACATGCAAAGAGAAGTTCCCATAGAGTAGATGATAAATATAGATCAAACAAGTAAAATCATTTTCTTTAAATAAATTTCTTGATAATTTTTTTCATAAAGTAATAATGAGTTATATTTCTTTTTTACAGAAGTCAAAATAAAAAAATTAACAATCCAAATAATATTCCTACACTGCTAGTAACAGTGGTAAACGGCCCACAAATTGAATTGAGAAAGGAAGGGAGTAATCCTATTCCTATTCCTATTTTGCCGAAACCAACAAGCAGTGTAGGTGTTCAAACTGATGAAATCACAACAATAACAAAATCAACTAGTTCAAAAAGTAAAAGTTCTGAAAACCATGTTTGCAGACAAACTCAAACAAATGAAGCTTTAAAGGAAAAGCAAAATAAGAAATCAGCAGAAACTCAAACTGCTAAGGCAGTTCCAAGAGTGATTAGAGTGAGGCAAGTTGGCAAACGTAAAAAGATTTCCATAGACAAGCATTCCGTTATTAGAGAAGATGTAAGTTTAGTGGAGACTTTATCATCAGAGTACATTTTGCCTGATAGTCCATTCTCTCTTAAG
Organism: Sycophila texana; assembly: GCA_035582955.1. NCBI lineage: Eukaryota > Metazoa > Arthropoda > Insecta > Hymenoptera > Eurytomidae > Sycophila > Sycophila texana. The sequence continues at coordinate 19,035,234 of JAWWEN010000038.1, read as the reverse complement.
CATGATATAATTTTACAAGATCTGTGGGAGGATAAAAGTACTTTAGGTACTCAAACTAGTCCAGAAAAAAATATTTTCGGTGATTTAGAAGATTACACAATGAATTCAATGCAAAATGTAGAGTTTTCGAAAATAACTAGATCTGATCCAATGTTAACTGAAGAAACTTATAGAGATAAATACAGCAGTATAGAAACCCAAACTGAAAAAGGCTACTGCAAATCGATTTTTGAGTCTGATCAATTAAGTTCCAACAATGAGACACAGACAACTGAAAATTACATTGATTATAATAACACTTATACTCAAACGTGCGACGAGATTTTTTCGCCCGATTTAGTATTGTCTGACATACAAACTCAGACAGCCTGGAATCATTTAGATGAATCTACAGTTTCTGCAGAAACTCAAACAAAAGCTTTAAAGTGTTTATCCGGTTGCGATTCAAATTCATGGTTTGCAACACAAACAAATCATATGGAAACCCAGACTGATCTACTAAATATTTTTGAAGAATTAGAATAGAAATATTCTTATTTAAGTTAATTTATTGATGTTAAAAATGTTGCATATTGCAGTGTAAAAGAAATATCTTACACGTTTATAAATGAAAAGATTTTTTTAATATTTTAATATGTAAATGCAATGGGACAGCTGTACATTCTATATTATAAAACAATGGTTTTCCGTTTGTGACTTAATGCGCGCGACGCGATTTAATAATGCACAATTTTTTTTCATTTTGAAATACGTTCAACGAATTTACAAGCAGAATCTCATTTGTTCAAAAAATCGCTGATAAGGAAAATCAAATAACGTTTCCCCTCAGGACATAAATTCAAGTTTCTTAGGAACTTGACTGAAGTTTAAACAAATTAAATAAAAAAATATCTTCGATTCTCGTCCTTTTCATAACGCTGGTCCAGCTGCGTTATCTTCATCAAAGTCTGGTAAAAAATCTTTGGTACGGTCCTCTATTTTATCCACATTTTCAAGAGCTGATGCAAGTACCCGGAGGTTATTTACACCTGACATTAGCTGCCTGAAGTCAAAAATATTTTTCTTGTCTTTTTGTTTTCTATATTTTAGTATTAAAAAATTGTGACAAACTTTACCTAAGAGAAACTTCTGCTGTTGATGCAGCAAGTCTCAGATCATCAGCCAACCTTCGTATCCTTCTATCAGGATTTACATTTCTACAACCATTACTTTCTACTCCCATTGCTGCTCTAAGCTCTCTGTTTTCCGTTCTAAGCATTAAAATTTCCATCTAAAAGTAGTGGTATAAAATTAGATTTCGTATTTTTTTTATTATTTTTTTTTAATATTTTGTACTTGCACACATGTAATACATACAGATAAGGAATCTATTTCCTTTTTTAATGACGCTACTGTACTTTCTGCACTGATAGCTCTTTTCTATAAGTAGAATACAAAATTTTAAATTAATTTACCATAAATCTTATAAATTTTAATGAAATAAAAACTTAATCTTACCGTACTACGTTTTAAATTATCTTCTACTTGTTCCATTGCTTTTTCAAGATTCGCGCTTTCCGTATGATCTAATTGTCTTCGTGATAAAAGTTCAGATTCTAAAGCTTCTATTCTGAAATTTAAAGTAATGTTATATTTTCATCTTTATTCAAATTAATTGATAATCTGCATACCTAATCGCTCGTTCACTTGCTTGTCTCCTAACAATTTGGAGCTCATTGCGTAATCTTTCATTTTCTACAAATAACTAAAATCATAAATAATTTTATTTGCTATCAGTGTCGTAAAATAATGCTGTAATGAAAATAAATAAATAAATAAATACCCAATGATTCCTAGAATCATTTGAACCAGAACAATCAGGCCTTTCTGATAAAGGTGTCCCTCTTGTTCGAATAGGTGCATCACTTAAAAAATCTGGCAAAAGTTTAGTTGTGTTAGGTATTCCTTCAGGCAAAGGGTGATTTGAAGCTGCTGGAGGATCATTATTTGAATTAGATTCGGCACCTCGAGGTATTTGTAAATCAAAAGGAAAACCTAGAAATGAAAACCACATATTTGAAATGTTAATTTCTTAAAAAAATAATTATAATTGTAAGCTATACTATACCTAGAGATTCTGGCACATCTGCTGATTCGCCATCAATGACGTCCAGCTTTGGTAAATCCAAGGAGCTTGGATGCGATGGATTTTTTACAGTAATATCATCCGAATGATCAGCAGCAAGGTCGTATAAACGGTCTGCCAAAAATTCAGGAGCTTTCTTCCACTGATTATTTAGATAATTAATATGTCTTTTTTCAACACTATTTAAAGCAAAATCAGGCAAATTATCCACTTCTACACTAGCTATATTTGAAGAAGCTTTATCACCAAGATAACACTGTTCAATAACTAAATGATCTTGTACAAAGTCCGGTAATTCTGTAGGATTCCTTGGATACTTTCCAGAGTCGTGGTTATCACTAGGTTCGGGAGTTCTAGACTGCGGCTCATAAACTTTTGGTCTGGCTCCAGCAAACTGGTTAAAATTAGTTTGCTTGTCATTCTTTAGAAACTGTTTCAAACTAAATAAACTCTCTTCCCTCCTCGTTGAATTCTTAGCTGCAACAATATTAAAACTTCATAAAAATTCCTCGCTCTCGTGTGTGTCTTAAAAATTAAATGAATAAAAAATGCAACGATCAACAGGTCAACTTTAATAACCACTTAACAAGACTGTCTACCTACTGTCACCTCAAAAAACGCAATATAACTCGTCAATCATACCAAATGAGTCTCGGACTGCAACAAAAAACGAACAGAAAAGAACTCACAAATAACTGGGCTTAAAAAAAAGAACTTAAAAACACTTGTTTACGTGCGCTCCTCCACGTCAATCTAACGTACAACAACAAAACCGAATCCTCGCTTTCGTCTCTCGCCTCTACTCCAGATCGAATCTACTTTCCGGATGTTAAAAAAAGGACGAGGAAAAAAAAGTTCGTGGAGCACTCGACGATCAGGGTCTAACCTTTGCGCCTGGGCTTGGAGGAGGACGAGTCCTTGAGCTTCCAGTCGCCGGCGGCGGGCCTGGGACGTCGCCGAGCGCCCGCCTCGAATTCGGCCGCCACCACCTCGGCCTCGTCCTGCGACGACGCCGACGAGGATGACGGGTACATCGCCGGCCTTTGCTGCACCAGACTAAGCCCGTCCCGTCGTTTGATCGCCTCTCCCCCGCTGCCCTTTTATCCCGTCTGTTTGTGTTGTGCTACGCTCGCTGCTGGACCTTTTGACTTGCGCACATCGCACCGCTGCACTGGTGCCTCCTCTGTCCTGTCGCGCAGTCGCGCTCTCACGGCCTCCTTTATTGTTGTTACCCTTGCGAGTGACGCGAGTCTCGCGCATCCGTATGGAAGTATTTTACTCGAGCTCCGATTGCTCCGATTGCTCCGAAATGAAAGAAATCGAAATACCTTGAGAAAGCCAAAGCCATCGTCCCCCACAGGCTTATAAATAGTTAATTAACACGAAATATTAAATTATTATTATATACCAGCTAAATTAATAATTATAGTTATAATTTATATTTAACTTTAATTAATAATAATTATTTAGTTATAATTATACTCGACTTTAAACTATATAATTAAATATTTAATTATAATTAAACACTTATAATTAATTTAATTTTCGATTAAATTCGCATCTAATAAATTTTAGTTATTAATTTTTAATTATAATTATACTCAACTCTTATTCACTATTAAATTTTTAATTATATTTATACTCAAATTTAATTCATAATTATATGTCTAATTAATATTATATTTATGCTTACCTTTAATTCATAATTAAATGTTTAGTTATTAGTTATTATTTGGACAATTAAAAAATTTAGTACCCTGGTCCAGTGGTCCCCCACATGGCTACATACTTTTTACTTTTTATATAATAAAACGCATTGTTTTAAATGAAATTTAAAAAATCGTCGAAATGAAAACACTTAGGTAGTATAGACTCTGGAGGGGAGGCGCCACTCGACGTGAATCTTGAATTCTTGTCTGATCGGAAGAGATTTGCTGATTTGCAGTTTGCAGAGGTCGCAACAGTATAACTGTATTACGCGCTTTTGTCTGTCGTCCTGTGTTGATGAGTATTAGGTATCGTATTATAAGTTTTAGATTCTTGTATTTTTGACAAGTACTTACCGCCAGAAATCATCATCTAATCCCTCAAGAGAATAAGGAAAAATTCTAAAATACTTTTATTTACGAATTAAATTGCGTTTACGTCAATCTTGAAATGTGACATAGACATGAGTCGCGTGGACCTGAAGATTGTGTTGCTGGGTCATGAGGCTGTTGGCAAGACAAGTCTTATGCAGCGCTTTGTCAACGACAGATTTAGTCAGGCTAGTTATCAAAATGTTAGTACTTTTTATTCGTTTAATCAGTTTTCTTTCTGTATTTCGATCAATGTTATAACTTTTTTTTTCTTAATTACCAAAACCAACCATTGTAGACAATAGGTTCAGCTTTTGCCTCGAAAGAAGTAGATGTTGGCGATAAAAAGCTTACAATGGGTATATGGGATACCGCTGGAAGTGAAAGGTATTTATATATATTTACTTTTTTATTTTTATTATAGTACAGCGTTATAATCTTCTTGTTTCTTATCTTTTCTTTTTTTTTCAAGATATCAAACTATGACTAAAGTCTATTACCGTGGAGCAGCTGCAGCAATAGTTTGTTATGATGTTACAAATCCAGAAACTTATGCCAGAGCTAAATTTTGGATTAGAGAACTCAGAAGTGTAGAAGAAAATTGTGTAGTGTATCTTTGCGGTACAAAAAAAGATCTTTTAGAAGATCTGGAAGAAGCCAATCCAGATTTAACAACAGTCGAGAAATATGCCAGTGGAGTACAATCAAAATTTTTTTTAACATCAAGTAAAACTGGAGAAAATGTGGGTAAGATAATAGATATATCTGCATTTATTCCTTTATTCAATTTTATGTATTTCTCTTACATTTTTTTCATAATTTTTGTAAATTTTGTAATTATTAATTTGCAAAAAAATTAAGGTAATTAATAGTGTGACCTTTTCTTTTATGTACAGTGGAAATATTTAATACAGTTGCTGAAGATTATGTGACAAATCCACTGAATTCAAAGAATCTTGTTGATCTGATTACTCTAGCTGAAGAGAGTAAGAATTCTCGATGCTGTCCTTTATAATAAAAGGTAGATAAACACCTACTGCTTATTGCGTGTCCAATCGACTGAATATTGTGATTTATTTTTTTATCAATTAGATAAAGTACGATACATGTTTGATTATCACAAGGGAATCACAAGGAAAGAGATTATAAAAGCTGAATTTTAATAGCTTAATTTTTAATTAAAGTAGCTTATAAGCACATATTTTAATATTTTTACATAATAAAGCTATTTGTATAAACTTAGAAAAAAAATGAATTGAATTTTTGAAGTTATACTCATGACATTTGTAATGAACAATTGCAATTTAAAAATTATTAATTGAATGTAAAAATAAAAAAAAATTTGTATAGCAAAATTTATACTTCAGAAATGTTATACTGTATAAGCATATAACTTTCAAAATAATGTAAACTATGCATGTATAGAAACTCTTGAGATGTTACAATTCTAAGTTATAAAAGCTTTACAAAAACTATATAAAAAATGGTATTTTTAAAGACTGATTTAAAATATTTTTACTACTTTTTCTACATTGAATTGAAAAGCAACTTTTCATTTTGGTTAGATCATTATGATATAAGACTTATAAGAATCAGAATATCTTACTTAAATTATTAATAAGAGTGAAATTACTAATCTGTATTAGTATTAAGATAATGAGGTAATCATATATTTATCACATTTCAACCGAATTTCGGCTTTGAAGCTGTTTTGTGCTATCATTTATAATATTCTTTTCTTTAAGTTTACATTAGCAGAAGCTTATTAGATGGACTCAGAAGAAATATTGGGAAAATATTTTTTATGTGTGATCTTTAAGTTTTAAATCACAAAATTCACGAGCCTGCTCGTAAACACCAAAAAATACGAAACCCCCCATTGTGAAGCCACCTACTCTTGGAATAAAACCAGCAAATAATCTGGAAAAGTGGTCTCAGTTAGTAAATATAGTTATTATAAAAAAAATTAAATTATTTTTCACTTACCCGCGAATTCCACTTTCTCTGAACACTTCTTTCAACATGATTGAAATTCTAACTTCTTTTTTATCAGCTGAAGTTGCTGATAACATTATTCTTGTTTTGGCAACATCCAATGGTGTAGTAATAGCTGCAGATACTGTTACTAAAATTTAAAAAATTAATTTCATCTTATAATGGATCTGAGGATTTTAGGAAAAAAATGAGTATTGTAGAGTTAACTATTTTTACTTAATGGTGATCAAAAGTAGAATCAACATTTTAGCCTCCATTAATCTCTTGATTTTAATTAAGTATAATAACAGTATTATTTGAAAATTCTTTCAATCTTGATCCTTTTTTTTCCAAAACAATTGTTATAAATTAATTAGTTAAACTAAAAAATTATTATTTTAATTATAACTTGAAATATAAACAAAAATTGTAGTACTTTCAAAATTGATATAAAGATATTGAAATTTACTGGTAAATATTGATGTTAGCTTATTGTATATTTTGTTAACTCTTGCTAGTGATAAATTTATAACGGCTAGTATGAAATGCGCTAGTTTACTTGAGTACCTGAAGCTGCACCACATAAAGCTCCTTCAAAAGGTGTGCACTCTCTACAGACTCTGTTCATCCAACATAGTTTAAAATATTCCCAAAGTGGCATCTGAACCAATCCAAATGGCAAATCTCGAAGAACAGTACTCCCGTAGCCTCGAAAAAGTGTTCTTAATCTTAATGTTTCTGTATCATTCAGTAAAGCCTGCTTTCGCTGTTTCACTACCTCCACTGGAACTCGGATTAAACATGCAACCTATACGTATAAGAATTTCTACTCATTTTTATTCTAGTAAATTAGCATCTAAAATATAATGCAGTAAACTATTAAATTTTAAGTGCAGTAAACTAATAAGTTCTAAATTCTTCTCTTAAATGAAGCAGACTAGAAAAATTAAGATGAAAAGCTTACCAATTCACCACACGACGCTGCACCCATGTGAATCACTGAATGATATTGATGAGGAAGATATGGTTGAAAAATATGTTTAATACCGTCATAAGTAACAAAAAAGAGTGACGCTATAAATAAAATAAATACAACATATAATTCTTGCATAAAGTTTGATTAATAAGAAATTCAATTGGAACCTGCTGGTGCAGAGCCTATCATGACAGGTACAATGCCTTGATAAAGCCTTCTAAAACCTCCTGACTTGACAAATCCATGCTGACTTTGTAATCGAGTTTTGAGAGTATCCAATGGAAAAAAAATCATATCGCAAACTACTCCTGCAGCAGCCCCAGACTATAAAGAATTAATAATTTAACAAGCACATTGAATGAAAGTACATTATGAAGTATTCTTAATACAATTTAAACTTACAACGAGAGAAGTGATAAATACATTTGTCGTTCTGTTCCCACTGGTTTCTGAATGAAGCATCACGTCAGTCTTTCAAATTCAGTATAAGCAAAGCTCGGTACTATGACATTTCATCATTGGAAGTAATATTCTTGATTGGATCACGAATTGATCCAAGTGTTGTTATAGTTGCAAAATGTTTTTAGAATCTGATAAAAAATGAATAAATGCAGGTTAGGATGTTAGGTAAGTAAATAAGAAGATCTGTCGCAGTTTTATAACCTCACAGCCAGCTTTGCTATGGCACTAGTGCACATCATACTGCAGATCTTCGAAGAGTAGTGTAACGACTATATATATAGAATAGATATATATAGATATATCTAACGCAGATAATTTTCTCACAGGAATAGTGGCAATCGATCTTGTAGTTATAGAATCTCGAGAAAAGGGCTTCAAAGTTCAGGCAGAGAAGATTAAAGATTGCGTTATACTTAAAGAACTATAAAGATAGGTATAAATCTGTAAAAAAATGTAAACAAAGAAGTGGAGAGCGGAGGCTGCGGACTAAGAGTTTTTAGTTTATTTAAGAGGTCGGAATGGCCGGACCGGCGCACAGGTGGTGCATCGTCTGCTCGTTTGGGCGCAGCGAATCTGCGATCAGCTGTTCACACTGACTGGCGTGTATTTAAGGAAAATCCCAATAAAAATTGCATGGTTCTGTCGACTTGTTAGGTAAGTGCAAGCTGCCGCGGGTTCACATTAGTCGCTGCTTCTTGCTGCGGCGCTAAAGATTCTGCGAGCCTGACAATTCAGTTCGGATAAGCAAATGCGTGGAGAGCTGAAGCGGTGAAGAAGTGTGGTCAAAAGCCAAGGGAAAAAGGAGCGACCGAGATGACACGTCGACCGGATGCCTACCTCCGCGATTCCGAGCTCATGGCGAGGCGGCTATTACTTATTCTTGGTCCCTTTGTCTCGCGAAGCACAATTACATAAGCTTCGAAATATTAGCGGCACAGAACACTGCTCATTTTTTTTATTTTTCCCCGCTATTGCACTGTTAAGACGTATTGAACCATGGCGCCGAATATTCTCCAGAGTAGTCTTCAAAATGCTTCATTCAACATCGTTTTTCAGGTTTGTGTACCATTATTTAGCATATTACATGTTATATTTACTCGTTTAACATATTTTTTTCATTTTAGATAATGTGTCGATGCGTCACTTTTTTATTAAATGCCTTTGTTGTTCGACACGTCGGACAAGCTGTTCTTGGAGTAATGAATGTTCGTCTCTTGCTGCTAGAATCTATGATACTATTTTTATCTAAGGAACCATTTATGAAAGCCTGTTTAACAAATACTGCCGAGCATAATTGGGCACAAATTGTTAATTTATTGTGGATGACGTGAGTGTAGTCCAAAGTATAGTACACGTTATTACGATTAAAAAGATTAACTTTTTTTTATTTTAACAGTGTTCCCATTTGTCTTGCTATGTCATGTATTTTTGGATACATTTGGTTATTTATCCTGCAAACTTCAGAAATGTTGCCACCTTTTTATGCTTTTGCTGTATGGGCAGTAGCAATTTCGTGCATTATAGAACTAACATCCTTGGTGGTTCAATTGGTTGCTAGTGCATTTTTGTTTGTTCGACTCAGGGTAAGTATGTCAACATGCATTGCATGCATTTATTCAATATAAGGATTTTTCTAAATTACCGATGTCTCTATTTGTATCTATAAAATTAATATGAAAAATATTTCAGATTGTTTTAGATACTATTACGATTGCACTTAGAACTATAGTATTTGTTGCTTTGATTCTTTACAATCCAGAAAATGCACTCTTTGCTTTTGGAGTAGCTCAATTAGTAGCCTCTATTTTTTGTACTGTCAGTCATTACATTTATTTTCATTACTACATAAAGAAAGTAAAAAAGCACAGATTAAAAAGAAGACTTTCAATGAGTGATGATGGAACAGAAGAGTACGTAGAGTCAGAATTTCCTTTCATGTCCATTAAAGAATTCTTGCCTGGTCAGCTAGAAAATCACGTAAGTATTCAGTGAAAAAAATTTATTTTTTGACCTCATACTAAAAGAACCCATTTTAAATCCTTGCTGCACAATTTACTGTATTTCTAAAATTTCCTTCAATGATAAAAATAAAAAATGTTTTACTGTTTAAGGATACCCTTCTAGACAAAAATTTAACTATTCTCACATGGAGTTTTTTCAAACAAGGAATACTTAAACAAATCTTAACCGAAGGTGAAAGATTAATAATGACAATCTTACCAGTATTAACATTTTCTGAACAGGTAAAATAAAAAAAAAATAAAAAAAGTTGATAATAATTAAATAATATAAGTAATTTTTTTTAAGGGTGTGTACGAAGTAGTTAACAATTTAGGTTCTTTGGCGGCCAGATTTATTTTTCGTCCGATTGAGGAGAGCAGTTATTTTTACTTTACCCAGCTAGTACAGCGCGACAAATCATTGTCCGAGCAAAATCGAGCAAAAATTGAAGAAAGTACACAGGTATTAAAACATTTGTGCTCTGTAGTGACATCAATTGGTCTAATAGTCTTGATATTTGGCCAATCGTATTCTGCACTACTACTATGGCTCTACGGTGGTGAAAAGTTAATATCCTCTCTGCCAGTACTTTTATTAAGAGCACATTGTTTGGCCATTCTTTTGTTAGGCGTAAATGGAGTAACTGAATGCTACACAAATGCTACAGCTGATAGCAAGACTATAAATAAGAACAATCTAATAATGATATACGAGTCAATAGCCTTTTTAGGGGCCTCTTACATTTTTGCCACCTGGTTTGGTCCTGTAGGATTTATATTTGGCAATTGTGTCAACATGGCACTCAGAATTATTCATTCAACCATCTTCATTAGTAATAGATACAAAGGCAGCAGCTATCAACCTCTCTTGGGCCTTGTACCAAAGCCATTCTTCAGTAGCAGTTTAATTGTGGCTGCATTAGTAACTACTTGCTCTTATGTAACTTTCAAAAGCTAACCATTCTTACTAAAATGAAGTATCTAAATTATAATTCTATATAATTATTACTTTCATTTATTTTCAGGCCTACTACTTTCCAGACAACAAATTTTTACACTTATTTATTGGTCTCGTAATGTTTATGATTGTAGCCTTTATTTGGATTTTTGAAAATTACGACTTTCTTAAATTGGGCTTTAATAGATGGTTCCAAAGGCAGGATAGAGACATCAAGAGTGAATAAAGGAATTTTCCTATCAATTTTAATCTAAATATTCAGTACAAGTACAAACTTACAATCTTAAATATTTATTATCGAAAAAGGTATTATATTAAAATAGCCTTTATTTGGATTTTTGAGAATTACGATTTTCTTAAATTGGGCTTTAATAGATGGTTCCAAAGGCAGGATAGAAACATCAAGAGTGAATAAAGGAATTTTCCTATCAATTTTAATCTACATATTCAGTACAAGTACAAACTTACAATCTTGAATATTTATTATCGAAAAAGGTATTAAAATAATAATTTTTATTTTTAGACAAAAAAAAACTATGTATCACGCTTTTTTTCTTACATTTATTTATTAATTTTTTTGAGATTTATCTTTTACACTTGGATATAATAATTGATTATTGCTTAGGTGTGATTTCCCATTCCATAAAAAAAAAACTGAAAGAAATGTATGTAAATATAGTATAGGTAAAAAAAGAAAGATTTAAACGTTTACTGCATAATTGTATACCTGTACCAATTTGTTTAAAAAATTTGACAATATTATTATATTACTAAGTAAAGATAAGCAAAGAAACTAAAAATAATTTTATTATATATAAGTATCAAAAAAAATTGTTAAAAAAAAAAGAAATTAAAAAAGTTGCAATTCGTTTGAAGAAAAGTGATTTTTTTTTCTCTATTTTACTTTACCGCACAACTACGGTTTCATTTTAAATAAAAATGCATTACAATAATACGGCACGTAATTTGCGACAAACGCGCGATCTAGGAAATTCGTTTTTTACATCCGTTGAAATTATAATTATACTGGCAAGAGATATGGATAGACTGCGTAATTTTTCGTGAGTTCATTCAGTCTTTAAGGCACTATCACTATTATTAATTTTTCATTTACGTGATAAAACTTGATATATATTTAGTGTCAGTTATTATTTTTAAAGTGAAAAAAATATTATATCGAGTCTATATATGGATAATGTTCATCATATACTTATTGGATATTATGGGCTAACAAAACTGTTTTTGAACAACCGAGTGAAACGTTATTTTCTCTTTAGATGATGACTACCAGCAACGTTTGTTTTAAGGAAGCAACTGCGATTAGGCTGACGTAGATGTTGCCTCCTCTAAATACGCAATTCCTCGAAGCAATGAAGAAATGCTATTCAAAAGCAATGCAACAACGTCATAAGGTTTTTAAATTATTTCAAAGTTTTACATAAACAAATGATACATACCGCTTATTGCTCTCTATAGAAACGTTTAAAATTTTAATGTAAAATAAACGATATTAATTGTTCATTATCGCTGCAACTTTGATACAAGTGTATATTTAGATGACAGCAGTTAATAATTTGATATATTTTGATATTGTTTTACAATATTTGACATAAACTGGACTGCGATGAGCGTCCAGTTATTACTTTTTAAATAATAAGAGAGTTTCTTTACGAGGAAGGAAGAAAAAGAAAAATGATGAAATAAAAGAAAGTATAAAGAATGTACGGGCCTTGCGTCCATGCATACTGCATTATGCTCAAATGATAGGTCTAAGGAAATCGGCGAGTTACGCCAGGGGGTTGTTCAAAATATCATTGACTAGTTGCATTACAGTCTGGTAAGATAGTCGGCGCTGGTCACATCACACAAGGCAAACTAATCAAGTAGTGTTTTGAATAAATATTTTCTCTTTAGCGAAATAATATCGAGAGCATGAAATTAGAAAAAAATAATCAGTTATAAAGAGCAAAGTATATATAAGAGAAATGCATGTTTTATCGGAATCTTTTTCAATGTTCACTTACGCCGGAGTCTGGTTACCTCTTCATTGGGATGTTGGTTGCGCTTCGAGCGTGTTTTACAAGATTTACACATTTTTTTCCATAACTCTCGTGTACACTTTGACCGCGTCAGAATTGCTGGCAGCCGTATTATTAACGAAAAGTATCGACGACTTTTCCGAAATTTCATTTTTACTTATCTCTACGGTAAACGTTTGCTGTAAAATTGTAAACATAATCTTACGAAGGCACAAAGTCGTCGAGCTTGTGGAGATGCTACTGGAGCCTCAGTGCCTTCCCAGAAAGTTCAGCGAGAACGAGATACTAGAAAAATTTAATAAAATTGCAAGGTTCATTAAAACGTCATATTAATTCACCGCGAGAGATCCTTTCTGGCTTACATTAATAATAGATCAATTGCTCTATCCTGCATAGTTTTGGCGGAAATGACGGTGTGCGTCATGTCTTTGGGCCCGTTCTTCCAAAAGAAAGAGAATCGCAGCTTGCCCTTCAAATCCTGGTTGCCGTACGAGGCGGTGGAGCAGAGGCATTCCGTTTTTTGGTTTTCCTATCTTCATCAGGCGGCCGCAATCGTCATATGCGCGACTATAAACGTGGCCAATGACTCGATGATTTGCGGCTTTATGCTGCAGGCTTGCTCTCAGTTGGAGTTATTGAAGCATCGGCTGTTGGAGTTGCCGAAAATGCCGAGAGGCGAGGCGCAAAGCATCGTAAAACACATTCAACATCACAATCATATTTTTAAGTAAGTAATTGTCAAATGCAAAGTAATTATCATAGGAGAATTGGGAAGAATAGTGAAAAATTCCATTATATCCGTCTGATAGAATATTGAAAAATAATCGACACGTATTTTTT
>JAWWEN010000038.1:18952468-19021682 GCA_035582955.1 Sycophila texana | reverse complement strand
GAATTAACAGCTTTTTTTTGGTTGGAAGTATTTAACAGCGCGATCGTTGATCCAACTAAATTTTTTTCTCGGTGTACCGTCGTCTAATGGACATTACAATAAAGTTTTACTTTATTCAGACAGCGACGGCACCGGGTTCGATGAAATTTTCGCTGAAGACGCTCGATTCGACGGAGGATGATGTCTCTGAAGAGCAGCGACATTATTTTGCCCGCGTGAAGAATAGTTCGAGTCCAACTAAGTGCGTACTGGGCTCGGATGTCGGTGAGCTTGCCGCAGTCCACGTTCTTTTGCCGGATTCTCTGGCTTATTCTTTAGACGGATGCACGAGGATGTGCCTTTTTACAGCCCCTAGAGGGCAACTCTGCACGAACGCCAAGATGCAAATCGAGTACAACGTCAGCTTAACCTTTTGGTCCTACCTCTGCATCCGCGTTTTCATCGGTAAGTCCTGCATCGGTTGAGAGCTCGATAGTTAATAATTCTGGAAAATTTATCTTCTTACAGGCATGATCGGAGGTACCGCGTTTGCGATGTTCGAGGGAGCAGTTATAGCGATTCTACGCGAGCAAAAAGCCGACTACGGACTTCAGAGGATTTACGGAAGCATCGGTGGTATGATATCCTCACCATTGTCTGGTATGCTTATCGATTATGCCAGTGCTAAGAAGGGATACGCTGACTATAGGTAAGCAAGTCCGCAATTCCTATACTAATTGATTTCCCTTATTTAAAAGTCACTTTAATTTTAAAAATGTCCAATTGTCCAGGCCAGCATTTTACCTCTATGCGACATTAAAGATTTTCTCGGGCTTGATTATGCTGATGATCAACTTGGAATTTAAGGCGCCGGCTACAAACGTCGTCAGCGACGTTTTATCAGTATTGAGGAACGTTGAGGTCGTCGCTCTGCTCACTGCATGCTTCATTTTAGGTTGGCAAAATAATACTAATTGCAATGCGATGCACATCTAGCGCTTAGGAGTTCGGCCTTCGGTGTTCGATGTTCGACATTCAACGTCAATGTCGAATTTTGAATGTCAGTGCCACGCGGAAAGGCCGCAGTTTTACCTCTTCACTCCGCGGCAGTTTGCGCAACATCCGTTCGCCTCTATAACTCACCTATGCAATTTCAATGCATCATTCAGTGGGAGGAGCTTCTTTGTGTCCGATTTCAACTCTTCTCTTCTCTTTCTGCACTTTTTATCCTTTGCTTGTGCATCCATAAATTTTATAAAACCCTCTTTGCGCTCTATGAATTCGAAACAGTTTTAAATGAGTACTTTATTGAATGTTTGTAGGAACTGCCTGGGGATATATTGAATCCTTTCTCTTCTGGCTGCTGGAAGATTTGGGTGCTTCGAGATCCCTCATGGGAATCACAATTACAGTAGGTGGCATTGCCGGAATACCTTTGCTAGTACTTTCTGGTCCAATAATATCCAAAATAGGTCACGCCAATGTTATCTTCATTGGTTTTGTATTTTACGCCATACGATTACTAGGTATATACTATTCGTCTTCTTTGCTATAGAAATTACTATTATAATTTCTTTTTCGCAACTATTTCCATTGTTTTTAGGATACTCATTGATTTACGATCCATGGCTCTGCCTTATATTTGAGAGTCTTGAATCTGTGACCTCGTCGCTGAGCTTCACTGCAGCCGTCACTTATGCCGCCAAGCTCTCCACCTCGACTACGGATAGTTCCATTCAAGGATTACTCGGGGGATTATATTACGGAGTTGGTAAGCGTAAAACATAAAATATTATTTAAATAAATTTTCAATTGGAATATTTAAAATTCTTTCTTCTGTCTATCACCAGGTAAAGGATCGGGGAGTTTGATCGGTGGATATCTGATGAAGGCTTTCGGAACCCGACCAACTTATCAAATTTTCGCTGTGGTGACACTCCTGACCGGTCTGATTTACTTGCTGTTCAATTTGACGTACCTGTCAAAACGACCGCAGGTTGAAGGCAACGACATTGTAAAGAAAAAGCCGAAGGTACCAATGGCAATAACGTCGGAGAACAACAGCAAAATTAGCAAAATCCAGGAAGCAGCATTACAGAGCGAGCCTTACATTGTCGACGATTTGGAGGCCGTAAATAATGCAAAAAATCTCGATATTGCAGAGAGCATAAACGATGAAGCGGAAGAACAAAAAAGGGGGGAAAGTGAAGAGAGACAGAGGCACGCACGAATAAATCCTGCTTTCGAACCCGATGCTCACGAAGGAGCTTGCCAAATCAGTGTCGAGAAAGAAGAAGCATCAAGTCCGAGAAAGTGACAAGAAACAGTTTTAACATCATCTCTAGCCATAATCTCTAGAGGATCCTGCAAAATTTCATTCATTCAGTTATAAGTATATCATTTATCACTTGTTCGTATTTAGAAAGTCATATATCTAGACAGTGAAAAAGTAACTATACGACAATTTTTGGCATTTTAAAATATTTATTTGTTAAGTTTATAACGCGTCCGCGTGGAAAATTACAATTACTCATTAGTACTCGTTATAGCATTGTATTATTATTATTGAGATCGACAATCGTCTTACCAGCTGTGATTATCAAATTTATTGTATTATTTAAAAATGCAGCATTTGCAATTAGTAGTCTATATAGTCAAGCAGCGTGCAATAGATCATTCCTTTTTATCGTTCCTAATATTAGGCAGATAATTTTTACATTTGTTGATTGTTTAATGTAAGTGTTAGTTTATTCATTTATCTAACTGTAACATATACTATATGTGAATTATATTATTTTAGATATAAAATCAGTGTCCTTTTTATTTAGCCGGTCGGCTGAGAGAAGTTGATTGGTTTGAATGAAGGCGTGTCGGCGCGTACTAGCGGCGTTTGCGACTCTATATTATTGTAAATACGTTAGAATACAGATAGATTTTGTTCCTTTTCTTGAATAGCGCCAGTTTTCTATCCTAGGAAGCTGCGAATGTAAAGATTGCAACAGTCGTGAAAGTCAGTTGGCAGGGGAACATGCATTAGTGGATTAGGAATATCGCAATCGTCCGCTGATCGGGTCAGTTCGTCAGGCGGTCGGGTCGGCTCGGAGGAATCGAGCAGTTGCGGGGGCGCAGGCGCGCCAGCTCCATCCGCACTTGCTCGGGCGAATTGTTGCCGGCGCTCGGGCGCTCTCCTCAGTCCAGCGAGCGAGGCCCTTGGCGAATCCCTGCGCGAACCTCGCCTCAGAGCCCCCTGGCCACACGTCTTCCTCGCAGTTGCGCTTCTCCAGCGACAAGGGAAAGGGGAGTTATGTGAAGCTTCCGCTGCTCTCTGCATCTGCGACTGCGAGCAAGAGGAAAGCGGGGAAAGAGGCCAGCTGCAGTCGAGTCTCGAGGCAACGGCGACGACGGCGCTGGAACAGAGCGAAGCTGCTGCTGGGGAGCCAGGGCAGGCAAGCCAGAGCAGCACTCGAAAGGTAGCTGCTATTTATTCATTTTTTTTTCTTCCTCTCTCCTCTTTCCTCCGTTCAGCTCTTTTCCTTACTTCCGTGCCTTATTTTCACCTCACTTATTGATTTCGTCATTAAGATTTGACGACGAATAGAGTGCAGCCTGGGGCGCCAGCTCGCGTTCGCTGGCATTAGCTGGCATTGGCTGGGGCTAGCCCCCCCGTTAGCTCACTCTAGATAACCAGTCTAGATAAGCATTCGGACCCTTTGTCCCATCGATTTTTACCTTTTTTTTCGATCAACTCTGTGTTCAAGCAATAAGGCAAAAACTAGAGTTAACAGTTTTGCCAAGAATTATCTGACTCGCGGAGTTTCTCGGCGCTCCGCTTGCTCCGCTTGCTCTGCTGCGCGCTGCGCCTTATACGAATCAATAAATTCAGCGGCGTGCACCGGTGAACTGTAGTGATGGGGCCGCTGCTACCTCCTCAGTCCTTCCACACGCTACCCACTAAAAATATACACTTCCTCGACCCCAATGCCGTTCAATGGGCTACGCAGTCTTTCAATTCCGTCACTAATTATAATTCATTCAAGCTCGTTAAAATCGAGCTTCTTTGGCCCATTGAACCATAATTGGAATAACCCACTGAAGTTGCTTCCAGGATTTTCCCTTAAACATTTATCATGTTTTTCTTACGGCGTGTCGCTTTAAGCCTCAAAAAAAAAAGTATAAAATACTATAAAATACTAATTGCCTTACTTTATCTCATTTCACGTTAAACGCTGTAAAAGTAAAAGTATAGTCACTGGTGCACAAGATCAACTGTTCCGAGTAGATTCTTTGAAAGTGTTGAATTTAACCTATCATTAAGGAAATAGGTATATAATTATATTATTGTTAATTTTTTGCAAGCGCGTGCATACGAGCAATAAAGTTATTGATAAAAAAGGAAACCGTTGAGTTTATATATACTAACTAACGGACATTTAAACTATAAATAATTTTTTGAACAAGTACCCTTAATTGTTTTGGGCGAAGTATAATATATTTTTTAAACATACCTATATTGACATTAGAATTGAGTCAGAAAATCATTTAGCAGTCGCGTGCGTAGGCGCTTGCATATTACTGCGAGTGGTGTCATTTTATTTAGAATATATTTATTTAATGAGAGATGCTGATAGACAATAATATTAAACACAAGGTTATAAATTTTGATGTTGAACAGATCTGCGCTGAAGCCAGGAAAATGAGGAAATTGTAGCATAATTCGGTAAAGATCTTGGATCTTAGCTGAGAGCGAAATTGAGGAATCGATCCAATTGAAGTTTGCGGATAAGTCGCAAGCGCACGTAAGTAAATGCACGAACATTGAAGCCGGCTAAACGTGTCTTGATGTATATTCCTCGGCTGGTGTGTGCATTTGGTATCTTTTTTCTTGCTGCCCTTTACCTACATTCTAATCTTCAAATCTTATCTTTCCTGCAGCTACATCAGTGCAATAAATGTATGCGAAATTTATTCGAAAGAAGCTGGAGCTGGATATAGGGATGTATGGCGGGCTGCATCGACGCGTGCGATTTATCTGAATGAAATTCATGTTACAGTTATAGCCGTATCAGCTCCTTGAAATCATTATTTCGAAGCCTCCATGAACATTGAAGGAATTACGAATAAAGGGGAAAATAAAAAAATTCCATTATAGGTCTTTTAGTCCGCTATTATACGTGTTCTTATTAGGTATAAGGGAACAAATTTAATCGTATTTACGGGGGCGTTAAATTGATAGCCGAAATAGCCATTTGGACTAACTATATTTCTTTTAAGCTTCAAGTTGGAGCGTGAATCAAAGCAGGAGAGGAGATTGCTCCGGTAAATTGCCTGCTGAAATCGATTCAATTCTGACTCTGCTGGGGGAAGATGCTCTCGATGAAAATACCTCGATGTAACGCTTTCTTTCCACTTTAGCTAAAGCATCCTTGCCTTTTAAACATTGAAAAACATTAATCAATACCCAATGATCCATATGTTGCTAAAAAAAAGATAATGGAAATATCTTAATGTTTTTCAACAGTGTAAATAATTTCTTTCTATTTTTTCATCTCCGATCTCTGTAAAAATAAATAAGTGAAATTTGACTAAAATAAGTGAATAGTCACTTATTCCACGTGAAAAATCTTCCACTTGCTGCAATAAGTGGAAGATATTTAACGTGAAATAAGTGACTATTCACTTATTCTAGTCAAATTTCACTTATTCATTTTTAGAAGGATGTTCCTCCTTATCTTGCTCTACCTAAAACAGTCTAAATTCAAGGAGAAATAAATGAGTTGGTAATGATTGTTTTTATCGCTTAACAGCCGCATGTGGAAGCTATTTATAGTTGTTATCTCTTAGGCAAATGAAAAAAGTTTCTCGGATCGCTGTCATTGTTGAGTGTTAACTCGGTGTAATATATGGCATAGCGAAATATAAAATACTTGTATATAAAAAATTTGATTAACCTAATACAAAGTTTGAATATACGATACAAGC
Source organism: Sycophila texana (assembly GCA_035582955.1). NCBI lineage: Eukaryota > Metazoa > Arthropoda > Insecta > Hymenoptera > Eurytomidae > Sycophila > Sycophila texana. Next base: position 19,015,724 of record JAWWEN010000038.1, on the reverse strand, counting down.
TTAAACAATTTGAATATATAGGTCTATATAATCGAGTGTTGAGAAACAAAGTAAAAAGAATAATTGATTGATTTATTAATTGTTAAAATTTTGCAGAAGATGCAGAGGCAAAGGTTGAGGCCACGGCGTTCGCGGATGGAGCGGCTACCTCTACACATCGGTCTCTTCTTGCTCTACGTTCTCGTGCAGTTGGTTTCTTCATCGCTTTCAAGTAAAACAGTTAGTCCAACTGGTCCAACTGCATCGACCAGTCCGACGACGAGTGCCTCGGCAAAAGATGTTGCCAGCTCGACGACAGCAGCAGGCACGGTGCCCTCAGCAACGAGAGCTAGACCAGAGGGTCAGGAAGAGGTTCCCAATGCAGAAAGCAGTAGCACCAGCATCAACAAGGATGTGACGCCTACCAAACCAGTTCTGTCCAGCACTGTTCGTAAAAGCCGAAATAAAATGCTATAAATAAATAGTAGGTATATTTTGTGCTCCTCTTTTAATTCATTACAATGTTTCCAGCTAAGTTCGGAGATGGAAGAGACAACTAATTCCATTGATCCACGTCCGACGTGGCGACCACGCAGAACGAATTGCTCGCCGCCAGCCATCGAACAGTTTCCCCAACCATTGATGGGTCCATATGCTCGCAAACATGGTGGTCTTGTTATCCACGTTCTCGTTGCGATTTATACCTTCCTTGGACTGGCTATAGTCTGCGACGATTACTTCGTTGCTAGTCTCGACAGAATTTGCGAGGGTAAGCACAAAAGTCATCACTTTCATCTACTGCCATATCAGCTTTTCTCTCTTTCAAATGCTCATTCTTTTCCAGAGTTAAAACTGTCTCCTGACGTAGCAGGCGCTACTTTTATGGCAGCTGGCTCTTCTGCTCCAGAATTAGCAACTGTTGTTATAGGTGTATTTTTCGCTAAAGACGACATAGGGGTGGGTAATCACTCTAAATAACTGCTTTCCGATAATTTCAATCATGAGAATAAAAGAATTAATAATTTTTTTAAATAGGTTAGTGGCGTTATAGGTAGTGCTGTCTTCAATATAATGTTTGTCATATCCGTATGCGGTCTCTGCACCAGCACGGTTTCCAAGCTAAACTGGTGGCCACTCGTTCGCGACAGTTTTTTTTACTTCATTTCAATTCTCGTTATGCTCGGCACCATAGCGAATGATTCTATCTCATGGTTTGTATTGCATTTTTCTTTCATTTAATTCACATCTGTTTTTCTTTTAAGCAGTCGTTATTTTTTAATAATATTTTCCTCTCGTTCACCTATAGGGGGGAGTCATTATTTATGTTGATCATGTATGGTGTTTATTGCGTGGCTCTTTCATTCAATGCCTCTTTAGAACGTTGGGCTAAGTCATATAACATTCCCTGGTTACCCAAGGATGAGGAACAACCTGCCGAACAAAGTGCACTTGTAACTTACAAGAGTCTGCAAGAAGATCGCCAAGGGTACACTGATCCAAATGCTACATCTGTTGATCAGTCCAAAAGTAATGAAGGTTCGCTCGCAATAAAATTCTAAGCTTTTCTGTAATTATAAAGCCTTTTCACTATTTCATGTTATAATCTACATTTTAATAGGCTATTCAGCTCCTGACGGAACCGGATATAACAATTGGGATAATAACACAAACAACCAGTGGGATCCAAATGACGCGTGGAATCAGGGTCAGAACAATCAATGGAATCCTAATGATTCGTGGAATCAACCCGAACAATCAGCAGTTCAACAAGATCTACAGCAGCAACAAGCTCAACAAGCTCAACAGCAAGAATCGCAGCAGCAGCAGCAGCAGCAACAACTGCAATCCCCTCGACCTCCAACGACCAAACAACCACAATATTACAAAGCCAAGGAGCCTGATCCTAACGAAGTCTCGCCATTAGTTAAACCCACTGATGGCGGCACTTGGGGTCTTTTCACCTGGGGTCTAGTTTATCCTATTCATTACATGTGCCGACTGACAATGCCAGATTGCAGACAAGAAAAGTACAGAAATTGGTATCCATTTATTTTTTGCATCTCTATGATCTGGATTAGCTTTTATAGCTACATCATGGTTTGGATGATCACCATCATTGGTAAATAATTACAGATATAAAAAAGTGGCTTCAAAATAATTAAATATTTATTAGTATTATTAAGAGACTTTTTTTTTTTCGTTTAATAAAACTAGGCAGTACGTTGGGTATTCCTGACACCGTCATGGGATTGACATTCGTTGCCGCGGGAGTCAGTGTTCCAGATGCTCTTTCCTCCCTGGCGGTAATAAAAGAAGGACTTGGAGACATGGCCGTAAGCAACGCGGTAGGTAGTAACGTCTTTGACATACTTGTCTGCCTTGGGCTTCCCTGGTTTATCCAAACCGCAATGATCCAGCCGGGTTCTCATGTTAACGTTACCAGCAAAGGTAATTATAATCAATTATCTCTTTTTTTTTACTTTTCTGCTCTGTCAAAGGGAGCAGTTGAAATTTTTATCTCCTAATGTTGCTACGTGTTGCTAGGTCTCATATATTCGACGATCTCTCTACTCTCAACCGTAGTATTTCTTGTAGTGGCGACGCACTTTAACGGTTGGAAGCTTGACCGACAATACGGCATAGTACTCATGATTTGGTACCTGATATTCATAATATTTGCCTCTCTATATGAACTTAACATCTTTGGTAATTGGAATCCACCAACCTGCTCCAGTACTTTTTAATTGAAATTTACAAATGACGTGACATGGAAACTGATAAAATCTGAGTCGACGAATCTCACGGGCTTTACAAACGAGCAAGTAAAAGAGATTTAATATTTAGAACTAAAATTATCTAAATTATCACTTTCCGAGACTTTTAAGGGGGTCTGGCACCTTTAAATTTGTCTTTAAATATTGACTATAAAAATAATACATTGAAAGTATATGCATACCCATCAGATCCACATGTATTAACATTTAGATATTGCATGTAATTTCGGTCTAATTCCTGATAAAACCAAAACTTAGCATTTTGGATCAGTTTTTGGCTTTTAACAGACCCCCTTAATAAGATTTAGATCAAAGATGAGATATCAAGGTTGACTAGACACGAAGGTAATAGGTAATTTAATGGCTGGGACCACCGATTACAGGAAGAAATGAAGAAAACAAAATAAATTACTGTGGGAAAGGAAACGTAAGAGACATGTCACTCAAGAGACAATATAATTAACAGTATTATTGACTATTTTCTTTCCTTTGCTGTTTTATCAGCATGATATACAAGTCTTCGTTAAAAAGCTTGAGAAATTTTTTTTTCTTATTTCTTTCAAAGTTTCTCAAGTTATAATTTTCGAGTATTAATGTGATAATTTAGTGACCAGAAAATGATAGCTGGAAAAGTGGAAAAGCGGAATAACTGATCTATTACAACGGAGCTAAAGATTTTAGTCCTTTTTCTCAATTATATCCTTACTTGTATTTCTTCTTTTCTTCAATCAACACTTGCACTAAAGTTTCGGTAAAACAATAAACTGGTACGTTAGGGATTTTTTCAAAGTTATTTTATGCGCCCACGCCAGTGGCGAAGTCGCGTAACAAATGTATAAATAAAGAAAAAAATAATTTCAGCGTGGAATGAAGTAGCTTGATCTGTTTATATATTTATAAAAATTGTTAATCGTTTTACAATGGAAAATTATATATAACGAGGCTTTGGCAACATGCGACATTCGTTCTAAATTTAAGTAATTTAAGTCATTATTATATATAGGTAACAATAATAAAAACGTGTTGTACGAATGTCGCTTGTGCCCAGTTACCGTAAATTAGCTAAGTAGTGACTAAATAAAAAAAAAAAACAGAAAAGTACGTTAAACTGTAAACGTTATATATTCATATATATTACCGTACACTTGACCGAAATAATTTCTTTCGAAAGGAAAATAATTGAAAAAAAAATTGGCAATACTGTATAATTTCCTTAATATTCGGAGGTACCGGTACGTAATAAAAAGAACTTACTCTAGCCAAGTGTACAGATAAAATGCAAATGTACTTCATATAACCGTATACCTTGAGTTTACTCACGATTATGTCCCCGAAAGCTTTGCTACATTATGTTTATACATTACATGCCAGTGTCAAATTTAAGATGTTGAATTAGCATAAAAATATAAGTACGCGATATGAGAATATAAAAAAAAATGGCATAATGAAGTATACGATTTTATTAAACTAAGGAAAAATGTGCTAAAATGATATTTTGCAAGACACTACTTATTTTTTCCTTAATATAATAAAATCATCTATCATTTTCTATTGAAAATTATCAACTTATATTATTGTCCATTTTTTACAAAAAAAAAATCGTGTAAATGCTCACTAAAGGAAGAAGTTGATTGAAATGATGAAAAAGAATGTGAAAGCGAGTTTCGGGGGTATACGAGAGGGAAAGACAATAATTGACGCAGCCTTATTCGATGAAAGTATCTACAACATTTCTGCGCGTTCCATGAAATCTAGCAACTCTTCTTCTCCATCCTCGATAAAAGAGCAATTTGATCAATGAACATTCTTTTTTTGATTCTTTAAAACAGGCTTTCCTTGCTTTTCATTCTTTTCTTACATTTGCACATTACGAGTAATATATTTTTTGAATCGATATATAATAGTTATACGTATGCATATTGCTATATTATATTATATACTCTGCATAGAATTTAATAATTCTATTATTTTTTATTAATTCTCTTGAACATTTTAAATGTTATTGTTGCAACACGAATAATTGATTGACTGACGTTTAGTATAAAGCAATGAAATACTAGTCAAACTTTACTAGTAATTATTTTAGTCTAGAATATATATGCGTATAATATACAGAAGGTTTCCTCCGTCGCAAGGAGCGCGCAGTAACGAAATATAAAACGAAGTTCACCTCGTACCAATTGTATTATTATATTACATTGCAATTACTTTTAGCTAGAAACAAGAGAAATAAGTGAGAATACTCGATGAATTTGTTATTCGTTCTTGAAAGTTTAAGTAAAGTTAGTCAATAAGGCATTAGTGCTGCGCTTTTATAATGAAATTGTATTTTGACGAAGACAGCGCTTAATGACTACAAAGAAGTGAGTGATCGAGAAGAAAAATTACTATTTTTTTTCTCCTTTTTTCTCTTCTATTTATTCGTCCAAATGATCGAACTAGCTAACGTTATAGAGCTCTCTTAAGCTTTGCCAATTTAATGATGAATGGCAAAAATTTATCATTTTAACAAAATACGAGGATGTCGACGTTATCGGCGTTCGATCGACGAATCATAAACCACTCATTTTCTTCCTTTCGGCCTATCTCTATAAATGTTGTATTTTATTATACTTGATTCTTTAAGAATATTAATCTTAAGGTAAAAATAGTGGACTAATACAATAAAAAAATTTCGATTTAGATAAAAAAAAAAAATGAAATACTTAGTATTTTTTAAGTATGTGCAGTAGACGTACTAATCAGTCGCTTTTTATGCGTCCCTATCGAAATGACAACTAGTGGCTTAAGAGTATCGAAATGTGCACTGAATCTATTCATTGCATCATTTAATAATGAATAAATTTAGTATGTATATTATGTAAGCTCTCAAGCTCTGGTACTACCTGTTGATTTCTGATTTTTAAAGCAATAGTTTGTATACTATTTCTTGTTATTTCGTGGCGGAATGATCAAAGTTAACCGTTACTATATATAGCTATCTTGTTATTACTTAGATAGATTTCGTGAACATTGGATTCGTCGATCGGTCGAAAAACAATTGTAATAAGTACATAATAAATATATAGAGAAGGAGAGCAAACAGTACACCAAAATCGCGTCTATTCCTGCCGACAAAACGAAAGTTACGAAATTCGATGCTAAAAGGAAAAGAAGAGTATACGGAGTGAAGCGAAGAACTGACGTTGCTAAACTTTCGACAATATAATCAATTTGTGTGTAGCTTCTTTTTTATTTTATCAACTGCGCCGAAAATATTAATTTTCTAGAGAATAGGACAAGCAACATTCGTTGCAAACAACATACTGATCGGGGATATGTATATTATTTATTTAAACATGGAAAATCCTTCCCCTTAAATTACAGAGACACGCAGAAAAATACATACTTATGTCTACCAGATTTCAGTTAGTAGTAAAAAATATAATAAAAAATAAAAAAATAAGTTCCGTTAAAAAGTAAATTAAAAGAAAAAGCATCAACGAAAACAGTCCTAATGTCTTCGAATAAAAGTAAAATAAGTAAGATATATATAGAAATAATTTTTCATTGTTAAATATATCATACATTGTATGCGCTGATAAAAAGTATTTGCGAGCTAGTTGAACGTATCTGATATTATACGCCATTTTTCTCTTCCACTATCTTCTTCCATTTTTATTCACGAATATTGCAATGTTACAAAAATGTAAAAAGGCTATTTCAATAGAGAATTAGTGATTTGAACAATTGGAAGGAAGTCAATCTAAGTAGATGTTAGTCTGGAAATTTGAAATTACACGAGTAGTTGTGTGATAAAAAGAGGAGAAATTCATCGGAAGCGTCAATGAACTTTGATCAATTTGAATGTGTCCTTAAAAGTATATCGTAGCACTTTTGACGATATACAAAGTCAATATTTACAATTTAGCTAAAGAAAATGTCAATGTTTAGTTTTTTCGCTCAACTACTTTCCTTCCGCAAATATACTTGGACAAGTATAAATAATGCGTGAATGAAAGTGCACTAATATTCTACGTAATATTCATACTCATTCCCAACTAGTCAATTCTCATTCTTCGAGTGAGTAGAAATTTTGTGTCTTGCATATTAATTATTTATTTAAACTTATTTTTATTGGAAATTTAGTTCATTTTTTGCTTCCTACTATTAAATATATATACTGTATAAAAACATTTTCTCCTTAAATATATGAGCATTTTATTGGCACATAAGAAATATTTGTTTGTAACACAATAGAGTCTAAATTCACTGTTTGCCGAGTAGCATAGAAAAAGGAAACTCAGAAAAGCACGTATATTTTGTAAATATATAGATTTAAAAAGTTTTTATTCATGTCAATTGAAATGATTCAACAATATTTAATCAGTAAAACATTCAACCAATCGTAAATTCACAGACCTGTCACAAAAAATATTGCATGCACCAATCTGATGAGCTTTTCAGACCTTGTACGTTAGCAAACTTCAGAGACAGTCTAAAAAAGTTCATTTTGCGCCCTTGGTACAGATATGCTGTAATAGCACGTTAATAACGTTGAAACTATGACAAAAAGTGGAACTTAATTTTATCCTAGCGGGTCAATATTCTCATAATAGTAGGTAAAGCTTTAATTATAAATTTATGTAAATAATTGTTGTAATGAAATTTCAATGCTCTATATATATATAAATGATACTTGTTGTATGCAGATGAAGCACATATGTGTAAGCGTTAATTGCAATAGGTGAAATTAATTGGACACGGACGAGTATTGAGGAACCGTATATGTAGCCACTTATGTTAACATCCCAATACATAGGCAATGCATAACATGAAAAGAAAAAAAGAATAATTAGTTAAAGTATCGTTGATATGTTAAAGTGACAATAAAAAGTTATTTTAAATGAAATAAGGAAAAATCGATGGAGAGAAGAAATAAAAGAATGAAGAAAAAAAATGAAAATAAAACTGAAAAAATGCCCGAAAATATAGAGATTTGCGTGTGCAAATGCAAATAATTTTAATCCGTTTAAAATAATGTTTTTATTGTCAGCTTTGGGGACAAATGTTTTACACGTAATATATACCAAGTAAATGTAAAGAAATGGGTGGCACGTTAAAATCTAGAATAATAAGCGCGAAATCCGATTTAATATTCTATATACAGTCGAAAGGTACTGTAATAGCAATCAGCAGACAAATGAAGACAGTAGTTGTTATGTACCAAGATGTATCTGAATCGTTTAAACAGAAATAAAATTATTAATAAATATAAAAAATTAGGCTCTTTTTCCATTTTCTCCTCTCGTTTCATCGTATTTCACTATAACCGCGTCTACATTCTAATCCATAACTGTGGATTGTGCTTTTGTTCATTCTTCTCTTTGTTGATAATAAAAATCAAAATTTTTGCAGCAGGTTAAAGACCGAATAAGACAGTTTTAAAATCTGCAATAATTTACATTAGTTCTTAGATTCTCTGATCGTTTACAAAAACAACTCACCGCAGTGTAGGCATTGAGCGACAATGTAATAAAAGGACCGCACGTCATGCGGATCGGTGAGGTTGATCGAATCATCATAATGAGCAGAGCTTTTAGACTTGTTACGCGTAATTGCGGCCAGTCCGAGTAACAAATGTTCTCGCTAAACTCAAAGCTCTAGAATAAATACGAATGATGCTGTTACAAGAGAAGTTAAATTATGAAAAATTACTATTATTAAGCTATCTCAAGTGACCTTGACTGTAACTTCATTGCCGAACCAGCAATACAGGAAGAGCTCAACGAGCATGCTTGAGAGAAAAATGAGCATGAACGAAACGGGGGCAGATTTGGAGCTTTTAGCTGTCAACTCAAATATGGTTATGCAGAGAATAATTAAACTCAAGCAAAATTGTACGAGAATACATGGAGCAAATATTGATTTCAGATCTTCGGCAAATCTAAAAATTGAAGACTCTTAGAAAATTGGAAAAGGGAATTATTAATGAAGAATTGTTATATTTATTAGTACCTAAAGATGATAAGATGATGCCTGACGCTGTCTCTTATGAGATTTGCCTCTTCTTTAAGAATCTGCCGCTCCATCGCTTCATTCTGCAGGGCTCTTTTTAATTTGCTTAATTTCTCGATCTCCAGTTGTAACCTGAGAGACATGAGATCTAATTGGGAAGAAGCCTGCATCATGAAACCTGCGATAAGCGTGTCATTAGTGACATTCCAGGCAGCTCCTATCAGTATGCCGAATGCTTGATGAATGTAAGTACACCAGTAGGTGAAATCGTTCGTAATACTATAAGGATACCAGGCGACCAATTGCAACTGATACTGTTCTTTCGCAAAGAAGGCAGGCCAGACCGCTGTTGCGCTCGAAGAAAGTGCAACCAGCGATACGTAGGATATGACAGTAATTCTGGAAAAAGGAGGTGCAATAAATGAAGAAAAGAAGAGCTTAAAAGTTTAGTAGTTTGCTTGTGTAACTTGCCTAGCCATTCTGTCGTAGCGCGAGCAAAGCTCTATTTCTTCGATAGTCCGCGGTGTGCACTCTCTGCTTAGCAGTAGGTCGGCTAACTCGCCGATGCGGCCTTTTCTCCAAAGGAAACTCGTGCCTTTGACGAAGCCGTTAAAACCGGCCAGGAATACGTAACTCGCTGCAGCAAAGTCGTTTATGCTTTCCGTCAGTAGAACAAGAGCGACTAACTCGGACAGCAGCAGCAGAATCATGATGATCAGGTTTAAAAGCGTGTAGGCGCCGAAAAGCGCCCGTCCCATACTGGAACTGCAGTTTCGGGGCATCCAAATACCACATCCCGATGCTATGGAAAAGGCCTCCGGCAGCGTATGCATTCTTATAACTTCAATATAGCTGTTTCTCTTATATCGAGTATTACAATTCTGAGCAAACGAACAGTACAACTCTCTACAATCAGCTCGAGAACTTGTAGAACCGGAAGAGTTCACGAGTTCAAGACAAGCACGTACTAATCATTTTTTTTTCGCAATCCCTTATTATAGAAAAGAAAGCACGCATTTGCGCAATTATAAATGATGAATACCTTCTAGTCATTATTGCTATTTCTATTTACGGCTCGATTCCTGCCCAGCTGCACCCCACCTTTACCTCTTAACTCCCCTTAACAATTAGTTCTCCTTCTAGCTCCATTCCATTTCCGACCAGCTTTTTTATCTTTATATAATAAATATTTATCGTTATACTATATATATTTATCGTTATAATAAATATTTATCGTTATAATAAATATTTATCGTTATAATATATATTTATCGTTATAATATATATTTATCGTTATAATATATATTTATCGTTATAATAAATATTTATCGTTATCATAACAATGCAATTGTTATCAGTAACTATAGCAATTGCATAAAGGATTTTTTCAAAAATGCCTAGCTGCTTTAAAAATCAATAAGTATCCCCTAACTTTTTGCTTCTTCTTAACTCCATACTTAATCATTTATTATGCAAACAACAGCGTAATTATTTTACTTTCGATCCTTTGGAGAAATTAATTTTTTATATAACAATAACAAAAACACATGTAAAACATAAACATGAATTTGCCTGACATTAACTTTAAATTTCTACAAAAGAATACAAAGTTGGGATAATTAGTCATTTATAAAATATCCTATTAAACAATGATTGATTTATTTAACTTTTGTGGCTATTAATTTATCTCTCTAGACGAATTGTTAGTGAAAATCCCAATGTTTTATTAGAAAGCGTTTTATAACGAGGTTACAATAGATGTTCAACGCAGTAGAAAGAGTAAAAAAATACAGTCATTACGATGGATAAAAGACACAGCTGTTCGAAGGAAGAATGTACCTGCCAGCACGTAGAAGAACTGACGCGTCTATATCGTGAACTGAAGGTAAATTATTCAAATACGCTGATTAATTGGATCTCAAATCGGTATTACTGTAGTACTGTTTACTTTGTCAAAAGGCTCGGCGAAAAAAAATGAAGCGTGTCAGAAGCGATGAAAATATCGCGTTTCGAACAAGCCAAGCAGAGATTGAAATGTTTGAGAGAGAAATAGCACCAATTTGCAAAAGAAAGCTCAAGGAGCAAAGGGAGCAGTTACAAGCTTTGATGAGTAAACTACCAGAATTGAACGAGAAGCTAGCTGTTTGGGAAGAAGAAATATGCGAAAGCGATAAAATGGTCAGATTCAATTTCTAATTCACTAATTCTATAATTAACAAATGTTCATATTTTCAATGAACGTTTAAGCTAAATGGCTTACAAAACGATATGTCTGAAATTAAAAGAAAGTACGAAATGGGCAAACGTCGGGAAGAAAAAAGGCAACAAGGTGAAAAGGTTGACGCAAACTGGAAAAATGCTGTGACCTGTGAACTAGAAGAACAGAATCGATTGCAGGTAAGATTTCATACTTTTTTCTCTTGTTCATCAATCATTTCCTCTCTTTCATATACGTTCAATATTTCTTTCATTTTTCTTCATAGAAAAAATTGAAAACATTTTGCGAGTATCTTGAAATGCAAAAGTGGCAGCAGCAATGCAGAGAAGAAAAGGAAATAGACAACAAAAGACGAGATACTAGTTTACTATTGGATGCACTTAAATGCATTGAAAAAAGCATTGAACAATCAAAAATGATGTTGTGCAGAAAATAAATTGAATTAATTTTCTTTCATTATTGCTTGAATAAAGAATGATCATTTGATCGCTTATTTAACTGTATAGTACCTGAGTATTAGTACTCAGCAGTAACATGAAGCATACATTAGTCATTCCAATTCCAAAACTACTATTTTTAACGTAAGACATGATATGATGGCTTGCTACACAAATAGAGTATTAAAAAGATAATAAATTTTATACATTTTATATTTACTTGAAGAATTTTATGCGATTTTTCGCTATAGTTACAAAGCTTTTCGCTAGTCTTAGAGACCATCCACATATTAGAGGCAATGCAATCATTTTATGTTTACCAATATGAAAAAAATTTTGGATTTTCTTCATAAAATATTGATCTATGGATCCACCACTTGTAGTTCAATTTCCTTATGTAGCAATACAGAAGTTGTGATAAACTATTTTAGCTCCATAAAGAAAGCCATCACTGTCTTGACTGATACATCTCCATCAACTTGCTAAATTTGAGAAGCTTATGTCAATATATTCTTTGAATGATGGTAAATTTTATGAAACAATATACATATATTTTTTATTACCTCATCACTATTTAAAGCTTCAGCTCTCCATATCCTTTAATGCAACTTAGACCTGCTTAGACCCATATAGCGCAAGATCTTTTTGCACTCTTTGTCTTATAATTTAAGTGGGATCTGCCAACTTTTTTGACTTTTTTCTCATCGTCACTCCCATGACAAATGTTATTTTTTTTAATGCAGGGGCTTCACCTTCCAGAACAAAAACTGGAAAAATATTATGCAATAATAAATAAGAAGTGCAAAAAAAGATACTCCTGAAAAGACAGTATTTCTTTATTGTATTTTATTCAATAGCTTTAAATAATTTAATAAAGAATAATTTAACTGACCTTAGGTATAATTGTAATTTAGCTATACATATTTAATTATCCAGCAGTTTAAAATGTTGTTATTTTGGATTTTCGCAGACGCTATTTTGGCCCCCAATGGTATGGAAAAAGCCTCCGGCAGCGTATGCATTCTTAATTAACAATAACTATATTTTTCTTATATCGGGTACTACAATTCTCGAGAACTTGCAGAACTTGAAGAGTTCACGAGTTCAAGACAAGCACGTACTAATCATTTTTTCGCAATCCCTTATTATAGAAAAGAAAGCACGCATTTGCGCAATTATAAATGATGAATACCTTCTAGTTATTATTGCTGTTTCTATTTACGGCTCGATTCCTGCCGCCTGCGTTCTGCCCAGTGGTTTTGTACGCACCTTTATACCTCTTAACTCCCCATAACAATTAGTAGTTCTTCTCCATTCCATTTCTGACCAGCTTTTTTTATCTTTATATAATAAATATTTATCGTTATAATAATAATGCAACTGATTTTTTCAAAAATACCAATACCAATACTTTTTTAAAAGTACACCCAAGATGACGAATTGACGACTCTGACGGAGAAGAAAATAAATAACATCCTCCAACGTAAACTACCTCGCGTAAAATACCCGCCCAGGAATCGCATACACTACGTAGAAAAAACCCACACGCGCATATATATAAACAAATTCATCCGACTGTCCGAGATTGCAGGGTCGCTGACCGCCGAAAGCCGCCAGTGTGACACTAGCCTACCTCACGCACAGGCGCGCGCCTGGTGTGCTCGTCGTGGTGCGCGTACTGCCTGTTTATCCGCCGCACACCAGGCCGCCTTGAGTCCGAGGCCTGGAGGCCTGCTGCGAGGTGCAGTACGCCTCAAGGAGTCGGCCGCGCTGCCCGCCGACGAGGAGGAACCCGAGGGGCTGACGCTTCGAGTCGGCGCCCAGCGAGGGACCGGAACCACCGGAGGAGGGGACGCCGACAACCCGCGGTAAATGTTGTGGCTCCGAGATGCCGGGGAACAGCCTCGAGGCGGGCCACTCGTACCATCACGCCGGACCCCCTGGCCGGGAGGCCTTGCACTGCCTCGCCCGCATCAAGCTGCCCAAGCTCATACTCATCGTGCTCGTGCTGCTGTGCATTGTGCCGCTCTTCTCGCACTACTACCTGTCCAAGGTGAGGTTTCAGTTGCTCTTTTTATTGTGAAGTTGATTGATCACGTTTTATTGACTTTATCGAGTATGCCTGAGGTGCCTGGGTATTGTTGTGCGAGGATGTAGGAGTAGCCATTCGCTTTGTTGTCTGGAACGGCTGTTTGTTTATTGCTTAAGAAGTTTTTTTTTATAGTGATTATCAGTGCCTACTCAGCTGATTGCTGGAGTTTAATAAAGAGTAGTGTTGTGAATTTGGATGATGTTAGTATGGCGTATGAGAATGTTTGTAAATGTTTTTTTTAAGAGATTTGTTTGATTTTTTAGATAGAGACAGATTTGTCAAATTTAGACATTCATCAAACCCGTACAAGGCTAGAAGGGTTTCACGATTTTACATCGATGAGGGCAGCTGATTTAAAGCTCAGGATAGAGGAGATGCTAAGGATAAAGCAGTCCGTTAGCAATGAGCTGAGGGATCTTGAGTTTAAGCGCAGAAAACTGCACTCGGACGTGAGTGGTTTGACGCAGCAAATTGATGAATTGAAGCAGGAGCTGCTGCATCAACAAATGGATTTAGACAGACTGAAAATTAGTGTAGTTCAAGCTCAAGTGGCTCAAAGAGAGGCTGTAGAACGCAACACACCAGAGTTGGCTCCGCCAAAGAGAATTTTGAGCAATTCCATTCCAGAGGTGCTTCCTCCCAATCCAAATTTACAGTCATGCAGAATGTTTAACTGTTTTGATCACAGTCGTTGTGCTTTGACTAGTGGTTTTCCTGTTTATCTTTATGATCCACATGAGTTTCCTATAGTTAACGAAGGTTGGGATATTGATGAATTTTTAAAAACTTACATTAAACATACTTTAGGTAAGTTATTTTTATAAATCAAAAAGCTACTAGATTTTTAAGAATTAATCAGTTTTAAATAAAGAATGAAATTTTTTCAGGGTACAATGCACATTTAACATTTGATCCAGCTGAAGCTTGCATATACATAGTTCTTGTGGGTGAAGCATTAACTGTATCACATGAAACCACAAGTTTTAAAAAACCTTTAAATATTAAAAAGTTGCAGTCCCTACCCTACTGGGGAGGTGATGGTAGAAATCATATTTTATTAAATCTCGCACGTAGAGATTTATCTGGAGAATCAGGAAATTTGTTTGATGGTGTAGATACTGGCCGTGCCATTATTGTTCAGTCAACTTTTTTTAGAGAACGATTTCGTGAAGGTTTTGACTTAATTGTACCTCCTATATTAGGTCCACCTGGTGGTGATGTTTGGCCAGAGTGTGCTCACATGCTACCTGCCAGAAGGAAATATTTACTTTCTTTTCAAGGTAAATTTCAATTAATTTTTATTCTTTTTTATAAAAATCTATTAAATTACATCATCCTTAAAGTATCAAATAAATTACACCTATTTTATTTTTAAGGTGAAATGAGAGCTTTAAAGTCATTGGCCACTACGCATCAAATAGTTGATGATGCGGAATTGGATATTGAAAGAGTATCTCTTGACGAAAATAATTTAGACAACTTTATCATTCAGCATTTGAAAGATATGAGCAATGGACCAACGTCAGACAAATTTTTCATTCAGTTTGAATGCATTCCAGCATCAGAGGAAAAGAAAGCAAACGAAGTGTTAGATTGGTCCCTCTGTGGCACGGATTCTTCAAGAAAGGCAATTTTAAAAGAATCCACTTTTGCATTGATACTCGCACCTAGTAATGTAAGCTTTTTATCTACTGCATCGATGCAAGCGAGATTGTTCGAGGCATTGAGGTCAGGTGCCATACCAGTCATTCTAGGAGGTGATAGAGTAGCGCTAAGTTTCAAGGAAGTTATTGCCTGGAGAAGGGCAGCCATTTTTTTACCAAAGGTAATTAAATTACCTTTATCTAGATGTCAAAAAAGTTTAATATAAATTGAATTGAACATTTTTTTTAATAATTTACAGGCAAGAGTTACCGAAATGCACTTTTTACTGAGAGCCGTTCCGGACAATGATTTGTTAGCCATGAGAAGACAAGGTAGACTAATGTGGGAAAGATACTTCGGTACAGCTCAAAGCGTTGTCGATACAATTATTGCGGTTCTAAGAGATCGGTTAGGAATCCCGCCACTACCAGCACCTCAGACGCCTAGTCCAAGCATTTTCAATTCGAGTTTTGTGGTCGGTTCACTTAAATTTTTTAAGATTTTAATAAAATTTACGTAAATTTCGTTATTTAACTTACATTTAATATACTTTTCAGCCTTTAAGATCAGACACTATTATCGCAGAGTCGGAGGCTGAGGAAAGCTTAGGTCCTCTGGAGCCTCCATACCCATCTCCAGCTTACAAAAGAAATTACACAATTATGCTGGTTCAAGGCTACGAAATGTGGAACGATTGGGTTGACCCATTTAACTTGTATCCCCAACTGCCATTCGATACCGTTTTACCCAGTGATGCTAAATTCATTGGTAAATTATATTTTTAAAATACAAAAAGCATTTCTTTTAATTCGAATAATAATTGATTTCTTAATCGTTATTTTTTCATCAACATTCAAACAGGTTCAGAAGTAGGTTTTCGACCTATAAATAAAGGTGCCGGGGGTGCGGGAAAAGAATTCAGTGAATCTCTCGGTGGAAATCATCCGCGAGAACAATTTACAATTGTAATGCTTACGTACGAAAGAGAGCAAGTTTTAATCAACTCGTTGGCTCGACTGTACGGACTGCCATATTTGAACAAAGTCATAGTAGTTTGGAATAGTCCAAAACCACCAATGGAAGATTCGAGGTGGCCCGATATTGGAGTTCCTATTCACGTTAGTATACATAAGGATTTCAATAGCTATCGAATGTCGAACGAAAAAAACTAAATTATTCTTTGAATTTTTTAGATTGTAAAGGCAAAAAGAAATAGTTTAAATAATAGATTTTTACCATTCGACGCTATTGAGACGGAGGCAGTTTTGTCTGTTGACGACGACGCACATTTAAGACACGACGAAATTATGTTTGGATTTAGGTAAGTGGTTATAAGGAGCGGCGGAAGTTTAATAAGTTAACAATATTTTATTTACTTGAATTTGGCCTTTTAGAGTTTGGAGGGAACATAGGGATAGAGTCGTAGGCTTTCCAGGACGATTTCATGCTTGGGATCAGAACAATCACAACACTTGGAATTACAATTCCAATTACTCGTGTGAATTGTCAATGGTTTTGACTGGAGCGGCTTTCATTCACAAGCATTATACCTATTTGTACACACACTGGCTTCCTCAAGCAATAAGAGATAAAGTCGATGAGTATATGAATTGTGAAGATATAGCCATGAATTTCCTGATCTCTCATGTCACCAGAAAACCACCTGTTAAGGTAAGAAGAAATCATAATTAACATGTAATTTAAGAAATATAAATCAATATAAAAGCATTTTATATTTATTTTTATATAAATAAATGAACCATTTTTTATTCAGGTAACGTCAAGATGGACATTTAGGTGTCCAGGTTGTCCAGTATCGCTGTCAGAAGACGATACACATTTTCAAGAAAGGCACAGATGTATAAACTTCTTTTCACAAGTAAGCGAAATAACAGTGAATTAAACTTTTTTTAATAATAGTATCAAAAGAGTTTTTGCATTTTACTAACGTTTAACTTTTTTTTTTTTTTTTCAGGTGTTTGGATACATGCCTTTGTTGAACACGCAGTATCGCGCCGATTCGATACTTTTTAAAACGAGAATACCACACGACAAGCAAAAGTGTTTCAAATTTATATAAATAATGAATTTATATTGTATAGATATAAGTTCTGCGAATGAGGTCTCGAACAATGTAAGAAAAAGAGAATTTTTTTAAAAGTTTTTTATGTAAATATGTAGGTATTGTAGTTTACGTGTACAACAAGTATTTGTTATTTAGTGAGATTTTTAAAGACATTGATCTACGACTACGAGGCCATAATAATTGTAGATAATTTATTAACAGAGTAAATGTTAATTATCGTTACGATTGTTTGTTTGTGGGAAACAAATGGTGAACGAGACTAACTATTTTTGACAATGTTCGATGTTTTTTAAATTTTTGTACCGTTTATATTGGCTATACTAATTCAATTCAGCTAGTTAGTACCAATTTATTGGTCCTATGCAATTTATTTGTGTATTAATTTTTAATTAACACGTTGTGGTATAGAATGTTAAAACATGTAAATAAACAGTGATCAAAAGAACATTTAGTATTTAGTATCATTTAGACAAAGAACAAAAATGGCGAAAAAATAATGATTATTATTATGTTATTATTATACTTTATTTATTAGTTTAATATATACAGAAGAAATAGTTTAATTCTGATTTTATTTCTGTTTAAAATTTTTTTATTTTTTTTTTAATAAATCTTGGAATGACCTTTATCTCTGTGAAAGTAAATCGAATATAACTGTAAGTAGTAACAGTCAGTTTTGGTGAGACACTACTTATCCATGAACATTTCCTTAGGATCAATTCAATGCTCAATTCGAAGAGAGTTATCCTCATTACTGTTATAAATAATTCTGAAATACTAATGAGTTAAATAAAAATTTGTTTATTTAAAAAAAAAATGATTAATCATCTATCAATTATATCTGATAGTATGATAAAGCTAGTTTAAGTGGTAACAGACAGTCCAAGAAACTTTATTTAATATATTATTATTTTAATCGTCGACGTTGTTATTACAACAAATACTACATACTTCTAAAATGAAATAAATAAATTAAAGAACAAAACATTTTCTTATTCACAAATTATAATTAGTTTATATATCCTTCATTTTTTATATACTATTCTACTAATTAAGTACTATTTCAGTCATAGTTACCGCCATCGTTAAAATACATAATTACAAATATAAATAAACAAATTAATAAATCAATAATCAATAAACAATCGCCAATCAACCTAAAACCTCATCAAAACATCTATAATAATAAAAACGAAATTACCGCATTCAACAGATACAAGAAAGAAAAAAGTAAGCTTACCGGTGAAGTAGAATCCGAGCCAAGTAGTAAAAATCAGATTTTGGCGCGACGCGTCGTCAGCGACAGGTGTCTCCCCGGGACGGCGCTCTCGGCCACTTCGTAGGCTCTCAGCCAGGCGCAGGTCACCTCGCCACCCGATCAATATCTCCGGCCGCCGTGACGCAAAGCCTCCTCCACCCTCGCCCATTGGCCGAAAGCCGCGCCGCATCGCGCGTACCCCCACAATAAAAAACAAACACCCCCAAACCCCTCCCCACCCTCAAAAAACAAAAACGAAAAAACCTGCAGTCCCTCCTACCAGTCCCGCGAAATCCTGAAAAAATATCGCGAAGAGGACCAGAGAGGGTGGCGAGCTTTCACTTTCAAATTTTCCGCGGGCCGCGGGGGCTCGTCGGGGTGCGCGCGCATCCCAGCAGCAGCGCGCCTCGCGGCCTGCACCGCGCCGCGCCAGTAGGTGTACAGCGAGGGCCAGAGAGCACACACACGCGCGCCGCTCGGCATGCTGGGCCCCGGTGCAG
The DNA here is from genome assembly GCA_035582955.1 of Sycophila texana. Lineage (NCBI taxonomy): Eukaryota > Metazoa > Arthropoda > Insecta > Hymenoptera > Eurytomidae > Sycophila > Sycophila texana. The sequence continues at coordinate 18,996,739 of JAWWEN010000038.1, read as the reverse complement.
CTCCCCACGTCGCGGCCTGAGCCCCGCGGCGGCCACCAGAGGAGCAGCCCCGGCCAGGAGTGGTGTGCGCGCCGTGTCTAAAAATTTTTAAAAAGAAGGCCACCACGCGCAGACGCGCCGCGCGCGGACCCGGGAGAGACGCGCTCGGACGTGTTCCAACAAGTTGAGGAGGGGCGTCGCGTCCGAACCTGTCGAGCCTCTCTCCGTCCCCGCCGTTTCGCTTGGTGTTAATACTTGAAGTACTTGGAGTTAGTTGCACTGCGAGTACTTCGAGTATTTCGTGTGTACCTCGTGTACATCGCGTCGCCGCGAGTGTCCTGGAGGAGTACAGTCGGCGGTGTGCGCGGAGTGAGAGTATAGGAGAGGTGAGCGTCTCGGAGGAGCGAGCGAAGGCCGATATCGATCGCGCGCGCCGCGCTCCCGCCGGGAGGGGGTGGGGGTCGTCGAGTCTAGGAAGAGGAGGAGGAGGATGAGGCGAGCGCGGCGGCTGCGAGGAGGCGCCTAGAGTCATGAGCCGGCCGAGATGGCCCCGGGAGGAGGAGGCAGGGCCAGGGCCGAGGGCTGCTAGGGCCCCGGCGGCCTCCCAGCTTCGGTGCACCTCGTCGCCGACGAGGCTACCACCGTCCGCCGGATGACTAGCCCGGGCGGCCAGTCCGCCTCGCAACGAGCCCAGAGCCGAGGATTAAGTCAGCGGCATCATGGACGAGCTACCCGACCTCTCGCACCTCACGCCCGAGGAGAGGCGGCACATCGAGAGCGTCATGATGCGACAGAAGCAGGAGGAGGAGAACCAGAACGAGATCATGAGGTGGGTGATGGATAGGGACGCCTTGGGGCTTGTGTATTTAATAGGTGATTTTTTTCCTTTTTGCTGTTTTTTTTTTTATTTATGTATGTGTGTGTGTGTACCCCTCGGACGCGAGGGTAGCCCAGTGCGTCTGTGCTTGAGGCTTTTGTGTATTTAGTAGGTAGACGATTTTTACGTTTTTGATGTTTTTTTTTTGTGTATGTGTGTGTACACCTGAGACGCTGGGGTATAGCCCAGTGCCCCTGTGCTTGAATCAAGCTCTTTCGATTGCGGGTACGTGTCCGAGGCGTAAATAGGTTTCTAGCACACGGCTTTTTTTCATCTTGACAAGTGTGTGCTTCTCTGTGTGTGTCTATGTGAATAAATGTGTGTATGTGTGTGTGTATAATTGTGTGTGTGCGTGTGTAAAATTGTGTGCATTTGTAGGGGGTTGGAGCATTTTTTTTTGTAAACTAGTGGAAGATAGATGTGGTGTTTTTTATTTTCCTTTTTTTTTCGAGTTGAGGGGATACGTTACGTTGAGAATCCGGGATACGGATTTCGAGGGCTAATCTTATCTGGATGGATGTTAGAAGGGAGATAATAAAGAATCGCGTGGTCGTCTTTACTTTTTTTATTTTAAATATACACGGCGTTCGAGGTGGACTCCTTTTTATTACGATAATAATCTGCCTTTAAAGCGAGCGCAACAGTTTTCTTCGCGAAACACATGTGTACTCGAATATGTATATTACGTTATAAGTTCATATACGTAAGATGATTACATATTACTACCTCGGACAGGTTAATACTTTGCTTATTAGTAGTATCGTACACTGCACAAACTTTCCACTCGAGATTTTCCCTTGAATTCGGTATTATCGCGAGACAGCAAAATCAAACGATAAAATTAAAATTCATTGGAATTTCCAATGTAAATTCGAATGAATTGGAAATTAATTTTAATCGTTATGATTTTAGTGAAATCGTTCGCTAGTATCCAGGAAAAAAAAATATAATATGTTTACTTATAATGATAAAATTGTCCTGCGAGTACGAGAAAGCGTTTACGCGGGTTAATTAAGTACGCGACCTCAAAAAAAGCAATTGCCTCCGCGACTCCGGTGTGCATTTGCCATAAGTATTCTCCTCACCGTTTTTTTTTTTTCCAAGCCCGAGCGCAGCAACACCGAAACAAGTGGCCTCATGCCTAAGCCTACGGTCAATCCCAGTAGATAAATCCGTGCTGCGTCAGACATGCTCGTCCCGTCCCTTACTTACGCATCCGCCTTCCGCGATCGAAAATTCACGCAGCTTCTCGTGAAAATCACTCGATCATTGCAAAATCCCAGCGATATATATAGATAACCCTTTCTTTTTAAAAAGATAAAAAGAGAGAGAGAGAGACGAAGTAGAGAGTAGAACAGAAATGGAGAGAGCGTATAGTTTCAGGGATGCGTCGGCCCTCGTTAAAAATTCAGCCAGGCATTGAAATCGTTAGCGGACGCTATTTCGGCTAACAGTGGGGGAGGGGGTAGGTTCGCGCGGCCAGCCGATTAATTAAACAGAGAGCGCCGAGCGATGATCCGCGGCCGGGAGGAGGGCGCGCGGTGCGCGACGAAAATAGGCACGAATCTGCTAATGTCAATCGATAAGACACACGCGCGCGCGACTCCCGCCGGGGGGTGATGGGGGGGAGGGGGCGAAACGAGAGGCCACCGAAAGAAGCACCTACGTGCCAAGGTATCAGTTACGCGGGCGGTGAAGCTTCACTTTCACTCGATTACGTCGCTCCCCCCCCCCTCTCCCCCTTATGCGTGCGTGTGTGTGTGTGTGTGTGTGTGTGTGCCTGTGTATGCGTGAGTCGATGAGTGAGTGTGTGCGTGTGCATTTTTTGAGTAAAAAAACTGAGTAGTGTGTGTGTCAGGAGATGATTTAGTAGTTGTGTGTGTACGTGTATGTTTTGTGAGTGAATGGTCTGAGTAAGTATGTATGTATGTGTGTTTTTTGAGTGGATGTCTGAATTATAGGTGTGTGTGTCATACGGTCGAATGATATTTGTAAGTGTTGGAGGAGTGAGTTGGTGTGCTGCATGCACCACGCACTCGATACGCAAACTGAGCTTAATTCCAAGAAAGGATGAGGAAGATCAAGAATATGTTGTAGCAGCCGAGCTGTAACGGGCTAAGGTCTTTCGTAATGCTCGTTTCTGCGTCTTACTTTTAAGACTCCGAATCAATGGGCATCCTTGGCTGCTTTCCTTTTACTCAACCCTTTGAGGACTCTCTCTTTGACGTAGGAGGCTCCGTGCAAGTATTTCGTCACGTTTCGTCATTTTGTTACTAATTTCGAGCTTATGAACAATTTGTGTTCTATGTTTTTGTAAAAATAATAATAATAAAAACATAAAAATAACTGTAAAATAATTGAGTGAATTTACAATGATTGTCTTAGCGTGTGTGTATAAGATTATTGCAACATTTTTGTTAATGCTAATGAAGTTTCTTTTTTTTATACTGACACTTTTATCGTTTTCTACAATTTTTAACGATTCTTAACGAAAGGAATGGAAAATAGAGATCAACAGCTGTCTACTTATTTAAATGAATTTGATATCTTTTTCTACGACGAAAGGTATAGTGCAAGTTTAAAATTACACCTACTGACAATAAGGATTTAATCCTGGGATTAATTGATCGCGTTAAAGAATACTGGCAGGTGCTTAAGAAGCTTCTGAATTTACTGAATAAAGTGGGTTCTGCAGTTTTTTCGTTTGACCAGTAAAACGAAGATTTCACTTTGATTAAAACATGTTTTAACTTTTGCTAGATAATAGCCTTTTTGATACGTTGATTAAAAAAGTTCATTAATTAGAAATTTATTTCTTTATAAGTTAAATGAAAGCAATTTTTTATCCATGAAATTGATCAACTAAATTTGTATCAATTGTACTGAAACTGTAATCTCTCGCGGAATTTAATTATTAAAGAAATTCATCTGAAACATTAATTAAAATTAATTAAAATTAATTAAAATATTTAAACTTAATATAAAATTACGAAATTATTAATTATTAAAGGTATAAAACAAACTATATTAAAATAAATTATATAATTCCCTTTTTACACAAAAAAAAAAACAATAGACATCATAGTATTATATCATCGTGCTTCGACATTAAAAATTATATATAAAAAAAAAACGTTTTATTTCAATTTAATAAATAATTTTCCTCGAAAGAAACCATCACGTATAAAAAAATCCCGCATGAAAAAAAGAGCACGTACAACCAAATTAACTTTACACTGTTTTACAGGCGAAAGCAAAACGAGGTGCAGGTGCTGGAGGACACAATAATGCGGGCGCGGAACGAGCGGCTGAAGAACTCGGCGGTCGACCTGGACGCTACCTGTGAGATATGCCTGAAGACCAAGTTCGCCGATGGGGTCGGCCACATCTGCAACTACTGCAACGTCCGGTGCTGCGCGCGCTGCGGCGGAAAAGTTTCCCTGCGCTCCAACAAGGTGAGCGACCGAGTCACCTCCCCACCGACCGCCCACATGCACCTACACACACGCACACTTTCTCATCTATTCGTAGACACAACCCCATAATCGTCCGCACCTGCAGAGGTATATATAGCCGGTCTGGTGGGTATACACTGCGCAGGGGGTATTATATACCGAGATTTTCAAGTTGATCGACTATACTTGTACTGAACAACGATGGATTTTAAATAGCTATTTAAAATTCTAGACTCTTCTATTACTTTTCTTCTACTTTCTTTCTACGTTAGTTACTTTAGCAATTTATATTTTTCTTTATTTTATATATTTTACATTTAGAACTTATTTTATATTTTACATTATTTATTGAAACTATATTATTTTTTTAGGTACCTCGATTTTGATTTTGAAACAAAACTCAAATTTCTCCATCTAATAAGTGATAATCAGGACACTGAAAAACGTATTAAACGCAACTTTACTTAAATATTCTTTTCACTGAAATTCGGCATACCATTCAATGGTCCCTGTCCTGTCCAAAAAAACATCACTGAGACATCGAAACGAATTTAAATTACTTCGAGTGCTGTCTCCTGCTTTAACTGTGAGTGTAACATTTGACCGGGGCACGTAAAAGAGCTGTCTTCCTCAACGAAGGCCACTGACCCAACCATCATTCATAATTTGAACGCAGGAAAATAGGAAAAAAAAAAACACTCGCATGGAAATTCGCAGAAACCAAACAAACCCACTAAATTAGTGCCGCACAGTAGTAATTATAAAGACAGAAAGGGATTTTAAGACCTCCGAAAAAAGGCTATTAGCTCCTTTATGCCAAAATCTCGACAGTTCCACTGCCGAACCGTGCACAATTCTCAGACAGCCTCTCGAATTATCTCGAAATACAATGTATCGCTCGAGTTAAAAGAGAAAGAGCTACGAGAGAAAGAGAGAAAGAGAAAGAGAAAATTACGTACAGACGCCGTCGGCTTTATTGCGAACCGTTGACTCTTTCTCTCTGTCTCCGTCGGCGCGACCGATTATATATCTCGCTTTTATTATTGGAAAAGACGAGTTTTGTAAGGACGAGCTCGACGAAAGGGGGCGGGAGCGGCGGAAAAAGAGGGCAGCGGACAGGAGGAGCGCCGAGCGTACGCGAGGCCAACGTGTGGAAAATAGGACAGCCGGGCTTCGTCGTCGACCCCCTCCCTCTACATCCACCCCTCGCTTCATCCTCTCTCTCTCTATCTCTCCTGTCGACCCTTGCGGTCGAACGATCTCTCTCTCTCTCTCTCTCGCGCTCTATTCGCTTCGCTACAGGATTGCAAGGAAAACGTTTTTAAATTTCGTCCGGTCAATCTTTTGTTGGTGCGCACCGCGCCGGTAGCCTCTCGGACATACACACACATACACACCTTTTTTGTTTGGCTGTGGCACTGCTTGTTCTCTCTCTCTCTCTCTCTCTCTCTCTCTCTCTCTCTCCTTTTTTTTCCTTAGACTCTGTTCGGTTATCTCAGTCACTTCCCGCGAGTGGATTCGACGGAATCTTTTTGCGAGGTTTACGCGATTTTCGAATTGGGATTTGGTTGCGGCACGGTGTGATTGTATCAGCGTAGCTTGTTTCTAGATATGTTTGAGTTCAATTTCTACGTTTTTAGTTGAATTACGGTGTTTGCAGTTTTCTTTTTTGAATACTTTAAAATTCGGGGTACTGTATTAACTTTTAAATGGTAATTAGTTAATTGTTTAATTAGTTAGAATTGAGATTGTACATACTTAAATTATTTGAATAAATATTGAATAATAAACGAATGTCGTATCTTTTAAGAAATATTAAGAATTAGCCATAATGAACGATCAAATGATAAATGCATTAATAAAATTTAGTAAATGTAAGTTAGATTATTGAAATGACAACCGTCATGTACTGAGTAATTTAAATATTTTATTGCTTTGAATCTAACTTGTAAAATTCTATTATCGATTTTATAAGCAAATATTAATGTTTTTATGAAAACTAAGATTAAACCATTTACAATTTTGAATGCTTCCACTTTAATCAAACTAAAAACTAAAAATTAGTTAGACTGTAATAACCGAAAGTAAAAAAATGTATCTCTCCTTTTAAAAAGTTTAAAAAGTATTACCTACAAACGTAGCTTAATTTCTGGAAAAAAAAAATAAATAAATAAGTATGGACGTAAAAATTGATATTTAAAATATAATTGACGTAAAAACGAACGTAGCATAATCGCACGACAAGAAAACGCCGGTAAAGCAGAAACCCAGGTAGTCGTCGTTCCGCCGGGGCGCGCAGCTGTCGTTCCTCGCCGAGGCTCGTTCGACTTTCCTATCACTCCCGTTAGATCTGAAAGCTCGCTGGATGCAGCTTTCATTCACGCCGGGCGTCCGCTCGACCGGGGGATGGGTGGGGAGGATCGAGGGGGAGTACAAAAATAAAGCGCGTTGCGGCGGGAGGAGGTGGTAAAAAATTAGCCGCGATATACATGACCGGCGCGTGTCGCGCGACCTTGGGGGGGAAAGTGCGCGCGCGCGTGTGAAAATGCGCGCGCGGCGGTAGGCTTATCGAGCGCGTGGCTCTCCTCGCCCGCGGCGTGCTTGATAATCGCCGGCAGTCCAGCACGATTCTTACGTACGCGGAAGTGATTAAGTCGTGGGTATAATGAGCGCGACGAGAGGGATTGTTTTTGTGGAGAGGGTGATATTTAGTGCGGAGAAAAAAATCTGGAGGTGGAATGAATGAAGCACTGTCTTCTGCTGTAAATTGTTTATTAAGTATTTATATCCAAATTTTTACAAATAGAAATTGTAAAAACTACATTGTTAGAAGAGAAGATGTTAGATAAAAAAATTCGTTACGAACTCATTTGAATGTTGTATCGGACTAAACCAATCCTAGCTGGTTAAAGGAAAAAAGTTATTCATAAGGGTTTTTTTTTGCTTGTTAAAAAATTAACAAATTTTTTTTTTATTATAATAATTTTGGAGGGTAAAATCCTGTAAATTTGTTAGTTTTTTAAAGGTTGAAACGGCAAGGAGGTGAAAATTCGCAGGGACAGGCTTAGGAGTAGGCTGATTATAGTTTGTCGTAGGAGTTGCTGTGTCTTGTCTGCTTCTCATTGACGCGGAAATTGAGTTGGCGTAATTAATTCTATTTTTAGGCACTAATCGCTAGTTGTTTTCTTTTGTTCTCTGGTACTTACGGATGTCTACTTATTGTTTAGTATTTTTTAATGCATCTAAAAAAATCATTCAATTTTTTAGGAGATAAACATTAGTTAATAAATTGTAAAAAAGTAAACATAATAAGTAATATTTTTCATTATAAAAATTAAAGCAATACAAAGTGTTCGATTGCTTAACATTTTATCATCGCTAATTTTAAAATTCGCATAAATATTTACTAACGTCAGCATTAATTCTACTAAGAAAAAATGAAGCTAATTTTTCTCAACAGATTAAATTTAACAATCCGTTAGGAAGGCAATAAAAAAACAGAGCAATTTAAAAAAAAACGTTCGCATAAAATCCTCGTAAATCCACTTGAATCGCTTCTCTCTCTCTTTCTCTATCTCTTTCTCTCTCTTAAAAAAAAAAAAAAGATATCCCGCCTCCTTGAAAAACGAGAAAGAAAGGTCAAACACGGCTAAATAAGAAATGCACACACATTTATCCTCGCTAAGCGCGGCAAAACCTCAAAGAGTCGCGCTCGCGTGAAAATTTAATCACGCATTCGTCGGAAATCCTGGTATCTTCCCCTGTCTCTCTCTTTCTCTTTCTCTCCCTCTATCTCTCTTTCTCTCTCACCGCCCCCACCCCGATGTTTTTCCGGCAAACGCCAACAAGACGGCGTTTCGAGCATTCTTCGTCTCCCTCTCGTCTCGGTGACGTCACGGCCCACGCGGAGCTCCATTCACGGCCAGAGCCGCGGTTCGAGGTGCCTCGCGCGGACACGAGCCAAACCACCCCCTCGAATATAATAAAAGGGCTGCCGTAGGTAGCGCGAGTCCGACGAGGGGGGAGTGCGCGTGGGAGATGGTCGGGAAGTACTTGGGCTCGCTCCGCACTTAACTCGGGCACCCTTGCAGGGTTCATTGCTAATAACGTCGAATAATTATTGCAGTAAAGTCTCGGCTAAATATTCGCTGAAATTATCGCTGGTCATCCAAGAGCTGCGCAGTCCCTGTAATAGGAAGTTAATTGAAGATTATTATTGCTATTGATACACGTGTAGATTATGTTTAAATTAATTTAATTAGGATTGTGATTTTAATACAATTTATGATGCAATTTTTTATACTTGTTGATAATACTTTTATTTATGGTTGGCTCTGTGCCCCTTTTTAAATTAAAATTGATTAATCAAAAATTAAATGTAAATCGAGTTAAGATGAGTTTAGAATGGTTTTATTTATTTATTTTTTTCTGATTTCTCAGCTTTTCCGTATGTGATACCTAGTTGTGGTTTTTAAATATAGATCGAGTTAAGGTGAGCTTAGAGTGCCTTAATTTTTTTGTTCCGATTTTTCATTTGTTCGAAGGTTTTTTTTACATATTACTTTGGATATTCGCTTCAAGTGATTTTTTTTTTTAAGTCCGACTCAATTCTCGCCAGTAAACAGACAGACGCCACTCAACAGACACGTTTTCCCTCGAAAAAAATGTAAAAATCATCTGTAAAAAGAAAGGGGGCATAGGGGCGTGTCGTCACACTTTGTGTGCGGAATGTCGGTGTGTAACGAGTGTGTACTCTTTTTATGGGCGTCGTAACTGCCTCTGTTACTGCGCCGATAAAAATGATTGGATAAAATGGGAAACGCCGGCCCTGGGCCGCGACTTTTATTTTTTGTAATTGGCCAGCGGCTTCCTCGAGTCCGTGCGGCGATTAATTTTTTTTTCCTTTATGAAGGATTGCGGCATCGAGAAAGATAAGACCTTTTTTCTTCTTCGATATTTCTCGATTACTCCCTTTTTTCATTGTGTTTTTACGAATTCAAGTCCTCGCATTATTTTCGGTAATATTTTTTAATTTAAGTAGAAAAAGCCGAGTTGGTCAGCCATACTACAATTTTATTTGTGTCTGACGCTTTTTTCATTTATGTCGTGCGAATTGATTGACTAATAAAGATGGAAATTATTGGAAATTGTTTCTTTTCGTATTACTTTAAGGAATATTTTATTTTCAGTAGAATAATATGGTTTAGTCAGACATTTGCTGGTTGCAGTAGTAATAGAGGGGCTTGCTTTTATATTATCACAATGAATTGTCTTTATTTGATTAAACACAATTAATTATTTATTTTCGCATAAATTTTATTAATATTTTATCTTCAACAGAAACATACAATTTTACCATACACGCATTTCAGTAGGAACAGACAGTTTTGCATTTATATTTTATCACAACTAACTGCTTTTATTCTCTTTGTTCAGCAGCTTAAACATAATTAATTAACTAATTGTTTATTCTCGATTTATTCTCGCATATATTTCTATAATATTTCATTTTAAGTAGAAACATACAGTGTTTGGTCAGACGTACTTCGATTTTAATAGTAACTGCCTGTTGTCCTTTCCCTTCATAGCACTCAATTGATTTCGATATTTTCACTATTAGTTGAACAATATTATCGAAAATCGTTTATTTTCGTATTACTAACTTTAGTAAGACATTTTTATTTTCAATAGAAAAGTACGCATATGTACCTTCGGTCAAACGAGCGCACATTTCACTAGTAACAGACGGTTTTCCGATTAACGTCGCGACAGTCAATCGCCTAACGAAGAAGAAAATTATCGAAAATTATTTAAAATCTAGGTTAACCTAGTAAATAACCGACTCGGCCTTTTCGAAATTGAATCCCACGCGTGTTTATCAATTGCAATTCGCGGCGAATGGGGCCGCGCCAAAACAACTTCGTCGAACCAAGAAATTTAATTAAAACAAGGCCGGACCCTCACACACCAAATTCGAATACTGCATTAAGCGACAAAAAAAAAGAAAGAAAGAAAAAAAAGAAGCGTCGCCACTAAAAAGATACTTATACTTCCTTTTTTTTTTTTTAAATCAATAATCTCTGTGATGTAACGGCTACTGGATCGGTCGGAAATAGCCGCTAAAAATTTCGCTTAGTCTTTCAAAGAGAGAGATATATGGATATATATATATATATAGAGAGAGAGAAGGAAGACGCGAAGCAGGAGAAGGAGGAGGAGGAGGAAACGGAAGGCAGTGACGCAATGTGTATATTGATCAGTGGCTCGGGGAGCGAGCGAGAGAGGGTGGGCCATCGGAGCCCCCGAAGTCAAGTCGTTTCGGGCGTCGCGACTGTTGCTGCGGCGAATTCGCGCGCGCCTGGGGCGACCGCTTCGATTTTACGGATTGAATATCCCGGCAGTTGGAATTAATGGATTTCATCTTCGACGCGAGAAAATCGATATAAAAAACCCTTCTACTTTTCCTCGCTTCCTTCTTCTTTTTTTCGGCCTCCTTTCGGAGACTTTAAGCATCGCGGGTTCTCTATCCTTTTTTTTTTTTTTAAGGGAGGGAGGAAGGGCTCCGCGGAAAACGAGTTCGTCGCCCGACACTTTCCACCCCTTGCATTGTTCGGCGTTCGCTTTTTTTTTTTGTTCGTTTGCTCGTCGTGTGCTTTCGGAGGACCGACGCGGCTTCCTTATTTTAGGTTCGCGCGCGCGGCGTGCGTCACAGGGAAACACGCCTTTTCGCGCTAAGCGAATTAGAGGGAGAGATGTTTAGATGTAGGTCAGCGGAAGCGGAGGAGCGAGCGCTGGAAAGTTGAGTTAAATTTGACACGTGATTGCTTGTCGAATCTCTTATCTCGCGCGCGCTATGAATAACTCGGGAGTTACTTTTTTCAATAAATTCAATTATCGCGCGGGGAAAAAGCTCGCTTCTCTTGCGATGTACACTGAGAGAATTTTCTCGTAAATAGTGAATAATTAAATGTTATCGCGGGTGAATTTGTAAGAACTGATAATTTTTATTGTATTTTTAACAGATTCGAAAATGGCTAGCGAAGTTCATTCTAAAAGAACGTACCAAAAATTCTTAGTAAACATTCAAGGAATTATTTATTCTTAAACGATTTTTTTGTTCTTGAACTGAAATTTGAAAAAAAAACAACAAGAATATATTCCGAGCGCCATGACTTTTAATATTTCCCGAGCGACGCGCAACAAAAATGTGCAAGTAATCGTGCGTAAGCGGCGCGATAGGCGCGCAAAAAGGGGGGTAAAGCCCATCGTATCTCGGCAAACATTGACTAATCCTTTCGACGAACAGCGCCGTCGGGTATTCCCGTGAATTTTATTTATTTCTCACGACGGATGCGGACATTCCAACTCTGCCCCGATGACTGCTTTATTTTTTCGCCAAACCTCTTTCTCTCGACTGATTCCGCCTCTTTGCACCCGCATCGCTACGCGGGTCCTTTGTATTCGGCAAATACATTGGTATAGCCCGAGCAAAGGTAAGGGAGGGGAAGGGGGAGGGAGCCTATAGTGGACGCCGACGTATCAGGGTCTGCTCCTCGGCGAAGGCAAAGGAGACTCGAAAATGAAAGAAAATACTTGTCTTTGTACAATTTTCTTTGTGATTTTTGGCAGATTAATTAGAATTTTTTTCCGGTCGAGTAAAAAGCCCTAAGTTTCGGAAAGCTCTACTCTAAACTCTATAGGTGTCTGACCATGACGGAGTGGTACTACTGATTTTCAATGCAGACTTTTTAAACAAAAGAAAGGATTATCTTAGTTTGCTCTGTTTGAGTTGATTAGTTTATGGAAAATTAGTGATAAAGTTTATTCAGCGGAAGAAATGAATTTGTGTCTGGCCATGCTCGTTTTAATCTACTTAAGACAATGAATAGATCATAAAAATACTTCTGGTATGTTTAGGGGATCGTGTATTCGGAATTGTAGTGAATCCAACATATCGTGTTTCAGAAAATAAATTAGTGTTGTTTTACTGCTGAATTTACTGTTATTATTTACTTTTATTTTATTAATATTAGTGGACAATTACGGAAATTCATCACGCGTACCTAAATAAAAAATACTTTTATCTTATCCGACAAGATTAAGTTTGATCAGAAATTGAAATTTTACATTTAACAATTAATTAAACAAAATATTTTCCATCGTAGCAAGAATCAATTTTATTATAATTATTAAAATTGTAGAAATAAATATTAGTTATCGTCCTTAATTTCAAATAATTAATTAAAAATTAATTATAATTTTTCGAATTTAAAGACAAGTAATTGAACAAATAGTTATAAATAAAAAGTCAAAATATCTAAATAAACGTCTTTCAGAACAGTTCAATGTTATTTTCAACAATGCAAATTCTAAGTCAATAACCCGATACGCCGGCGTTTGTCTGACCAAGTCGCGCTTATACTACTTGCGCCTCGGACGAACTAAAAGATTTTATCGAGCGTTTCATTGTGAGACGAGAGAATTTAGAGCCGCATGTTTACGATGTCTATCAACGACTTCTAAACTTTCTCCTTCCGGTCTCTCCGCAACGATAGACTAACAATAAACTTATGCTCCGAGAGAATTTTCTCGTAAAAATTAGTATTTTCAGATAGTAGTTAGTACTAATTATTATTCCGCACGATGATAAGAGAAAAATTAAATAAAAGTGTAAAATAAACAAATTTTGTGTGTAATCTCCTATCGAAAGACACAAAAAAATACAAAACTTTTAACCGTGCATCGCGAAAAACGAAACGAAGATAGACGCTAAAAAAAAATTCTATAAATCAATAAAACACCAGACAACCCGCAGTTCTGGACCACGACCGGCGAATACTCGGATCTCCTGTACACTGGCGGCCTCTCCCGGGCGTTTCGCGCCGTGCAAGCGTAGGGGGAGAGGGGAGGGGTATTGCCACTTAATGAAACGGTCTATTTTTAGCCGGCCGTGCGAGGCTTCCAAAAACCCCCTCCTCCCCCGCTGCCAAGCCCCCACACGCACGCGCGCGTACTCGATAGATTTCACGCGTCATGCCGACTTGTAATAGCGGCCTTTGTGCGAGCCGCTCCGGTATTGTGCGTTGCTCTCTCCATTTTTTTTCTTTTTTTTTTTTTGCACGCCGCCCGGACATTTGTTTATTCGACTGCGAGCCTGGTAAACAGCCCCTTGTTTGTCTTGTGTGGCCGGCGCCGTTCCATTCATCTACCAAAGTTACGCGTCTCGCGCGTTTATAAATAATCCGGGGGAGACGGTAGAGCGAATTTCGCGCTGGAAAAAAGCCTAAGTAGACGTTTATTTATGGTTTGGATTTGTATCGGTTTGGGAATTTCCAGGAATACTGATAAAAGATATTATAGTGTTGATTTCAATGTGGGATTGTTCCGAGTCAGGGTCTGAGTCATTTGAGTCTTCGTTCAAGTAAAATTAAGTAGTACAGTTTTTTTTTAATTGTTACTGATTTTTATTAAATATATACTGGTTGATTACGCCATTAGGAGGATATCATATTTATAGAGAGACATTTTGAAGTATATCTGTTGTATGAGAGTGTGGGCAGTCTGTCATAAAATTACAATGGTGTGTTATAAAATTTACTAGCGGTTTTCTCTCCTCTCCTCTTTAGTAATTCTTGTCTCTCCGTGTACAACAAAAACAATTTAAAAACTTACACATACTGAAACCCAGTACATTACCAACAAATTAAATACCCATTCGAGAGAAAAAGAGTTATCCACTGTCTCGGCACTTGACAACGATTTCAAAGTATAACTGACATCCTTGGTTTAACATCCATCGATGTTTACGTGTTCTCACGCGGAAATCTGTTTTCTGTTTACAATATTAAAATGCATGACGAGGAAGACAGAGAATGAGAGAGAAAGAGAGAGAAAGAGAAAGTCAGTTTTAAAATAGAAGCGAGCGTGTGCGACCCCCTGGGCGATCGGCAGTCATAACGACGGTAATTAATTCGAGAGAACTGGGGAGGGGGGGGGTCCCCCGATAAGAGCAGCGCGCGCATCGATGCGCAGTGGCCTCCCTTGCGCCGTCCTTTCGGCTAATTTTATCGAGCGCGCGAAGTTGTTAAGGCCTCGTCGTCTGATTCCGATAACATTTGGGCTGGCTGCTCGCCTTTAATTTTCGCGTCGGAGGGTAAAAGGCTTGATGGGGGGGATGCCGAGGAGGACAGGCGCAGATAGCATTGTGTGTCTCTTTGATGCCGGCAGGCGCGAGGGGCGAAACTTTCCTCGCCGGCGTGAGTTTCTACGCCCCGGTGCTTAGTTATACACCTCGATGCAAGTCTAGACTCGCGCTCTAACGAGAGTAAAAGTTCCTACCATTACGGCACCTTCTGTTGCTTTTTTTTTTTCGTTTTTTTTTTACCGCTCGTTTTGTTGTCGGCGTTTCTTATGGTATATTATATGATTTCCATGATTTACGATTTTTTTTTGAGTAGTTTAACAGTGCATTTTGAAATAATGTGTAAGATGTACACTGAGAAAAAAGGATTGTAAAAATTTCTATCTGTATTTGGGAACGCGATCATAGACTGGCCTCTCAAATAAAAATCACCATAGTGGTCATTTTTATCAGAGAGGCCAATGGTCGCCCTATGGTTGCGTTCACATGGAGATAGTAATTTTAACAGTACTTTTTTCTCAGTGTATTGTTATTTTGTTGTGAAAATAGTAAAAACGAAGCGAAGCACGATACCGTGATTATAGAATTGGGAAATTTAGTTCGTTGATACAGAAGTGGGAAATTTAGTTCGTTGAACACTTCGTAAAAATATTGATTTATGACTAAATTAATCTGCCGCTCTATCTCACGTCCATCAAATTTTTCCGATAAAACGTAATGGCAAAATCGTAGTTCTATTCAATCAAACCTTAACTTTATGATTGATAAGATCTTCTCTGTCAAATATATTTCATAAAGTTATTAAAAAGTATTAGGCTATAAAAATCTCACCCATTTTTTTTTTTAAATCTTCTTTAAACAAAAAATGTATTTTAACAGCTTTACTCATACTACTACACTCAGAGAAAAAAGGGTAAAAACATTAATATTTTTCTATAATAACAGGACTATACCTACTTGTTCTAGATACAATTTTTACTAAATTATTAAAATTATTAATAATTATATCAATTTTCCATATGTGAACAAGTCGCCTCGAAAAATTATAATTTATAAATATAATAAAAATAACAACAATTAACAAATTTGAATTCATATCCTAAACAATAAAATAACTCAGGAAAATAACCATTAAATCCATTACTATACGTTGAAACAATGAAGGATTGTACAATAATACCATCGCCTTACAACGGCAAAACAAGCCTTATCGCAGGAGCGCGAATTGCGGATATCCCGCTTGGAAATCCGGAAATATTTGGTCGCCGGGTCCGGGCCCCGAAAATTAATTAGGCCAGAATCGGCGAGCGCGAGATTACCGAGGAAGCGGGGAAGGGGGTGAACGGGCGCTCGCGCGTACGTACTTACGTACGCGAGTGGGTGGGCCGAGGCGCGCCGCCGTAGATTCTCTGCAATGCGGGGCGCCCGCAGCGGCGGCACCGGAATGAAACCCGCCCTCCACCCCCCCCTGGAGGCCGGCCGACAGAGAGAGACGGAGATAGATATATAGATATGTATATATATAAAGAGAGAGAGAGAGAGGTGGATATATAGAGAAAGACGGCGAGTTCGAAGCTCTGTGAGGCTCTATATATGTGTATATATGTATGTGTATATGTCCGTGTATGTGTTTGTGTATGTGTATATGTGTATATGTGAATGTGCGGCCCCCGACGTTTATTTACGCCCGACTCCGCAACGATCTTTCCCTGCGATCGATCGATCCCTCGTTTATTTGTCAACGGGACGGCGCGCTCGTCCGAGGGATGCCGTAACTCCACGCTGATTCTTTTCAGTAATCGGTTTGCTGAGTTCTTCCGGGACGGTCAATAATTTTTTTTCCTTGCTTCGTTACTGTTTGGTCGGCGATCGAGATATTTTATTTACTGCTTCGGCTTTTCGGCACTTTTTTGGCTGTTTGCTGCGCTACTTTCTTTTTTATTTTCTTTCGTTTTTTTTTTTTTTTTTTAATGAAATATGTTTTTGTGTGCAGTGTGCTTTTGTTACACTGCGACGTTTGAAATGAATTTTTAGATATTTTTCGGTGTAAATGTTGACTAGTTACTTCTGCCCTTTGACTGATATGTGGGAGTAGAGAAAGACGAATATAGTCAGACACTGAAATTCACTAAGTCTTCTAAAGCATTCTGGTAGAATGCGAAGGTGAATTTTCTTTTTTATTTGAAGTAAATATTCTTTTTCTTTTTCGAGTAAGCAATTAAAATAATGTACACTTTAATTCATTTATTTCTATTTGTAATTTTGCAAATTACTTGCCAAACACATTGTGCTTTCGAAAGTAAATCACATTTTTTTTTTTTCTCTTCATATAAACTGTGACGTACATAGTACGGTGTATAAATAAGACAAACACTGCATTATTTTGCAGACTATAAATAAGCAAATATAAATGACTATAAAATGAAAGACTTTATAAAGTTAGCTCTCATATAAAATTCATATTATTTTTAAACATAGCCTATTCGAGAATAGTTGTTCAAGAGTTTAAGAGTTTTAAATAAGTGCAATTATAAAATTTTTCCGCACAAAAAAAAACTAAAATAAAAAAAAAAAACTAACGTTTGTTCTACAATTAAAAACACTCATTAAAACCCTACTTCAAGCACCCACTACCTCCGCGTTTAATTATTAAATAAATTTCCCGGAGTTTGCCCTCCCCAACATTACCACTCCCACGTCGCATTCAGCAGCCAACTTTTAGCACATCCCACTTCATTACATCACAGCCTTTACAGCCTCTCCGCCACCAGGCCCCGCGGCGGAGTCACTGACCCGGTAAATCCGATACAAAAAAAAAAAAAAAAATTCCAAGTCCCTACGCGCGCGCCGGACAGTTCTCTCTCGACAAAAAAAAGGAAGCCAAGGGAGAGGCAGAAGATGCCGGGAGTATGAGAAAAAAACGCGGCTTTCGAAAGGGAGAGGAAAAAAAGTGCAGGCGCGCGGTTTCAAAAGGCTGCATTCACCGAGGCGCGCGCACGCGCCGAACAATTAAAAAAAAAAAACTCCGCCTGCATGCCTACGCGCTTTATTCGCGCGTGCATAATAGCAGGCGGCTTAGCTTCCGCGCCGGCGGCTACGCAGACGCCGCCACGGGATTAAAATTTATGCCTCGGCTGTGGGTGTATGTGTGCGTAGGAGTGGGAGAGGCGTTGACAATTTATTTTCGAAATTTATACGGCGCCGCGCGCTACTCGCTCTATTTTTGCATCGTTCTGTTTGATTAAGCCCGTGCTAACGAGTGCGAGTGCGCTAAATTGTCTTTGACGGTGCGTGCTGGATGTCGCGTAAACAAATATTAATCTTTCTGTCTTTCTTTTTTTGTGGCGAGAATTTTTTTTGTTTTTTTTTTTTTATGGTGGTCGTTGGTAACCATTACCTACCCCGGTTTTATGTTGGTTCCTTTTTACGGTAGTTTGCAAGCTGCAGTGGTGCTTAATTGAATTGAATTGGGTTTGAATCACGATTAAAGCTGAATGTACATTACATTTCTATTTTTTTCTATTGGTTACAGACTGGCAATTTAGAAAAACAATTTCTATTTTTTATAGTAAAATTTATCAATTAGTATTGTAAATTTTCATATACACGTAAATTTAATAAAACATCTCCCTCGCTTTAAAAAAAAACATAACACACTTTCATCATCCAAATTTTTCTCGATCCAGTAAATAAACCCAAAAAATCCGCGAAAATTTACTCACGCAAAATTCCACACCCACGGACTTAACCCGTCAAGCGGCGCTTCTATCAAATCGCTCGTACCTACACACACCGTAACCTACAAAAATTTAAAAAGTAAAATATCAAATTTCACCCCTGCGTGCGCATATTTCATCATCGCGAGGTGCAATCGGATTTCCGAGCTCCAGTTCATTTTTCCCAGCTGCGCGCGTAGGCAACGCCGCGTCCTCCCGAGGGTCGTCGTCGTCGGGAGCTGCGATATAGCCGCGGAAGGTATAACAACGAAGAGGACAGGGCGCAACGAAGAGGGCTCGAGCTCTTGACATATTGCTACCCAGGCAACTCGGCGAAGTGCCTCTCCAACTTCCCTGCCCCCTCCCCTGCCTCTTAGTCTGTCTCGCTGCTTTTCCATTTCGTACTTTGCACATTCTTCTTAACTTTTTTTTTTTACCTATTCCGCGCAGCCACTCTCCCCGGCGCTTTGTTCGCGCGAGACTGCCGCGCGCACGGCCAATCGCATTTACCTTTCCGCGCGGGAATAATTAACGTCCTCGCGTGTTTTACGTACGCGCGCTAAAATGTTTATTTACCCGACGCGCGGCCTACGAATGCAGTTTGGTTTTAACTAATTAATTCGTTAAACTCGCGCGGGACTGTCTGACCACACCGCGACCGTTACTACTACCCCAGTCTGTCTCTGTGTGAATTATCCAAGAGCCCCTGGGCCTACGAATATTCATCTTTAATTAATTTTCCACATTCACGTGGGTCTGTCTGACCACATCTTGAACACCACTATTTAGAGTGTGTATTGTTTGTTTTTATTACTGCTTTTATATTTATCTGTAATTAATTTTAAAAATTCACGTGGAGCTGTCCGACCGCATCTCGACTGTTACTACCTGAAATTTGTGCTACTTGCTTTTGTCGCTACTTTTACGTTTATCTTTAATTAATTTTCAAAATTCACGAATTTATTTTTAAAAAGTCTGTGGTTACTACTTATGAATAATACTTTATTCTTTTATCATTACTTGTATATGCATATTCATCTTCACTTGAATATTCATCTTTAATTAATTTGCTAAATTCGCGAGGATGAATGTCTATCCACATCCCAGCTATATTACTATATGTACACTTTGTACTTGTTGAAGTATATTAATATTTAATTAATTTTTTTAAATTCACAGGGATATGTCTGACTACATTCCGGTTGTTACTACTTCCTACTGTTACCACGCGAATTATCAAACTCTCCCGGAGTGACTAAGCATAAACAGATCCGAATTTTTCGACGATCCAACACTCGCGCACTCCCTCGACGAGGCATCGAATATGAAAAAGAAAGCAGAGGAGAAAAAAATTCGGTTAATCAGGCTAAAAGTGCGAGGAGGGAATAGAGGGAGGGAGTCCGCCTCCGCCTCGTCATTTGCACGCATGAGCCGGTGGCGCGAGTCGCGGGGCGGCGTCCGCCGCCGCTCTCGGGGATCTTTCTACTTAAACGCCAGGCCACCCCACTCTCCCCCGACGTCGGCGGCGGAGCCTCTCCCAGACTTCGCGCCTATACCCCCGTCGCACAGTCGACGCTCCTCGTCCGTCACGCGCCGATCCGCGCTCTCCTCTCCCGTCGGAGAGCTCTTCTGTAATTTTTTGTTTATCGGAGTTCAATTCTGGGTTTTTTTATTTTATCTTTAACAAAAATTGCGGTAGATAAATTTTGTTGTGCTTTCGTATTTTTATCTGTCAGTGTAAATGGCATTGTGAGAAAATGGAGAAAACGACGGGTGGGAGTGATTTAGAAGTGGAAATGTATTTGTGATGCGAGTGTGTATAGTTTTTGCAGGCTGCTCGAAAACTCGGCCAGGGGTTTCTGCATTTTATGAAGAAAGACGCCGAGGGATGTGTGTAATTTTGCATTTTACGAGTTTCGCCGAGCCGGCTGTGTGAAGAGTACACAACATATATATATACACGCAGTTGAAAAAGTTCCGGGGCGAGAAAGTGTCGAGCGCGAGTTTCGCGAGGAATTCCGAGCTGCATTGAGTTTCGCCGATGCTCGCCGAGGCGAACATATGTGAGTGCCGCGAGAGCCCTCCATGTAAAAAGCTTCGGGGTTCTTGCTTACTCCTTAAAAAAAAAAAGAAGGAGTAAGGCTGCGCTGTGTACCCTTTTTTCCCTTCCATTTCTCGCAGTACTCTCGCCCTGAAAGGGAGAAATAAAAAAGCGATCGATTGATTTATTATTAGTGTTATTATTACACACTTTTTTTCTTAAAGAGTTTGTTAATTAGCGACGACGGCCGGGGGGGTGCGAGCGAGGTTCGTCGTCCGAGCGTCGAATATGTGCAAAGATGCAGAAGAAATTTTTTATAGGTCAAGCTGCTTTTCAAACACTTTGGGCCGCTCTATATACTCCGCAACGACGATATATTAGCTCGTTAGAAGGCGACTTATTGATTTTTCATTTGCAGTTATACACAATTTTTTTTTTTCCCTTTTTTTTCAATTATACGCGCGTCCTATGGCCGCGTCGGAATTCGCCGGCGCTTTTCTTTTTTTCGTTCGCTCGAAGTATATAGCGGCTGGAAAGTTTCGGCGTCGCGAAATTTTTTTCTCTCCTCCCAGGGGCGCCACTCGATTTTTTTTTTCGCTCCTCCGCGCGCCGCGATTGGCCGTTGACCCAAGTAGGTCAGGAAAGCGAGGTTTTTCTTGGTCGGCTTCGAGGGCTTTTCCGCGAGAGAGCCGGCCCCGGCGAGCCTATATACGTATATATATACCTATATACGATCCGTGCACGCGCACTTTTTCGGGATTTATTTTCTCTTCCTCCTGCGGACCTACATCCACTCTCGGCTCTCCTCGTCCCGCCTTTTTTTCCGCTCTTTCTTTCTTCCTTTCTCTCTCTTTCTGTTCGCGGAGCCGAGATTTTCATCGATAGCTTTTCTCACGGCGCTTATGTACGCATGGACAAATGTGCTTTTATTTCCTTCTCAATACCAATCCCGCGCCTTACCTACTTCCCATTATTTCGTGCTGCTTTGATCCGCAAATTCCTGGAATTCGAGAAAAGCTCGCGGCGTTGTCGAGGCCGGGTATATAATGGAATTTCGAAAATCCGCGGCGACGGGGGCAGGAGTCGAAGAATTTTTCCGCGGTACGATGATATAAATTTCATGCAAATTGCCGAGCGGCTATGAATTTATTTATTTATTTATTTATTTGCTTCATTCAACGGGCTCACATAGTCCTGAATTTTTATATTTTGATAGACTGAAAATCTAATAAAATAAAAATCTAACTAAATACTTGAATAATGAAAATTCAACCTGATAAAAAATATCCAGCTTCAAATTTTTTTGTTTCAAAGCAATTCCATCGAAAATTGCGCGAAGATAATTAAACCGTAAAAATCAGTGTCGGAAATTCGCAATCTCCCAGTTCTCCCTTTCGGATATCCACATCCGCCTGAAAAATCTCCCGACCTTATACATAATACTTACTCTTTACCTCTGCGTATCACCATCGCTGTAGCCACTGGGTGGGTAGGGTGGAAACAGGACTGAAAATTGGATTTCGCCGGATAACGGCAATAACGATAATAACAGCGACAATCGTCCGGTATATATACATAAGCTCGCGGCTCACAATGGCAAAGCGGAAGTGAGAGAGCCAGAGATGCGCGTCTATTTAACCGCGCGCCGATCGCTTTTCGGCGTACAAGTGCATGACCTCGATTCTCCCGACTCCGGGCCGCAGGAGTAGAGGCATCGTCGGCGGAGTTGGGGGGCGGAAACTTTTCGTCGATGCGCGACCGAACAAAAGGGGAATTCGTATTATCGCGCGCTCGCAGGTGTTTACGAGGCCTCGACGGCTCGCGGCAAGTAGTCTAAGCTCCGGGCTTACGACGACCTTTTCTCGCTCGATATATACGACGCTCTTTTCGCTGGATATATCCGCGAGGCGAGGCGGGCGGGATCCTCACCCCCTCGTCGGCAGTTTTTCAGGCGATCGACCTGGGGAGATAAGGAAGTCGTTTGGCCGATCAAGGAGGTGCGCTTTGAATGAATAATCGGCCGGGTAAAGGATTTTTCTTTTCTCCTGTGCCTTTTGTTTCTTCGCGCGCGCGCGCGACCATTTCTCTCCGTTAGCTCTACTCGCGGCGGAGGTGGGATTTTGTTTTTCAGGGAGATTGGCATCGGGAGATTATTCCCGAGGCTAGCGGGATTACTATTTGGTGACGAGGGTGAATTATAGCGGTAGGATTCGTATATTATAATCGCTGGACTTGTGATTTAATGAGGGGAGCGGAAATAGCCGGAGGTCAGGTTTTATTTTAGACGCGGTGAGGCTAAATTTGTATGGGGGTTATTCGAACGTCGATGGTCGATGTGGGTACGGTTGTGTCATTAACGCTTTGTTAATTCCTATATCAATATGTTGTCTTCAATTTTTCAGTGTATTTCTTGACGTTAACGATAATTAAATTGTAGATTTCTCTTTGAGTGAGGTATTCTTGGAAACGATCGTTAGGAGGGATAAGGATTTTTATTTGGACAAGGTCATAATCATTATTCGGAAAATCCATTAGTATTATTTATTCAAATAAATTTTCTTCTTCAATTCCTTTATTATTTTTCTACTTTATAATGAATATTAATATTAAAGGATATATATTTTTATTTTGACTATTTTGCATAAATGTTTCGTAGAAAAAAGTAGAAAAATTGAAATTTGGCAAATTACATAAGAAATGAGTGTATATATGAAAAGGCATTCACGTGTTGAATATAAATGAACGACATACTTTCTTAACTAATTTCATATATTTCAATTGAAAGGGAAGAAAAGTTTTATGCAATATACTACTTCAGTTAAATTTTCACAGTTTTTTCACTATTTGCATATTCAATTCAAATTCATTTATCAAATTATGCCTGACAAAACCTCGACTGTTACTACTTGTATTTTTTATATTTTTTTTTACTACCTTCATCTATCAGTACTTATAAGGTCATGTAATTATACTTATATTTAACTAACTCGTAAAATTTAAGGGACCATGTCTGACCATATTTCGACTGTTACTACTCACGAGTTCTAATGACGAAAATTTTTAAACGTTTTCTTACGGGTAATAATCTACAAAAGTTATAACCATACTCTATCTCCCAGACTCAAGACAATACACTGCACAACCAAAAAAACAGAAAAATATTATAACAAATGAATTTGTTATTGTTAAAACGTTACATACATAAAAAAAAGAAAAAAAACTAATTACGACTTTGGTGCAGGTGATATGGGTGTGTATCCTGTGCCGGAAGAAGCAGGAGCTTCTTTCCAAATCGGGGCAATGGATAATGAAGACGGGGGCGACGGACAACGCGATGCTGCGCCGTATGCAGGAGGACATGCAGGGCGTCCTGCCTCAGGGCCTGCACGTGGATCAGACTCAGGATAAGCGGCCCAAGCTCGAGCGGGCGCACAGCGCCGCCGAGAAGGAGAACTTGCCGCTGCTGCAGCACTGCGGCAGCCTACTCAGGCGTCAGTACTCACATCAGGATCAGGTAAATGAAATTTTAATCTTGACTACTTTTTTTTTTTTTTCAACGAGGATAATTTTTTTTGTAGCTTTCAAAATTCCAATCATTTAAAAAAAAAAAAAAATATTACAAACAAATATTTAATCTTCTTCATGATTAATTTACAGTTCAAAAAAAAGCGTTAACTTAGAATATTTCATTGTAATAGACAAAAGAAAAAAGAAAAATTAACGACACTCTCCTCGAAATGTTTGGCATGCTTGTCCGACTATTCACGGTCGTAAACTACTTGCGTAAACATATATATCTCCTTCATTACTTTGCGGTATACTATGCGTCATATCGCGCCGAGAGAGAAATTCTCCTCGGCTCGTAAAGAGTGTCAATAAAATTTTCTGGCAAGAAAGTATATAATATATATAAAAAAAAAATTATTTTGCGCGCAGATACCGGGGCGGAGACTTTCGACGAGCGACAGCGGCGTCGAGATGTCCGTGTCGCCTCACTCGAGGACCCTGCCGACTCCGCACGTTGCGCCTTATCAGACTCAGCAGACGCCGAGGCACCCGGCGGCCTTCCCGGATGACGATCCCAACCTCTACCGCGGCGAGCTCGACGGACTCATGAGGCAGAATTCGTCCTACCAGAGGCAGCGGCAAATCTATCAGGTACACTTTATTTGTTCTTTCGCTTCTTTTGTCTTGGAACGAATTTTTTATTTTACAATTTTTTTTTTTTTTTTTTTCATTTAATTAAGTTGTAACATATTTTTTTGTTGCTTATGAAGATGTTTCATTTAATTTTGTTATGGTTTTTAGGTTTTGATTTTTCGGTACGGAAGTAGAGTGAGTTTCTTTCTGTTTTCTTTGAATTGTGGTCTTGCATGATGTGAGTTACGAGCTGAAATGAAGTGAGTCGTTTCATTGTTTGGGAATGAATGAAGTACAAAGGTTTTTCTTATATTTAAGCTGGAAATTTAAGTATGATTTTTTGTAATTAAAAGAAAATGGTTATACGTCTCGTGTAATAAACTCAACTGAAACCTATTGAGAAAAGAAAAGTGAAGAATGAATCCTGGTTTCAGGAGCAGAACTCGGATATAGCGATGGCGTACGGTCACCAGATGATGGATCCGGGCGTGGGTATGCGGGGTCCGATGCACCCTGGGCCCCAGCCTCCTACGGTGCCGTCGCAGCAGCAGCTGCACCCGGGCCATCCGGGCCAGCAGGGCCAGCGCAGTTTCAGCAGCAGCGAGGAAGAACGCAGTACCCCCGAGTGCGCCAGCGACGAGCCCGACGACCGGGAACATGGTAAGTTCCGCCGCCCACCCACACACCCTGTCTCGACTCAAACGCCGCCCGACGCAAGGCATATATATATATACACACGTAGGTGTGAGCGGGTGCAAGCGGACTCGCTCGCGCGATTGCTCATCGATCGGCCGGCCGCTTTTGTGGACGCGATCGACGGCTGTGCTGTATTATTCTCCCTCCTTTTTTTTTCCTCTCGCAACTGTGGCAGTGGAGCGATTTTTGCGGGGGCGATGACGACGTTTCCGAAGCGTGCGTGCATGCACGTCCCATTTCCTCTGTCAGCGTGCGACGCGATTTACCTGCTCTGATCCAGTTTACGTTGTGCGGCATTCGTCGCTTTCTCAGCGATGCCTTCAGGAATCTCGCTTGTCGATGCCTCCACTCGGAGAAATTATCATTTGCGATTGACACGAGTTTTTTTTTATTAGCGTAAGCTCGAATTGAAAACTTGTACATGCGCATAGGCGATATATTATATTTATTAACTGTATTTTCAAATTTAGCGTGAAATTCATTGGTTAATTATTAGAAAGATTCTTCTCAAAGGAGTGGTTAAATATTTAATTAATAAATAACGAAGCGTGAAAATAATTTTTTTAATGCACAAAATAATCGAAAGAGTAGCCAAGAGTATATAAACAAAAGACGTAGTTTAAAAGGCTAGTGTAGTTAAGTAAAAAGAGCATTGTAATTTTAAAATTACGAGTAAAAAATGTGCGAAGTTTCACTTGAACTGTGTCGAGTGCGCGGGTACAGCTGATTAGACGCGTCCAGGAATAAAAGCGTCCTCTCGCTTTGACGGCTGTTTTTTCCGCCTGCGTCGTTCCGCGGCTATCGTCAACGCCGCCGCGAGTTTTTCCTCTACACCTGGTTTTTTGCCTCCGCGACGATGCACACCAGAAGGTCACACTGTTGCGTTTTCATCGCATTTTTTTTTTTAATTGTACTTCGTTTCGTTGTAATGTGCATGGAGTGGAATAATTTTTTGAATTTTAAAGAGAATCGTTAAAGGTATGGTAGTTAGACGTACCACGGTATTTTACAAAAAAATAAATAACGACGGGAAGATTACGCTTATAGGGTAAGCGATTAAGAGCAGCTTCATTCGCTCGTAACTTTATATGTATATTGATCATTTGTGCACATACAGCCGTTCCATTGTGCAAGCTAAGTGGAGAGCCGAGGATCTTCGTTTTTGCACGGCGCATTAAACTATCAATTTACGGGGAAGAGATTGGGGGAAATAAGGAATTGAGGGTTTTGAGCGTCATTGAAGCTCAATTTCGTTATAATGAGGGTTCGTTCCGAGAGCCGCAGCTCTCTAGGCCCCCGTAATGCTCTCATCGATCCTACGTATACTCCAAACTCCTTCCTCAATGTGTTTCTCCTTCCCTCCCAATTTATCGCCATTATTATGCAAATATCCAAGTCGAAATTTCGTCTTGTTAGTTGTTTCTTCCCCAAAATTGTTCACCAGCTTAGAGGGTAGCACTTAATTTTCGTTATTAAATTTAGTCAATTTTTGCTTGTTCAAGAAATTGATTATTTATTGACTATAAATATATTTTAATTTTATTGCAAAATTGTTTCATAATGACTCGAAAAGTAAATTCAATAAGTAGATGCATTGCAATAATTATGTTGATCAGTGTAAGTAATAATTTATATTAAAGTGACAATCTATTGACACAATTATTGTCTTTATTCTCAATTTTTTTAAATTTTTCTAATTTTTGTAAATTTTAAAAGAAAATAAATCAAAATAACTTAGTTTATTCAGTACCGCAAATTTATAAAAGTAACTTCTGAATTTACATTCCATCAAAGAGCTTGCAAGCTTTAAAAATTAATATATAAGTAAAACAGCAGAATTTCGGTTTACAAATAAACTACCAAATACAAAAAAAAAATCTCCAAATTTTGTAGACTTATTACCTCTAAAGTTTTATTAGTATTGAATTTCTCCACATTCGCAGACATGAAAAATAATCCTAATCGTAAAAAATCACTGAATCACCATCCTCCACCCCCACCAAACCGACACCCCCCAGTCAATCTACACCCCTGCCATCTCGACTGTCCCAATCTGTCCTCAAACGAAATAAGAAAGTAGTGGACCAGTGGAATGTCGGGACTGGCGCCTAGCCGGCCGCGCGGGTCGAGCTATGCGCGTGCGTTTGTCGCGCGTCCGCCCACGTTCGTTCGGTCGCGTGACGTCATCAGCGGAGGGATGCCCGGGCACGTGGGCGAACTCAAACAGCCTCGGAACGCGTCCGCCGCCCCTGCGCCCCCACCGGCGTTTGTACATGTATACGTGTGTAGACGCCGCGGGTGGCGCCGGAGCCCCGGGACGGAGGAGGCGTACGGAGGTGGAGGTGCCCGCACTCCATTCAACTCGTCCTGACGCGCGCGCGCGCGCCCGGAGACGCTGTGCTTTTTGCCCGCGCGACGCCGGGCCATCGTCCGATCCCGGAATTCGCCGAGCCCTGCTTACTGTCTTTTTTGGCTCTTCCTGCTCGCGACGCGGTTGCTTTGTTTTAGACTTCCTATACTCTGGCGAGAGGATAAAGGATCGGATTCAGCATTGTCCATTGTTTCTTTTTTTTTTTGTAACTTGCTGAGAGGATTTTCTCGTAAAAATTGCGGTGAAGCTCTCCGTTAAAATTGTGTGATTTAATGTAATAGCGGGAGAGCTTGCAAGCTCTGGAAAATTTTACCGGAAAGTCACTGTAACATTTTGTTGAATCTTTAACGGTTGGCCTAAATTTGGCTCTGTATATGACAGTTTTAATTCGATTAGTACTTAAAAAGTAATAATAAATTGAAAAAAAACGTGGCTGACATAAATCGCCTGCCTCTACTTAAACGCAATTTGAATTCGAAGTTGCTTCAATTCGATAAGTGCTTAAAGAAAATGTAATCTTTTGTTAAATTTTTAACGATTCGCGAAGCTTTTGTAATTTTTACTAGCAATTTTTATACTTATTTTTTAGTAAAATTTAAGAAGCTTCAGTTAAGAGTTCACGTAAATTTTAGAACCAGCTTTATCGAAATTAATAAATAATTCTCTCTGTGAAGATATAAATATCATAATAGATTACGTGATTTTCAACTTGTCACCTGCTATTTAGGTCCTAAAATTAGATTATTTGAAATAATATTTTTTGCGGCACGGTACGATTTTATTGATTTCATACTTAATAAAAAATTTTGATAGTAAATTCTGCATCATTGATGTAGCAAAGGCTTTCTTTTGTTTCTGCTATAAATGTACGAATTACTCGTTGTTTCTTTTTCGTTTAGGAGCTTTTTTTCCGAGGATTCTATTATTTGAATAAAAAAAAAAATAGAATCGTAAGTACTTAAATTTTTAATTCAAAACGTCGGTATTACAGCATCGCATTTTATTAATTAACAAAGTTCCAAAGAACTCCTTAATCGGCTTACCCTAAACGGTACTTCTTGAATTTTTTAAAAGCGGCTCTTCGCTGCTAAAAGGGCCGCTTCAAATATTACCCGAGATTACCGCATACACATCAGTTGCGTATAAGCGAAAGAAGCTGCAGACATTATGAAATTTGAAAGGCGAAATTTCGAGGAGCACTCGCCCCCATGCCGCGTCTTACGTCACTAATTAAGGGCGAATAGCACAGCGAAAAATTTCTATTTTTATCCCTCGGCTTTCCAGACAATTTCTCACTCTTCTTGCATCGTTTTTTTATCCTGCTCTCTGACGCAGTTGACGATAAGCTCGGCCTGTTCTTTTTTTTCTCCGAAAAAACGGCCGTTTTTTTTTTTTTTTTTTTTTTGCTGAAGAGCTTATACGAACGAGGAGGGCGTCTCGAATTCTTTCGGCTCGGGGTTAGAAATTTTGCCACCGCAAAATCGAGTTTTTCTTTCCTCGGTTTTCTTTTATTTTTACATTTATGTACGCCATAAAAAAAAAATTGAATGGGTGCGTAATTTCACATGCGACCGTATACTGAATGAAACTGGAGTATAATAATACTACGAGTCCGCTTGCACTACCTCTCGACTTATTTATTAATTAATTTTATATTTTATTTATTTATTTTTTTTTATAATATATATATAAACAAAAAAAAAGCGAAGAAAACGCGAGACACAAAAGTCCACAGTTAAAAGTATTGTATGAAGCTCATCTTCCATTGCAATAACACGTTTTTTATGTATATAACAAAAAAAAAAAAGTCGAAGGCGAAGGTAAAGCGAAGGCGTGGAGAATAAAATTAACGAATCAATAATTCTATTTCGCCTCGATAGTGTCGAGTGGACAAAGTAGGCAGTGTGGGAGGTTTGAAAGAGGTGCGTGGGCACGACAAATGTGCACAACGAAAGAAAAAAAAAACTAAAGAAAAGATACAAATCTGAAACAGTAATAACAAAAGAAAAAAAGGAAAAACAAGTACATATAAAAACAAATAATATGCTATAGTTTGTCCGTGGTCCGAAGTTGTTGCTCCCATTGGTAGATGCACAATATTATAATTAGACTAGAAAGTTTAGTTTATGTGTGTTCGTACGAAGTTCCCGAGGTAAGTCCATTAACGGCGCCGCTGCTGCTATATTTACATCTATATATATACATAACAGGCTGCAGCCCTCTGTACCTCCAAATTATATATAGAGATATCTCTTTTATACATATACATATATACCGTGTATATTACATGTACACGACATGTACACCGAGCATTATGTAAATGGGCACGAAAACTCGCAGCGTTTCACTCGACGCGATTCTTCTTTTTGTTTTCTTTTTTTTTATATTAATACATATGCCTCTATTATTTGTCATGGTCCTGTTTGTTTTTTTTCCTTTTTTTTATTTTCAGCAGTTTTTTAACAGGAATTTTGCAGGAACTGCAGGGCGACGCAGGGATCGTTACATGAAGGTTTATAAAAAAAATCTATGGATAATTGCATTAATGACTTTTTTGATCCCCTGTCGTTGTATAGAGAGATTAAATAGATAGTGTACACCTTAGTCACTTCTAGATTAATTTTTGTTTTTTTTTTTCTTTTATTGTGAGATTTTGTTTCTCGAATAGGAGGAAATGAAAATTTAAGATGATTGCTCAAAATAGATATTACCTAACATTAGAATTGAGTAAATAGACTTTCGACACTTATATAGTTATAGATACACGGAGAAAATACAATTAAATAAAAATTATTACATTTCTTGTTGTTTATGACAGTTTTAATTAGTACTTAAAAAATAATAATAAATTGAAAAATCCCGCGTCTGACATAACTCGTATCTTTCTACTTAAACGCAATTTTAATTCGAAGTAGTTTTAATTCAATGAGTGCTTAAAGAAAATAATAAATTGAAAACCCTTGTCTGACTTAATTCGTATGTTACTACTCATATGCAGTTTGCATTCGAAGTAGTAGACCCCTCAGATCTTAAATAAGCTAAATCATTTTTAAAAATGTTCTTATAGTCACTTTGATTATAGTAAGTAATTATGCAGACTATTAAAACAATACCACCACAAGATACAATAAAATTTTCATTTAATTTATTTAAACAAGAACATTGAGTTCTTCGTATCCTTATTATAATAGATACCATAGAAAACTTATAGGTACGAAGAAAAACTGTAGATTCGCCACTACGTGTCTCAAAAACGAAAACTTATAGTAGAACAAACAACACCGACTGCCATATCCCGTGAATTAAAAAAGGAAAAAATAAGGGGAAATTAATTATTCGGCGATGTGCGCGTACAACGACTGTGTAAAAAAAAGTAAGAGAGAGAGAGAAACTGCAGGGAAAATATAACGCGGGCATTCAAATTTACGTCGGCACGCCATCGTTCTCGTTCTCGGTTCATTTCCCCCTTTTTGTCGGCGGGCACGCGCGCGCGCCCCCTGATTTATCGCATAAGGAAGCGCAATTTATCGAGAGCCAGTCCAAAAAAAAAAGCTATACAGCTTGGCACTTTTATACGCGCGTTTCTTCTCTTCCATTTCTGTTGTTTCTTTTTTTCTTTCGTTCGAAAAATTTGTTCTGAAAATTTAATCGCTCGACGACTATTTTTAATACTTTATCTCGGTGGAAGGCCTATTCTTTTTTTTAATTTACGACGTGTTTAGCGTCTGCTTAACAGCCTCAATTATACCCGCTTTATTATTAACGAAGATATTTTTTTGCGTGACGAATTGTTCATTTTTTTTCCCCGAAGTCTGTCTTCGATTGAATTGATGTATTCGTGATTTTTATTCCTTCAATATTCCTTTTTTTTGGACGTTTAAAGTTTATTAGGACAGTTTGAGAGTTACGACTTTCTCGGTGGTGATGAAAGGCAATTTTTATTTTCATAATGGAAGAGAATAATCGCGGGAAAAAAATGTTGGTTTGAATTACAGCTCGAGTGTCCGATAATTGTGTATATAATAATATCACAGTACCCTCGATATGCGTTCAGTGAGAAGTTCGAGTATAATTAACAAAAAAAAATCACTTTCTCAATACGCTCGAGCGACGTCTATCATCATTAAAAATAGATTGTTTTTTTTTTCCTCAATTGGTCCACCGACTGAGCGTTAAAAATATATACCGATCCTTCTTCTAATTAACTTTTTATTTTTATATAAAGATTTTTATATTAAGTAAATTCGTTAAATGTATAAATATATGGAAAAGAAAGCGAGTTAATTAAATCGTGGTAAAAAGCAACAATTAATTTCGTCGAAAGTCCCACTTCTATTCATCGGCCCTCACGTTCTGTATGAACAGGACTGAAACTACTGAAACTGTTTACACACTGAAATATTGCTTTTTTTTTTATTTTATCTAAAAGTCACATCACCACACCATTTTTAGCTCTTAAGGAAAAAGAGGAGAGGGTGGAGAGGGGACTGTTTGATGTACTTATTTTAAGCGACGTTGGATATATATTGTCGAACGTGTGCAGCTGATTGCTATTGGCTTTTAGCGGAGAAATCGAGGGACTCGACAGGAGAGAAAAAGAATCGGCGTGCCATGTCCAACGAGAGGATCAAGATGTTTTTCGCGGTATTCTCTCAATCTGTCTCAATCTTAATTCCTGTCTCACTTCTTTTTATGCAAAAAAAAAAACGTCAAGCATTTGAGTCGTATACCGATGTCTCTATCCTCTGCATACTCATGTATCTATTGTGGACACGTTCGATATTTATCACATACACCGTACGATGCCTTTCTTTCTTTTTTTTTCTCTTATAATATACTTTCTACTAACATTTTTCTTTCCGTTTTGGTTTGTTGTACTTCGACGACTTCTGCGTGGGATTATCCTTTTTTTTTTTGCCCGGCGCTCGATTTTATTAATTAAAGCTCGAAATCGCAATAAATAATATTTTTGCGTTCTCTATCGTAGGTATTTTATAGAATTTATTTACAAAATTGCTTTAAAATAATAAGTGGATTTAGCAAATGTTTGAATTTTCTTTACTTCGAACATACAGGACTTAGAATCAATTTTCTTTAATATAAATGTCTCTCGATATAAAAATTAATTTTTTTTATAAAATTCTTTTTTAGTTTTTACATTCAAATTTTTCATTGAAGTCTTGAATCATTTCCTGCAGCCGTCGTACAAATTTTCTTTCTTAAACGATCTAAAATCTAAAAATCGTTGTAAAATCAATAAATAAAAGAATCGAGCCGCCTTCGTTTCGTTAATTCGTTCGTCGAACGAACGGACCAACGAGCGAGAAAATTGGTGTCCAATTCGAGTGGCCGGCGAAGCTCACGGGGCAGGGATGGAAGCGAAGGGAAAAAAGAAAAAGGATGATCCCGCACGTCAAAACATGTATGTCGAATGTGCGTGTGTTTACACGTCCACACACAATGTGCGTGCGCATGAGTGTCTTCTCTTTCTCTCTTTGTCTGCCGCGTAAGTACACACACGCCACACACGCGGCTACACATGGGCCGAGCCAATCGACGTGTTTTAATAAAAAGGGGAATCCCCGAAACGAGGCGCGGCTGTAATCGCGTAACTATTAGCGTCGCTTGCGTCCAATTTCTATGTTTCTTCTTTTTTTTTTTCTTTTTTTTCTATACGCGGTGGCGACGTTCTCACTACATTTTTAACTTTTCATTTACTTTTCATTACACTTTTTATATTTTTAATTTAATTAGTTTTTTCTCTTTTTGTCGCATCGGCAACTTAAATTATTTATCTCCGCTTTAATTGCGCTCAATTTGGGGGACTGCTATGTAACGACGGGAAAATTAGCGAGGTGGGGAGAGAGAGAAAAATATCGGGAAGGGAGGCAAGTTCTTGCAAAATAGCAGCGATGGGAGAACGGGCGGCACGTGGCGCGCGGCTACTCCAATAAAGAAAGTTTTGCGCGCACGCGTTACACTTTTTCTCGTTAGACCAGCTCTTCCGCCGGTGCGCCCCGAATTTCCCTTTTGGCCGATCGATGCGCCGCGACGGAGTCCGCGTGTGCGCCCCGCGGTCGACGTCCGGAAATTCGGCTGCAACGTCGCTACGTGAAATTTCTACTGTTTTCGCGTTATCAAGTTTGAGATTCCTTCAATTCGATCATATCGCGAAGCATTTTAATCTAAGACTTTCACTTTGCACAATACACATATAATCGGTTACAGCGAAATTTCACTCAAATTGCAGAGTGAATGGGTTTTTATAGAGTCAATTTTGACTGCATTATTGCGAAATTTTGACGGAGTAAAAATTTTAATTAACTTTAATTTTACCTTTATTTCTGTAATAGGGTGAGACTACAGTCAATTTAATTAAGTTTTATTTTCATTTTAATTAATTTTATTCTCTTAACTTCTTGTAACTTTAATGATGTCTTGTAATAAAGTAAAACTTACCATTGTTAATTCAATCAATTTTAATTTTAATTTTATATCTGCTATAAAGTCAAATTCACGCTGCAGAATAATAATTCATATAATGAAAATTTAACATCGTAGATTTGCATTTCTTTCAGTTTTAGTTTAATTTTATTTTATTTTATTTCTATTATACAGTGATATCAAATTAAATTTGGTAAAATAACATCGACTCGATAATTTGAATGAAGTTTTACTGACGATCGGTG
Organism: Sycophila texana; assembly: GCA_035582955.1. Taxonomy (NCBI): domain Eukaryota; kingdom Metazoa; phylum Arthropoda; class Insecta; order Hymenoptera; family Eurytomidae; genus Sycophila; species Sycophila texana. The sequence goes on along the minus strand of JAWWEN010000038.1, from coordinate 18,962,634 downwards.
TACGCGTGTGCTAAAAGTGTGAAGTACACATTCGACACCCATGCACACACATGCACAATGGAATTGGAAGCTGCGAGCTTGCAATTTTTACTCAAAGAATTGTGTGTGTCTCTCTGTCTTTCTGTTTCTTTATCATATCTTATTCTACTGTCCTCTAAAGCGTCTTTCTGTGTCACTTGTCAGTTTCTCTTGTAAACACTTTACTGTATAACAGCACAACGCAGTGTTTGTGTGTGTGTGTGTGCGTGTGTTTGTGTGTTTGTCACGTCGTTGAGTGCGCGGCTGCTCATAGACACTTGTGTGTACATTTACCTCATGTTTTGGGATTTGGTGTTCTTTTCACGTAAGTTTTAGGGTCGACCATCTACACGAACTCTTGAATATTACTCGTGCCCCGAGAGCGTGATTACACTCCAGAAGTATGAATCAGTGATGCAAACGTATAACACTTTCATTAATTCCTGCTTTAGCATCAAATTAGAAAATTATTACTTTAAAGAAACTTTGTATTAGAACATTAATTTATATTTTTTTATAGATTTATTTAGATTAGTAAACTATAGTGCCCTTGAAATGCACTGAAAGTTTTTTTATAATGAAAAAAAATAACACTGCCAATATAATTAATTATAACTATTCGTCGACGTCAAATTTAATTTGATGTGTCTGTATATTACTTCTTCAATTAATTAGTTATTATAAATTACAATAATAAGTACGATCATTCAGAAGTACAAAGCAACTATTTAATTTATAATTCAAAGACAATGATTTTCTGTTTTCAGTTAGCTCAATTAACCCATAAAACTGAACAATAATTCACTGATTCAAATTTCGACGTCAAAAAAAAAAAAGAAAAAAAAATAGGACATGAACACATAGCAGCTCAAGGGAAAATCCTCGCAGCTTCGCGCACAAAGAGCAATTATACAAAAGAAGAGCGAACTAACGATTCGAGTTCGCGGAGGTATCGCCGGCTGCGTATTAATTTCTCGTTCGGCTGTTAAATCGATGTCGATGCCGTCGACGAGAAGCTCTCCCGGCCGCTCACAAAACTCCAGATACACTGAAACACAGATCTATACACTGAAAAAGAAAGATTAGTATTTTCAACAAAATATTGCTTTAAAGAGTTCCAAAGAAATGGTTTTATTTAGTCAACTAATTATTTCGTTGAAATTACTGAATAAAGTGACTTTAATTTAATATTCAGTTGGTTCAACAAAATATTTAAAGTTGACTCAATAAAACCATTTCTTTGGAATTCCTTAAAGAAATATTTTGTTGAAATTACTAATCTTTTTTTTTTCAGTGTACACACGCGCATATATACACGAAAAGCGATGCTTTCGCAAAAACAAATCTAGGATGCGCGTCTGCACCACCACGATTACACCCACATACGTACGAGTCAGGAGCAACGATCGCCTCGTCAATCGGGCAAATTGCTTTGGCTGTGCCGCCTGGGCGAATCCGCGCCCATTGTTCTGTGTACTACACATACTTACACGCGCTTCACACTCTGAGAAATGTTGGCGTAAAAATTATTATACTGTTTGAGAGAGAAAGAAAAGACTGGCATTCTGAAAAAATTACTGTATTCGCAGGAAAAATTTATACTGCGTGTACATGAACATTTACTATAGTATTTGGTAAATTTTATATTATAATAGCAATAGTAGTAGTTGGTAAATTGAATACTTTAAAGTATTTTAATTTTTTTCTGAATGCCAGTCTGTAATCACTTTTCCAAACATTGTAGTAATTTTTATACTAGACATTCTCGAGATCGTCCGCGTCGTGCTCGAAGAAAAAGAAACAAAATCCGTCCCCTGCGAAATTTGTTGGCGATGTGCAATGGAATGCGCTTTATTTTGTCATATGCAAATCGATGTCTTCGACTGTGCTACATACACTATAGGCAGAATATATAAATAAATATCTACACGCATCAAAATCTTACATTAAAAATTACTACAGTCTTTACTAAAACAAATCAAACTCGGAAAATGAAAAAAAAAATGGTATAATTTCTAGCAAATTTTACTATAAATGTAGTAAAATTTAATACAATATAACTACAGTGAAGTGTAACTTAAATATTTTTAAATTTACTAGTCACAATAGTAATTTTATTTGATTTTACAAGTCTGTCCTATCGTTTTTATTAAATTCTATAGTAATTTTTAATCCAACATTTTTCTCCGTGTAACACTTAAAAAGAAGCTCGCAAAAAGGAGATCTCAAGGGGTTAAATAAATAAATAGAGTGGAGTATATTTTCTGGCGCCTTGTCCTTCTGCACGAGCTTCGCGAAAAACGTCACTTTGGCAGTTTGAGGGCGTAGTGGGGGGTTCCCTTTTGTACGTACCCACACACCCAAACGCATATACACACGCACACATATATAAGGAGGCACACGGGCGAAAAGAAAAGGCAAACGGCAAGGCACGCACGAGCGGGCAGGAGTCTAACTCGACCGAAGAATGCCGCTCTCGGCTGTGTGTTTACACGTACACACGTCATGAGGGATGTCTGGGGATTTTTGGAATCTCGCCATTGAGTTTCCGGCCTGAGAGATAGAAGAGGTCCCTAGGAGGGGGGGACGTCGAAATGCTAAACGGCCGAAAGTAGCGCGCGATCAATGGCCGGGAGAACAAATATTTTCGACGCTCTTAAACACTTTTTATAGCGCTGCGGTATAAATCAGTCGCGGACAAAATCATAACGTCGAATGGGAAACGCTCGCAGGTCAATAAAACACGTAGGATCAATAAATTCTTCCATCGATCCATTATTATCATTTTTTTAAAAAGAAAAGAAAAAAATGAATAAATAATAAAATATATCTCGCTAGAAAGTATAGAAGAAGCTCATCGATGAATCGGTATAAATGAACGCATAATGGGTTGATAAAACGAGCGACTATTATTGTTTTTTATCGAAAAGTTCGATGATATGAGAGAAAAGGAAAGAAACGAAAATTTGGATCTACTGTAGGGAAGGGGTACTACCAGCACGGTACGCACAACGGTCACGATGCGGGGGAAGCGATGACGAGCATCGAGTATAACGGCCACCGGCACGCGCCGCGCAAAGAGGAGAGCACCCTCGTGCGCAGGAGCTTCCGGCGCAGCGGCAGCGAATGGCGAGCGGACAGTAGGAGGTGCGTTCAATCGGTCCCAACGCTCTTTTTCTTTCATCTTTTGTCTTTTACAACGGTCAATTTTTTTTTTTAAATTTTATTCATAAGAAAAAGAAATTTTTTTTCTATTATTAAAGTTTCTTGCTTCATCGACTCGCCGGTTTGACCGGCCGTCGTTAAAGCAGGACGCGTTGTTTCGCTGTAGAGCTTCACGCATATATATAGCAAGCTCGATTTTTCTTTTCCTTTAATGGGATGTAAAAAAATCGCGACTAGGGATGTGTTCTACATTTCTTTTTTTTTTTTTTTTTTTTTTTTTTTTTAAGTAAAATTAATTTTTTAAAAAAAAAAAAAAAATAATAAAACTACTTTCGTATATAATACTTTTGCTTTTCTGCTAAACGTTTATTTTTAAAAATCGGTGCTCGTTAAAAGCGTAGCTTGAGAGTTAAAACTTTGTGAAAGAGAGAAACAAAAAACGAAACGGTTCAAAGGTTCACGGAGCGAAGGGGGAAAAAGACGGTGCGATTTCACGGTGGGACCAATGCCGGGGGCGACTCGCTGGAGGATTGGTCCTGGGAGGCGGATCGGCAGGGTAGCCAAGACAGCGCGACCAAAGATTCCGGCATAGACACCTCGAGCACCTTCACGAGCAGTGAAGACAGCAACAGGGGCGACCTGCCCAAGGTACGCGCGTCTCACGTCAAAAAAAAAAAAAAAAAAAAAAATGAAATACGTTGCTCCTAACCATCAAACGCCCGCTACTTCTTTATATACTTATGACTCTAACGATCGATCGGCGCTACATACCGGTTTCACCATTTTTTTGGCTTCATTTTACTCATACGTTCACACATACACATGCGCATTCTGCATAATTTTTTTTTTTTATTTTTTATTTGCCATTCGGACGATCGGCGGCGACGTCGATTTTCCGCCCGATCGAGTCACGGTAATTGAGCAATGCATAACATTTAAATATTCTCGAGCGCAATTCGACGTCGCGCTCGGTCCTCAAGTAGTGTACACAATAGAATCGTCAGTCGTTCCAGTTTTTTTTTCTAGTAGATTTGCTAGGAACAGTTGTGAATATATATTTAAAAAAAAAAAAATAAAAAGAAAAACACTCGCATGCTCGACTAAAGTGCGGAATAATTGGATCCATTGCGGTTCGTCGATGAATAACTTAAGGTTCACCCGGACGACGAAACGTTTTAACAAAAGATCGTCGGGACATTTGTGGAATTGAGAGGAGGGCTTTTCTTTTTTTTTCTTCATAAACATAAGTACATACCGTCAAATTAGTCCAGCAAGTGGGTGATATTGCCAGGCTTTTATTCGATTAGTAGGGCGCTTTAATCAGTGAATGCAAGGTTCTTCTATAAAATTTGTTCTGATTATCTACTATCGCTGCTCAAAGTATAAACCACACTATCAATTTTTTTTTTTTTTTACTGAAATTTGTTTATAATCGCCTTGTACAGAAATAAAAAAAAATCATCATTTTCCTTAACGTTTCAACGTGTGTATATCAAGTAATATTTTGCAATAATCTGTATAGATAGGGAGGGTGTGAAGTAACACTCGATCATTCACATTTCGGGGCTGAACATTTATATATATATACATCAGCTGATAATGACGATATACCCCCTCCCTTAGGTAGATCCACAAATCTAAATGAGATAACAATTGAGTAAAGCCAGTAAATACTTCGAATCCCTTTCTTTATTTACAATAATATAATTGTTATATAAGAATTGAGAAAAATGTATTTATATGACCATTCACATTATTCATGCCGTCTTTGTACTCATAAATAATCGATTGCGTGTATAATAATCTACTATGATCTTGCATGATGCTCGAACTGCAGCTAATATACATATATATGTACTCTGTGTGTAGATGTGTACTGTATGTATTGTATTTACGTGTGCGGCATAATTTCCTTAATGATAAAATCCTCTTATATAAACCCGCATGGCATGATTTCTGTGTAAAAGCTCTTCACTATATATACATATCTGTATCTGTCATCTGATGTACCTCCCGCTTGCTTCTTCCTTCTGTACACTCATACTACGTAGTTTATATTTTCGTACAGTTTCACATAGTGACTTCATTGTTTTATTTACATACAAAGGCCATCCCAGTGCGGAGTTTTTCGCTCGTGCTAAATTTTGACAATCATACCCGAGGGGGAGGTTTAAGAGAGTCCTTCTTAATTTTAGAGTAAAAAAAATAAAATTATTGTCGTTGACGCACCGCAATAATTTGTTAAATCGGCCCTCGACAATTATAGTTTCCAATCAATTTGCCAAAAGCAATCTCGGTTGAAAATAGGAATGTTGAAAATCAATAAATATCGAAAATAAACGTTTGAAAAACCTTGATTTGGCTTGCTTTTCAAATTTTACTCAACGTTTCCTTATAACGTTGATTTTCAACATTGATTTTTAAGACTCAACGCTGACTTTCAAGAGTCAACGTTGATTTTGAATGTCTATAAGGAAACGTTATAATTCAGCCAAATCAAGGTTTCTCAACGTCAACGTTGGTTTTCAATGTTCAACATTGATTTTCAACGTTCTTTTCAACATTCCTATTTTTAACCGGGAACCGAAGGCCCCCGAGGACGTCGAAATTCTTAGCACCGAGCGAGCCCTCCCACTTGAACGCCATCTATTTAGTTAATGAATGTGTGAGCAAGAAAAAAAAAAAGAAAAGAAAAAAAAAAGATTGCGTACCAATTTGTGGGCCCTGTTTGTGGGCGGTGTGATGCCGATAGCATCCGTCGCCCTGGCAGGTGAGCGGCGATGGCAGCAAGTTGATCGGGCGCATGATTCTGCGCAAGTCGTCGCAGGGCTCGGGCGCGAGCAGTAGTAGCATACTCGGCCTCAAGGTCGTCGGGGGCAAGCTCCTGGAGGACGGCTCGATGGGCGCACTCATCGAGAAGGTCAAGAAAGGCAGCCCCGCCGACGTCGAGGGACAGCTCGGGATCGGTGAGCAGGATTATCACTCACTTCTTCAAATTTTCTCCTCTACTATTCTTCTTCTTCTTCTTCTTCTTCTATTTATTATTATTATTCTTCTATTTATTCTTCTTCTTCTATTAATTATTCTTCTTCTACTTCTGATATTCTTCGAACTCTTTTTTGGTTTCTTACCTCTTTTGACTTTCTAATATTGGAAAGAAATGAAAGACAAATATTAATGGTGCAGGAAGTAATGAAAGATGTTTTTTTTTTTTTTTAATGGGAGATTATTATACAATTAAGTAATATCTATACTTCATCATTACGATGGCTTTTGAATAAACAGTTGTTTTAATAGTCATTGTACTTCATTTTCATATGCCTCTAAAATATTGTGCGATTAATAAGATGCATGACTAAGGCTTATGGTAGACGTAAATTTTAGATTTATATTATATATTATTTTAAGTTTAAATAAATTAATAGAATTTTTAGAGATAGCGTATTGTATTATAAATTCTGTTCTAAATAATTTAAAGCACTTAGGAGATCTTTACGTATAGGATAATCTCTTAAATATCGATAATTTGCCTTGCAATCATAATTCATTTTATTTTTCTGTTTTTAATATAATTTCCGTTTCTCAATTGAACATACCATATTTATTCATTCTTTTCTAAGCACCTTCCGAAGTTTACTCAAATCTGTTTTACCAACCGAAGTCTAACAAAGAAGATTCTTTTCAGAAACTTTGAGAATTGTATTTTTGGTAATTATAAACAATGATTTCATATCCAATTACAATTAAATCCCTCAAGTACATTAAAACTACCATTGCAATTTTTAGAAGAGAATATTTCCTCGCGCACAGATTTCTGAATAGCAAGTAGAGTTCCGATTTCCAAGTAAAATGCAACAAACTTTAATTTGTTTAAAAAATCGACTATCGATTGGTAAAACAGAGTCCTGCCAAAGTCCCCCAAAGACCAACGTGAAAATGAGTTAAAAATCAACGGCACACCCGCGTATAGGGGACGAGGTGCTGCAGTGGAACGGCCGTTCGCTCCAGGGCAAGACCTTCCAGGAGGTCGTCGATATAATAGCGATGTCGCGGATGGAGCCGCAGGTGGAGCTGGTGGTGTCGCGCGACCTCAATGCCACGGCGAACGTGACCCTGATGAGCGACAAGACGGGCCCCACGGCGCCGTCGATGGTACCGGGACACCCGCAGGGCATCCCCACACCCCGACCCGGTAGCCCAAACAGAGGCGCCCTCACCCCCACAATGAGAGGGAGGTACGTCGCCCAGTCCCAGTGGCGGCAGAAGCACGACGTCGTCCCGCTGCCACAGCAGTCCCATCACAAAGGTGAATAAACGATACGTTGCACTCTGTCTTCTATGTCCCCCCCATTTGACTTATCTTCTTTTCTTTTTTTTTTTTGTGTTCGATTTTTTTTTTATCGAACGGTTTTCTCATCCATATTTCACTACTCATAGTTTCTATCACGGGGCTAGAGGAAATACTGATATTTGCACGTACTTGCTGTTTTGTTTTTTATTCTTTTGATTTCATTGTGTTTTATATTATTGATCATGACCATCTATAGACGTTATTTTAGTTTTTTTTTTTGTTAATTCAGTTGTTTACTTACAGTTGGATGATAAAAAATGAATCTCAGTATTTTCAGCCTCTCCTCTCGCGCTTTTCATGCGCATCCGGAGAAAAGTGTCTCGTGTGCGATGGAAAACTTTTTTGGTTCATTTGGAATTTTTAGGTACACTTTGCATTTTGCCGCGGAGTAAATTTTTATAACGAGATACTTCGCTTTTTTCCGATGATGCTATTGAAATACATTCTATTGTACAAATTGAGCGCATAGTATGAAAAGATACGAGCAATTACACTTTTTCACGAGGAGTACATTTTTCAGTCAATCGATTGAATATTGATAAATATAACGGATTCCTCTATCTTTCATACCGATCGATTTTTCAAGTTAATGAAGACGCTATTAATTACTCGTTAGTGGTCCTTAATTGAAACCTGATCATTATTATTTTTTGTTATATATATATAAAAAAAAACGAATATGGATTAGAAATTAATGCGTAAATGCAGTGTATTATCCTAATTTAAAAAAAAACTCTTTTTGCACGATTACTTATTGAAGCAATGAAATTAGTTTGACAAAGGAATAGTTGAGAGGCCTAGTCGTAGAGTTGAAAATTAGTTAATTGTGCGTCTTAGTTATCTTTAAGAATAAATAAACCCCTTTTATAGCTAATTCGAGAGGACAGCAATATTGTCACAGATTATATGATGTTTCGCATTCCAGGTCTTAAGAAATGTATACTCTGGGGTAGGCACACTTTTGAAAGTCAAAATTTTACTTTAAATTAATTACTTATCTATCCATGTTTTTCCGACACCCTTAAATTTCTTGTCAATGCAATAATCGATGTTCCTTCCGTCCTCCTTCTTATATATACGTTCACCTTTTAAAAGTTTATTTTTTTTTTTGTAAATCTCTTTGTCTTTTTCCTACAATGTCCGCACAACATTTTGCAAAAGTCAAAGAGTACGATTATCTGGACAGTTCCCTTCATTTCTGCATTTCGATATTTTGATAAAATATAAATATACGATACATATATGAATGCAGTCCCGATTCATTCGTTTCCTGAATGAAAATTTTTTGCTTACGTACATGAATATTTAACCATCATTCTTTCAGTGCTTTGCATTACATATACACTCGATTATTGGTGTTTTAATAATATAAATATATTTTTTACATTATACATATATTTATAAATTTATCTAGAATATGAGAGAGACATGACGTATTAACGTGATAATGTAGATATAAATGTAGAAAGTAGTGCCAATGCACCCCTCAAAGCTGTCTTTTTTTTTTACACCTCGTAATCATTTATGAATTAGTTCATACTTTTATGGGAGCAACAACCAGTGAGTGATATAGAATATCACGTTTTTTTGTTAAAAAAAAATTATAACAAATGTTCATAGAAAATAAACAAATTGTTTGTTTGATAAACTGAGAAGTAGAATTTGATAACGAGATAAAGAGATTTGATAAACTGATATCTTTGCAAAAGTGACTGTTAGCGACCTTGATAAATCTGCTTCTGGTGCCAGAATTCTAAAATTCTTTTAGTCGTTATCCTTGGACGTAACGCAGTTCTTGGCGATGCCAAATATCCGATTTAACGATTTAACATAAAATAAAGGAATGAAGAACGAAAACAAAATAAATGATGGATTATTTCCCTTATATACTATAGCCATGTATCTATTATACATTAAAACTCCTTTTCTATGGTACAAAGAACAACCATCACGATACTGTGCACAGAAAACAATGGTTCAGATATTCATCCACACAATTCACGTTTGGATTTGTAAACAAAAGTATACATGTATACAAAGTAGCCCCAAAACGTATCCCTGTGGTGTGTAAATAAGAACCAATTTTTATTGTAATTTTTTTTAAATGTACAAATAGTTTCGATTATTATTAGTATCCCTTTTATTTCCCTGTTGAAAAAGATCACATGATTATCATGCAACAGTCCTGCGATAATCATGTAATGATCATTTCATTGTCTCATTTTGTTTAAAAAATTAATTTTTTTAATTGACAAAAATTATTTAAAATGTTATTATTATTTTAAAAAAAATGTTTTAATTCTCACACGATTATCATGCGATTATCGTATGACAATCACGCGACAATAATATGATAAAATCACGTGAGAATTTAAACAATTATTTTGAATAAAAATAAAATTTTAAACAATTCTTTTTAACTAAAAACAATTTTTTATTTAAAAAGTAGGTATACATTATTCTTACATGACAATCACATGGCAATCACATGATTAGCACATGAAAATCGCATGATTGTCACTTGAAAATCATGCCAAATTATCACGACTATCGTGCACTGAAAAAAAATTTGGTAATTTTAAATAAATATTTCGTTGAATAGTACTTGTTAAATATTTCTTTAAATCAACTA
>JAWWEN010000038.1:18905216-18952391 GCA_035582955.1 Sycophila texana | reverse complement strand
CAACTATTCACTCTAGAAACTGTTACTAAAAAAATAATAATAGGTACCATAATTCTGGTAAAATTAACTATATTCCGATTTACTAGGGTGTATAGTTAAATTTACTTTTGACTTTTTTCTCAGTGTAGTTTCTTGTTCCATTTTTCTTGTTAAATATATAACTAAATCAAAATACTGAATATATGTAATACGGAACGAAAGAAAAAAAGTATCGCACTAGAATGAATCCATAAGCAAGTAGTAACAGTTTAATCAAGTCGGGCAACCTTTCCTTTTCTTTCCTGTATTTATTCGCAAAAAATAAACATTCGAAATTATCTGCAGCGAAAAGTCGAAGAGGCGAACGAAGACACTGGCGAACACGAACGAGCCGCGATGGGACCAAACCTTCGTCTACAGCGGTATCAGGTGGTCTGAGCTGAGGCAGCGCTCGCTCGAGATCACCGTCTGGGATTACGGGAGATACGGTGCCAACGACTTCCTCGGCGAGGTCATACTCAGCCTCGCAGCTTCCTCGCTCAACGACGAGCTCGAGTGGCATTATCTCATGGCCCACGAGGAGCATCGCCAAGCAGGGTAAGTGCGAGTCGTCCTCTTTTGTATTCTTCTGCACACGCAGGCGTCTTTTCTTTTCTATTATTTCACGTATATATGTCACACATTTTATTTTATTGTACTCTGATTTTTTTTTAGTTTTATTCTTTACTGCTGATCCGACATCGTTTTGCTGTTTTGTGTTGGATTTAGTTTAAGCGGTGTGATGAGGTGAAATTTAATAAATAAAAGTTACTTTGAATATCTCGAGGGTGCAAGTCTGGTGGAAGATTTTGCGAGACTGAGAGTCGAAGCCAAGTGGATATTGGGCCAATCTTTGGCTGATGAGAAAGACACTCTGGGGATAGAGTGAGATAGTCTCACGGACATTGGAAATTGAGGCTATAGTTTTATTTTATTTTATTTATTTTTTCTTGTTTCAATTCAGGATTTTTTTCTCTATTGCAATGAATTTTCATAAAAAATGTAGATTTAAAAAGATGGACGATGAAATGAGTAACATTACTAATTGAATATTTTAATCCGTAGCTACTATCAAGACACGACGGACGACATCGTGACGACGCCGGGTGATTGCCACCTGAGCCCACCATCGACCACATCGAGACTGAGCGACTCCGACACGTCGGAGTGTGATATTACCGACTGCGACGGCTCGAGGGAGCACAGGCGAACGGCCGACGGGGCCAGCATCAGTAGCATCGGCAGCTCTTCCAGGTGAGAGTCGCACACCTGCGCACTCCGACCCAAGCATCGCTGAACCGATTTATAAAATCGGCCAATCGGGAGTTTACGAATATTAAGTAGCCGCGGTTCGAGCGAACTCTCAATCCGAATACTCACAACAGTGCAGTTAATTTAAAGTTGAACAAAAAAAATTAATGAACAATATTAAATTGATTTATATTATACCTTTGTTTAGTTTTGGTTTATTTGTCGTATTCGGAGGACGATGTACGAATTTGTTTAATTTGGACAAGACTATATACTTATTATTTATTCGGCGAATTTAATGTATATACGCGGTGCGGCGAAAATTTTGCAGCTGGAGCCAAAGTATATAGATTCTCGCATATCTTAGCCATCGTCTTGGCTCAAAGACAAAATTACTTTGACCTATGGGTATATTTCCACTGACACAGAGACGCGTCCGTTATATAGTTCAATGACAAATATGCAAATGTTCTCTCCATTGTCTGTAGCCAGTCGACGAAAAAATTTCCTGCGCACTTAGTGTTTTTAAAGCAATGTATTAGGCAGGATTAACGAGGATCGATCACTTTATTTATAGACCGAGTAAGTGATTCACGCGAGCCGTGCGCCGCTCGGGGGTTCAAAGTTTTTCGCGGGGAGCATTAATCATCCAGCGCGTCGTTCGTGACTTTCCTCCTGCGCTAATAATTATGCAGATCTGTTAATCGCGTCGGCGAAATGAAGCCAACTTGTCGGTGCTCCGGGGGCAACTCGTTATTAAATCGGCCGAATTTTCTGCGACGAGCATCTTCAGTTTGTCGGTGACGCTTCAAGCTCCACTCGTCATTTCACTCACAGTAATGTGATTCCTTGTTACGGTTGTATTCTTTACACACAAATTGTAATAAATTAATAATTCGTCCGTCCAATTAAAAGCGAATGAATCGATAGTCGTCAATTACTCGACGAAATCCTTAAAGAGGAATAATTCTCAAGAAGTTGCATTCGGCAAGCGATCGAAGAAAAAAATAAATAAAGTAAACCGATAATGCAAACATTTTCCGTTCGCATTCCATGCCAATGCCGAAGGAACAAGCGTAGAAAAAGAACAGTTATTAGTACTTACCGCATTATGTAAGTAGATAAAATCCAGATTTGGTCAGCCAGCGCACTGGGGCGCACACTCAAAAGAAAAAAAAAAAGAAAGAAAGAAAAGAGAAAAATAGAGAAAGAGGGGCGAGAGTCGTTCGCCGGTGGACGACAAGCATCGACCGGCTTGGCTAACGCGTCGGGCGGTCGAAAAATTCCGGACTGCGCGCACTCATTGGAAAAATCGTCGGCTGGATCCGCGGCGTGAGGTCGCCCGCCAACATTGTCACTCTAACGTAAGCCTCTCGGCTCGTGTACTACATAAAAGGGTCTAAGAAAGAGCGAAAGAGCGGCCAGGGTAGGGAAAAAAGCGAAGAGGGAAGGGAGAGGGTATAACGACGACGGAACGAGAGGAGGAGGAGGAAAGAGGGAGAGAGAGAGAGAGAAGCAAGGGAGAAGAGGGCGAGGCGTGCAAGCCAAGTTATAAAACTGGGCAACAAGCCAATTGACATACCAGTTGGCCTGCGACCACCGTCGGCTGCAGATCGGCTCGCCTTTCCTTCCCTCGGCTTCTTCTCTCCCTTCCCTCTCGTTCTCCACCGTCAGTTCTCGTCCGTCGATCGCGGCACGCCGATGCCGCGGGAAAATGTGCGCCTTCGCCGGGTCTCGCAGTGACGCGATGACGTCCTACGATTATTACCCGTGAGTGCCGTCGACACGTTGCGGCTGGAGAGGGAGAGAGAGAGAGACGGAGGGTGGCGGCTAGCCTCGTTTATTTTGCTCTTAATCACCGGATTAATCTGCGGCTGTCGTCGCGCCTCGCCCCGACGTGCTTCTTCCTACTCTCCCTTCTTTATGCGCTTATCTACAATTGACGGTCAAGTCTGCGTTTTTTTTTCGACTTTGCGATTGATCGAGATTTTTTTTGTATGTGCTTGTAAGTGTTTTCTTGTTATTTTATTTGCGTTTAAGAGTGCGAAATTGTGTGTTTAAATTGAATCGCGTGCGGAGGGAAAATCTCATAGTGCCAGTGTACCTTTTGTCGAATCATTTTAGCTGACGATTATAAGTATAATAGGTAGTGATTTACGATGTTTAATTATACTGCATATTTATTACAGAATTTTAAGTAATCGCGCGCAAACATTCCAAGAGGTGATTGTCTAAAAGAGTGCAATATTTTTTGTGTATAGTAAAATTGAATGAGTCATTTTTACTTCAATAAGAATGATATATATTGCATAATTGATTTCTGTAAATTTAATTTTTTTGAATTAAAAAAAACAATTGCGTTTAAAAAGCAAGATATCCTCGACATTGAAACGAGAAAAATATTGTATACTCTTCCACAGAATCACCCCCCAGTAAAATAAAACAAAAGAAAAAGGAAAAAGAAAAGAAAATTCGATCTTCGTGCCAAACGATTCCCGCGGCCCCGTAAGTCACTTTGAACTTCCCCCACCCTTAAAAAAAAACGAATAAAAAGAAAACAAACGTATCCGCATTAAACGAGTATAACACCCGTTTATATCCTCGTAATTCCGCGTCCGCGCCGTTCATACACTCGGCCGTTTGAAAAATGCACGCCGAAGCGGCGATAATTCACGGAGTACCGGGTAGTACCTCACCGGCGGAGAGCCCCCTGCACGTACAGCACGCAGCCCTCCGCGATCGGAGCATAATTTTAAAAGGGTGCCGCATTTCGCATGCCGTGTCCGCGCCGCTTGTAATTCCCGCCTGAAAAGCGCGAAATGCGTGATTCGCCTGACAAAGCCGCCGGCCCGCGTATAACAATGATACAAACGGGAGGGGCGGCCAAAAACTAACGACTGCATTCTCCCCGAAGACGCGAGCCTCCCGCGGCTGCTGCCGAGCGATGCGGCAGCGAATGCGCCGTAGCCGAGCTAACCTAACGCGGCGTCACTTCGTCCGTCTCTCTCTCTCTCTCGCTCTTTCGCTATCGCTATCACTGGCTCGCTTGCTCTTTAGTGCGTATATGTATATGTGTATGTAGTCGAGAAGGGGGTGGGGGTAGCGCCTAGTAGCTTCTTTCGGAGAGGTGCGCGGCTATCTGCACATATTTAATAAAACGATTCAATATGGCCTAATGGGATAACTGAAGCGGGTTTCGCGGCGGTTGCATTGATAAATCCATCCGGCGGCGGCGTCGCCCCGCTCCGAGGCGCGCCGACTCGCTGAGCGACCGTGAGCCATTAGTCGCGTGCGAACGCTCGTTCTGCTTTTTTGCGACATGCCTCTCGCGACTTTTTACAATGCTCGCAGATCAAGGTGCAAATTCGGTTCTTCTTCTACTATCTTCGTGTTTTTTATTTATTTATTTATTTAAATTGTTTTGTTAGTTATGATGGGGAGTGAACGTTAAATCTTTTTTTATTTTTTATAGGCTGTAATTGTTTTTTAAGAATGTGTGTACAGTTAGTCTCTCACTTTAGATTGTTAATGTAATAAATTGTGTAATAAATGTTACGTTTTTTTTAATGAAATAAAATAATTCAAATGTGTTCGTTTATCAGGATAAAAAGACATTATAAAGTGTGAAGTGTTTGAGTGGAAAATAATTAAGCAGTGATGATAACATATTAGTGTATTTTTTTTTATTAATCATAATAATCTGCGGACTGTAATGTGAAATTGATCCTTTACTTTAAGATGATCACGTGAATAATTTGCTTTTGTAAAAAAGAAACTTTAATGTGCTGTGAGACTGAATTCAATGACGAATAATTAATTTCTGGCGAGAGACGATCTTGTGTTAAAAATTTAAAAAAATTTACAACATAATTTTCAATTAGTTTTTACTGCTGTAACGTTTTATAGTACCGTGATTGTGGTATTAACTTGTTTTGAAAATATTGGAAAAGAATCTAAGGAAGAGGACATTGACCTACAGTGCTTGGTGTATGACAGTAGTATGAGGTCGATTTTGGTCAGACAATGGAGAAATTTGAGTTTAGAGTAGTATTTCAAAATAAATTTTATGTTCGACGTGAAACTTCACTGGTTTAATTCAGTTTTCGAAAATAAGTTAATTATTACTGCTGTAGAAATATGTATTTTAAAAAATCAGGAATATTACAATATTTTAGTGGAAATCGTACAAAGTACCTTTTTAGTCATCGGTTAAGGAAACCAATGTTACGACTTCTGATCGATGAGGAGTTGAAAATGTCTTAGACTCAATAATCCAATTTAAGAGCGGAAAAAAATTACACACGCGGAAAGTTGTAAACTCGTACGAGAAACAAAACTGAATGTCACCCGAAGGCGCATTCACTATAGTGTCAGTGGAAAGATACCCCCGAGGAAGCACCTATTCTATATCTTCTCTTGAACTATTTCTTTTTTTTTGTAATAATTGACTTAAAAAACAACATAATAGACGACGAACTAATTTTTGATTTTACTTTTTAATTCTATGCTTTTTCATTTACTTTTTAGGTTTCATAATATGCCGCCAAATTATAAGCGGTACGATTTCTCTATATTCTATTTTTCTTTCATTGATCACGCAGTCATTGTATCTGTAAAAATTTGTCTTGTATTACGTTCGCCATTAGGTACTTTTTTTTTTTAAACCAACTTAGCACAAACACATTAATACTCGACTTTGAAAATTAATCGAAGAATCAAATTTTAGGATGCGATTTTTGCTTGATTCTCAAGAAAGAAATTTTTTGTTCGACTCGGAAAATCATTAGTGATTTTATTTTCTATTGTCCGTTAGCAAAGATAAATAAATAATAAATATATACTGAACAAAAAAAGACATCATGCGCGCAGTAGTGCCACTGCTTCACATGCATCCCATGTAAATCTGAAAATATGAAGTTCACTTGAAAAATCTTAATAGTGATATAATTTCGTATATGAAAAGTCGTTCACACGTTGACGATTTTTCACATAAAATTGATCACTAATCACTATTCACATTTTTTAGATGTATTTCACATTTTCAGATTTATAGAGTCAGATCGTTGAAAACTATAGAATCTAAAGTAGCTGTGCAAAAGATCGAGCGCCGCGGCTTCTTAGATGAGCTTAAACAATTTAGGAGCAATGCGTTATGTTTACGCTGTATACGTTACACACACAGGTATCGAGGCTAAGACGCACGCGCGAGGATTAATTCAAGTGGCGATGTCGTGCGTTCTTCGATTGGAAACGAGATATCGTCACGTTACGAAAGAGTTCGCTGCCTCTGCGAAAATTTTTTTTTTTTTTTGTAAGCGACGGGGTCACTTGTGGAGTGGTCCTTGTGCGGTGGATATGAAAAAAATTTTTTATACTCCCGCGGCTTGAAGAGGCAGCGGACTTTTTTATCACTAGTTTATATATATGTGACACTATGACATTCTCCACAGTTTTTTTTAAAGTAGCGTGCCTATGCGAGCAGCTGAGAGATTCACTTACTGTTTTAGTGTTTCGAATTAAATTAGAATAAAGTGGAACAGACCGAAGTCAGTGGTCTATTGATTTATGTAACTGAGTCTCTTTAAAAAAAAAATTTATAATTCGTTGTGCCAAATTATTGCAGTGGATGATTTTAAAATTTTTAAAAAATAATAATGATTATAAATAAAAATTTTAAAAATAATTAGAATAAAATGAACTAAGTAAATTTTAAAATCATCCACAAAACGACACTTAAAAGCATAGAAGCGCATCAATGCTCAAGTCCCATAAATAGCCGCAAGCAAAGCCTGTCCCGAAGTCTCTGATGTGTACCCGCCCACACGGACACAAACACACAGACATACACACGCATATCCGCCACCCGCAATTCACTAATCTAATGTAAAAAAAAACGATGCACGCGACACGACTTTGCTGGAGCAGCCACTATTCCAGCCCGCCACCGGAGAAGGAGCTGTGCGTCGACGGGGAGCACCGCAGTCGCAGGGACATGTCGCCGCAGGGCAGGAAGCGCGCTGCCCTCATGAGCTCGCGAGAGCAGCCCGCCTCCATTTCCGGATACCATCATTACCGAAAGGTCAATTTCCGACAGTTCTCCGTATGTACTATCCACTGTGTTTTTTTTTAAAACAGAAACGACAAACTAAACAGAACGAATCTGTATTCATTGCCTGCGCTGTACGACGGCTTCACATCGAGCCTCTATAGTGGTTTTACTATTCGCATGAATCATTTTTCTTTTTTTCTTTTTATAATGTTGTGGAAGACCTTTTTATTTACTTCATTTTATTTTGTAAATGTAAGAGTCTTCGTATATTTATTCTGTATGTTTACTCATTTTATTTTAGATTATAAAAACAAGAGTTTTAGTATGTTTAGAATTTTTGTTTCATCATTGCGATTTTGCTTTTAACAAAACTTTTCGTTCGAATTGGTATTTTTTATCTTGTGAAATGTAATTTTTTATTTTGGAAAATTTTTTCGAAGACTCGACTTCAATGATTATTGCATATTTAAAATTTGAATGTATCATTCAATTCTAACAAAATTCCAATCATACACTTTCAGAAAGTAAACTATCCGTACGAAATAATGCATGTAATTTTTTTCCATTCATCTTTTAAATAGACTCACAATTTTAGAACGCACGTCTCACCGCTGCAAAGAAAAAAAAAAAAAGAATCCCAGTCGATTTCTCCCAGCCATTCATCTACCTTAAAGGCAGTACCGCATCAAGAAAAATGTCATCTCCTCCACGAAATCCACATTCCGCACATTGAGACAAATACACCAATCTAATGCTGCATTACCACCTTCCCTCATCTATCGCAAGTCCATAAATTCCGAAGCTCATCCGGAGCAGCCTTCGACTCCGCAAGCCACTAACCCGTAGCCTTCGATTTTAAGACCACCCACCGTACATAAAAAAAAAAAAAAAATTGAAAGAGAAAAATAATGGATCCTAACTTAAGCTGGATTGATTGTTTGCAGGACGAACCACACCGAGCGGCGATTTTCGGCCACAGATCCCACAGTGCCGCGCCGATGGACTCGCCGAGCCTGCGTTACCGGGGGAGGTCACAGAGTCCCACGGGTCATCGGTCTCTCTCGCCCCCGGACCACAGATCCATCCCCTACTCGTCTGGATATATGTCGGCCAGGTTTGTCGATTCGTCCGTCGTGCTCCTTGCGCGCGCGGTAACGGCGTTACTCCGAAGGAGGACCGACATACTGATCGATTTTTCTTTTTGCTTTGGTAGATTCGGATCGAGGTCCGCCACGGCGACGCCCACCGGCTCGCCCAAGAAGCGCCAACTGCCTCAGATACCAGCCAACTTGCACGCTGCCCTCAAGGAGCGAGTCGCTCAGGATTTGGAGGAGAAAATGAGATTTATTAGACATCGAAACCGGCCGATGCACACGTTTTATAGGAGCGGGATGGGAGGTACGAGTGTATTTCGTGAGAGTTTCATATTGTCTTGTAGAGACTGTATTCTTCTACTTCTAGGATTTTTCGTGGTGCCACCGATATACTGTTTTGTTTCATTTTTTTACTGTTTGGTTTATACAATTGTGAATCTTCGCAAACGTTCGAGACGTTTTTTTTACATGAAGTAAATGTTTTTAAAAATATTTCGTAAAAGCTACAGGAGTGCCTAAAAGAATATTCTAATTATTCTGATTTCTTACTTCTAAAACTACTGATTGATTGAACCTTAGTTTCATAAATTTGTTATATAATTAGAAAAATATCTTTTTATGAAAATTAATGAGCCTGATCATTCTCTCTGTGTAATTTTTATCCTAGACGCCTAAATTGAATATGCGTGATCTGTGTAACATTAGAAATTGACAATACGTACGATTTGCAGGTTGGGAAAGGAGGTACAGTGGACTGTCGGACTCGGATCTGCCGTCGATGGGTCACGATCCACACTCGCTGTCGCACAGCCACGTGCACCGGATGCACAGGTCGCGCAGGGGCCACATAAGTCCCGAAAAAGACGTGCTGACCGACCTCGTCGACTCCGACATGGAGAGCATCGCCTCGGTCACGAGCAGTGCCTTCAGCACGCAATCCGAACGGCCGCGTGCTTCCAGGGGATTGATGTGAGTATCCCACCAGAGTCCACACATAAACCACCAGACCAAAGAAACCTCACCAATTTTTATACCAAGCATCGATTGCTCACCGTTACAGTACCCACACGATTTCCGACCTTACATTATAAGCGATCGGCTAGCAGACTTTTTTCTGTTTTGAATTTTTCCGTTCGAAATTTCAATTTAGACTTTGTTTTCACGTTTATTTAGGATGCGCACATCGTTCGTTACCGACCCGAGTCGAAGAGAGCCTCGAAGAGAAGATTTCTCGCTGTCGTTTTTTGTGTAACATATACCAACATATAACGACAAATACAAATTTAATATGCCTTCAGAGGGAAAATTACTTTCTTCTTGTTTGATGTTTTTCGAATAAAAAATAATTTGTCATTTATCAATAAGCATTCTTATAACATCACACGACTTACAATATACATCAATAATTTATATATATATAACAAGTAAGAAATGCATGCAATCTCAATGTGTATCTTTTAGAAGTATCAATTTTTTTAGATGAATGGATATATTTAAATTTGACTTTTAATGTTAAGTATATAAAATTAAGTTAGTGCATAGAAAAAAGTCTGGAAGCTGTAGCTTGCATCGAATCTTAAAAAGAAATTTAAATAAAAGCGAATCCCCGAGTTAAATGGACATTGGGGATTTTGATTGCGTCCATAGAACTTAGTCACTTAGATTTTAGCCACTTAGCCCGCGCCCTGCCTGCTTAAGACTCGCTTTGATCCCCACCCTCCCCTTATCGTTAGTCGTCCCCCTGCGATCGTCATCTCTCTGTCTCTTTCTCTCTTTAAAGTAAAGTAGGTACCCTAGTCGTATTTATTAGTTTTGAAAATATAATAAAAAAAAAACCGTAGCTGCACCTCCTAATGCACTGCGCCAATGTCCATTTAACGGCGATTTGAGATCGAGCAGACACTCGCGAAACTTTGCCAATTAAAAAAGAAAAAAACATAGAGAACAAGAAATAAAAAGAGCGTCCCATTCTGAGAGATAAAAAGAGAAGAATAATAATAATAAATCGGGGATCGGCGCACAGTGTCGGTTGAACGGCGTTCTATGCGCGTCTCACCTTTGCTCGTCGCGTGTCTACCTTCACTCTGCAACTGCACAAAAGCTTTGTTGTCCGTTGGCGAGCGAGCGAGCAACGTCGTATCCGCCTCCCACGCGTTCGATCGACCTGGGGGCCCATCGGCCCGAGAGCATACCGAGACTGTTTACTGGCGTATGCCCAGCCTTTAGCTGAGAATGGGGCCCCTTGCAACCAATCCTCATACCCCGCCCCCGACCCCCCACCAGAACCCCCCTCAGACACTCGCCTCGTTCTTCTCATACCCAAGACAGTGGAACCTTATAAAACAAAAGAAAACAGATATCCATCTAAATATCATATGAATCGCTATCCGAACAAAAAAAAAAAAGAAAGAAACCCAATCAGTATATATTCCACGAGATGCAAAGCAAAAAAAAAAAATAACCTGAGTTTGTTGTAAAAAAAAAGCCAGCAGACAAACAAAAATAGTTGATAATGATGGAGATGAAGAGTGGTGGTTTAAAAATGTCTACATGAGAAAAAATTATTTGCAGACCGACAGTTAAAAGCGTTTTTATACCCGGTGTCGTATCCCCGATACCCCTGCCCCCTAGGCGCGCTAGGCGCAAGCACCGACTTAGGGTACCCTGCAGCGAATGCCACTGCCCGAGTACGAATCCCTGTAAGCCTAGAAGTCACCATCACCACCACCTCTATCCCGGCAACAGCAAGCACAAGAGCATCAGCGGCTACCTACCTCCTCCCCCGCACCACAACCCCCTCGTACGGAGCAAGTCCGCAGTCGTGCGCTCGCTTTGCAAGAGGATGCGCGCGCCGTTCGCGCGCTCCCGCACCGTCGACGAGAGCGTCCTGCGCTACCACAGCCCCGAGACCAGCGAGTACACCGTCAGCGAGGGCTACCTACTCAAGCCCGAGGCCGCCAGTCGCAAGTCCGGCCGCATACCCGAGATCTACGTAGAGGACTGCCTCAGCGTCAGCTTCAACAAGCGCCTCATCGACAAGTTCCGCAGGCGCTACGGCGCCGACGTCCGCCTTGCCTCCTCCTCGGCCACGCCGGCGAGCAGCTCCGCCTCCTCCTACGGCCGGCTCCTCGCCGACCACCCGAGCACCCCTCGGCCAAGCATGCGTAGACCCCTCCTATCCTCCAAGGCCCGGAGCTTCGACTGCGAGGGATGCGCCGCCGGCGCGCCCCTCGCCACCAGCCGGCGCAGCCTTCTCCGCGGCCTCCTCTCCCGCAGGAGCCGCAGCTTCGAGTGCGAGAGCCTCGCCGCCAACATATTCAGCGACGACAGCCTCCAGACCGCCCGGCAGAAGATCAAGCGCAACATGCGCCTCAGCGACGACGGATACGGCGAGAAGATCGCCGCCCTCGGCGACCGCAGCAAGTCCTACTACGACTCCAACGGCGAGGCCAAGCTCGTCCGCGACATACGCAAGCAGCGCGCCCGCCGCAAGGATCTACGGCTGCTCTTCGACGACGAGGACGAGGAGGACCCGCCGATTCCCGAGCCGCCCGCCGCCGGCCTCATCTACGGCTACGACTCCGAGCTCAGCTGCGGCGAGACCGAGATCTACCTGCCGCGCAGAAGCGCCGGCCTCGACAACGTCGGCTACGAGGCCGACGAGCACCTCTACTGCAGTATCGACGAGCTGCACGGCCGTCCCGGCTCAAGATACAAAAGCGAGCTCGACGAACTCGCCAGCTGGCGGCGACCCAGGCAGCCTCGCCGGCGCACCCGCAGCACCGACTCCTACCTCGGCGCCGACTATCCTCTCTACGATAATTGGAGCCCCGCGTCCAACGCCCCCGACGAGGGCTACTCCGACCCGGAGCTCCGGACCACTGCGACGACGACGGCCTACGACGAGCAGCGCTACCGACTGCCCGTAAACTACGGGGACCGCGAGGCGAGGATCGCGGAGCCCCCATACGAAAACGTGCCTTACGCCCGGGACGACGCACTGTCCCCGGCGGATCTACCCCGCTTCCCCATTCCCCGCGCCGAGTCCACGCCGCAGCTGCTCTACTCCGACGAGGAGCAGCCCGCCCGACGCCGACGCAACACCAGCTGCCCCGAGAGCCGGGAACTCTGGCTGCGCTCCGACGAGGAATTCGGCTCCGGGGAGACCGTCGTCGAGGCCGGTAGCCGCCTGCGCAGCCGACGCAAGAGCAGCTGCCCCGACTGCCGCGACGAGATGCTCGAGATGGAGCGCGCCCGGCGCCGGCGGCGCAACAGCAGCTGCCCCGAGGCCCAAGATTACGAGTACCGACGCGAGCAACAGCAGCAGCAGCAGCAGCAGCATCAGCAACAGCCACCGCCGCCGCCACCAGTGAAGAGGAACGTCGCCATCAGCGACACCCTCGAGTACTACGAGTACTCGATGGAGAGCGAGAGCCAGTGCAGCGAGAACTGCGGATTTGGCCCGTGCGACAATCCGCGTAGGCCCCGCGAGCGAGCTCCCCGCCCCGGTAACGCTAATACAAATCTCTTTGATTCCCAAACTACCTCCGACACCGCTAATAACCCGCGGACCACCTACGACGACCGCCATTATCACCACCACCACCACCACCACCACCGCAACCACCACCACCACCACCACCGCGATAATCCGGCCTCGCCGGTGGGCCGTTGCTGCGACGATTGTTGCGAACCTGCGCCGCCGGCGTCGCGTCGCCGCCGCGCCCACGGCGACGCCGTCGACGACGACGACGTCCCGGACGACCGTACCAATAATCGACGCTCGTCCTCTATGCCCGAACGCAGTGACTACGCGAGCCAAAGCAGCTCTTATGAGAAGCCCGCCAGGTATCCCATCGAGGATAATGAGCGGCGCAACGGCAGCGTCAAGAGGGGACAGTTCACCAGGAGCTTCAGCAATGCTGACGCGCCTAGCGACGACAAAGTCGGTGAGTACAGGGAGCAAAGAGTTTATCTGATTTTCGTTGCAGGTGCGCGACGCTGCTGGTCACTGGCTACTTGCGGTGTGCGTTTTTTTTTTTCGTTTTGGGTTTTTTTGTTAGGAGGGCATGTGCGATGGGTGGCTCTTTGGTTGTTGGAGGGTGATTGTTGCGATTGAGCGAGCTGCGTACTGGATAGACCAGGAAATTTTTTATTTGTTTGCAAAGAGATTTTGTGAGTTGCATTTTATTCTGCTAAAAAGTTACGTTGTTATCGTGTGCGAACAAAATTGTCCAAAAATTTTCTTATTGATTGTTACGTTGGTAATTTTTTAATGTTTTATCGAAACTTTATTGTGATTGCTGTAATCTTCAATTGTATAATGTAGAATAGAGATTATATGATTTAAATGTTCTTCTCACATTGCCTCAAAATGAAGAAAGATGAAATTTACTTGACTATTAAATTCTATCAAAAATCTGAAAAATTCCGTAGTCATGAATCATAAATTACTTCTTAATTGTTCTACTTAAATATTTGTTTCGAAATACAAAATTGACACTTGATTATATCGCAGCAAAAAAGCATAGTACACTCAGATTATTTTTATTTTAAGCAAGATTTATTTCTGAAATGTAAGGAAAATGTAGTAAAGAGAAAAAAATACTTGCCTATTTTTTAATTGTTTATTGTAGTGTATTTTTTTTATAGATTGTTAAACTAATTTTCGATTAAATAATTAATTTATAATACTGCAAAACAGAGAAAACACCGATATGTCGACAAAATATACTACTTGCCAGTTTAAGTAGTAAAAGCCGCGTTTGGTCAGACAAAACTCCGTAATTCCTTGTAATAATCATAAAAAATTTCATGGTCTAAACAATGTAGCTGCTAATTGTCGCCAATAATCAGTTCTAGTAATATAATTCAATAAACTTTATCGTCTATTCTCATTTAATCTGCGTCGCTGATAAATGCGTTTTATCACATTCAAGAAAAAAAGAACTGCCGTTAAGGTACTACTTTTCACACTGATTTACAATCAATCCTCTCATCTGTAAAATAGCACATCATCAACAACATTTTTTGCACATGTCGATTCTAATTTATGTCGTTTACTAATTATGATATTATTATTTTACCAGAAATCTGAAGCTTATATGTGTCTTACTAATATGTACGTACACTCATCCGTTTCTCGTGCATCTTCACATTTCCGCGTATTTCAATAGATTCTGTTCACAAGCTACAAAAGTTTATAACAATTATTCAGCAATTTACAATATATTTCACGCTTCAACTAGATCTCGAAAGAAAAAAAAATCTTCCACATCTTCTTTATTTAATTATTTATTTATTAATTTTCAAAAAAAAAAAAAGAAAAAGTTTTCACTCGAATGCACTCCTGATCGATCCAACGATCAAATCAGACTGTAGTATAACAATTCACCACTCTGAATTCAAGCAAGCATATAATTAAATTTAAAGAGATTAAACGAAAAGAAAAGAAAGAAAATGTAAAAAAAAAAGTACGCGAGATCGAGAGGTCGTGGGGGTTAACCGGTGGACTCGATGTCACAGACGGCAGCCTGAGCGACACGGCGGTGGGCCTGCACGTGGAGGAGAGCGCGCGCCGGGGCCGCAAGAGCTCGCCGAGCAGCAAGAGCGGCAGCGGCAGCAGCAGCGGCGCCGGGAGCGCCGTGCCCTACCAGCCCGGCATGGGCAAGAAGAGCAACAGCACCAGTCAGCTCTCCGCGACAGGTAATGCAAAGCCACCCAGTCAACATCCTTCCTGGGACTCCCACCCCATCAGCCTGTAACACACTTACGTACCGCCTCGGTCGCGTTTTTTTATATATACAATTTTTTTTTGAGTAGTTTTTTTTAAGTAATTAATGTTTTTTTTTTTTTAGATTTTTTTAGAAGAGAGGCGTCGAGTTTTTAAATGTTCATATATTTTATTTATTTTATAATTTTTTTTTTTTTGAAATGGATTTTTTGTTTTTTATTTGGAATGAACTTCTATTTTGTTTGGATTTTAAGTGGTGAGGATGGTATTGATTGATTTTATGTTTTTAAGTGATATTTTAAAGCTTTTATTTGATAAAGTAATATAATATAAAATTTGTACACAAGATTTTTAATTTGATTATGTTGCATTACGACAACTGCATCAGTAGTTTTATTAGTATAAAACTGACTGGTGAGAATTGTAAATACATAATTTAAATAGTATATAGCAATGAACTTTTTATACATGTTAATTTGAAAAAGAAATTAAGAGGATTGAAAATTTTAACGACTGAATGATTGAATGCATTACGCTATTTTAAATGTCACCTGGATAATTAATTTATAAAAAAAAAAAAAACAAAGCAACAGAATCCGAAATGGAAGTTCATTCGTAGTCCAATATTATTTTTCTTATTAATAATTCATATATCTAATATTTATCTATATCTTTATTAAACATAGAATTAATTAATTTACTCTAAAATAAATGTGTCAGTTTCTAGTCTGCGTCAATCAATAAATAATTCTCTTTTAAATTTTTAAAAATATTATACGCAGTTCTGAAAAAACACAGACGAAATAATTGACGCATTTACCATATTTTCTCAACACACAATAAAATACACTAATCAACAATAACGACACGACTCAAATAAAAAAAAAAAGTAAAATAGCGGACGGAGGCCACAATCCTAGCACGCTGTACCCAAACATTACCTGAAAAAAAACGAACTACAACATAATGAATAAAACAAAAGACAAAAAGCGTAGTTTCTAAAAAAACAAATCCAGTAGAAGGATCCAATATAAAAAAAAAAAATAGTAATTGACAAAGCAAAGTACGTTAACCGGTAAACAACTGTCTGTTGGAACGTGCATGCGTGGGCGAGGAGGGGCGCAAGCGGCGGCTCGGTTTCGGGAAGAAGGGGAAGTCGTCGTTTACAGTTCACAGGAGCGAGGAGGTGCTGCCGGAGCAGCAGCCGACCGACGCCTCGAGCGGCCGCAGCGGCAGGCAGCCGAGCTCGGCAAGCAGCGACGGCGAGGCCGAGGGCAGCGGCGACGGGGACAGGTCCGCTACGATCCCAGCATTTTTTTTTTTTTTTTTCAAAAAACATTAAAAAAAACACTCCCATTGTTTTCTTTAGTAGCTGTCGTGCGTAGAATTTCAGTTTGTCTGTTTTTTTTTTGTTTGTTTATTCAACGAAATCAAACTCGATATTCTCTCGGTTTTCTTTCTTTGTTTTTGAGGAGGAGGTGTCGAGTCGTCCGGCCTCGGGTTTCGTACTTTAGACGCGCAAGTTTAGGGATGAATTAAGAGTATTTTTTTTTTATCTTAGTTGAATTTGTCGAATTATTGAATTATCGAAGGCGATTAAGACTTTGCTGGTGGGGTATGTAGAGCCTTCGACGACTGCACCTGTGCCAGCGTGACAAGAAGAACAAGAACAACTGACAAATCACAGGAACAAATTATTACACACACTGTGACATTGTTATTGCAAATTTTATATATATACATATATATACATATCTTAGTGCATTATGCAAATTCTGTTTACTGTAAGGGAGTGTGCTTATCTGTTGATTTCGTCATTCTTTAAGAATGAACAATCACGAATAGCTTACACGCCCCGATGAAATTTTAAAGTTTTTTTTTCAAGGGAAGTCTGCTAGTTTCGAGCATTATTTTTTTTTTTTTAAAAGATGTTGACTTCTTTTGATGAGTGTCGTTTACGTCAGTTTTTTTGTTTCATAGTTTTGGATTTTATTGAGATAAAAAAAAATGTTAGTTTGTACAGTTCAAGTTCAGTTGCGAGTAGTATCGTGACTTATTTGTTGAAAGGTAAAGGAAATTTTATTACTTACACATAATTTATTACGAATTTGATTTGAAGATTTTAAGAGGATAAGTTGAGAGTGAACGTCAAGTTCATCGTAGCTCATTTTATGATTCGCTTGCTTTTATCATTTATTTTTTATACAGATTTTTATATGAACTAGCACGATATGAGAGTCGAAGATTTTATTTTATTTTATTTAGAAAATCTAGATTTTAGTGTAGCTTAGTGTACTTTTTTTTTACATAGTTTAAAATGTATTTAAGTAAATATTCAAATTATACATTAGTTTAGTGCAAATGATACAGCGTTCGACGCCTGACATTTTTGTATATTAAAACATAAATATACTAAAAATCATTTTTTTTTACTGAAGGAAGTCCCTGTTGTTGACATGAAGCTGCTTGAAAGCTTCTTTTAAAAAAGTACGATATCTATTCTTTAGTTAATTTATAATCCACAGAATGCAATGTAAATAAGTTTAAATTTTTATCTTAGTCTGACTAAAGAGGCACCTTATCTACTTACAGTAGATTGCTCCAGGTTCAAATAGTTATTCATAAATATTTTTACTTTTCAGCAGTCAATAGGTAAAAAAAAAAATCTGAATTAGCCTTTTTCAAAGTCTAACTACCCCATCATAA
The DNA here is from genome assembly GCA_035582955.1 of Sycophila texana. Taxonomy (NCBI): domain Eukaryota; kingdom Metazoa; phylum Arthropoda; class Insecta; order Hymenoptera; family Eurytomidae; genus Sycophila; species Sycophila texana. The sequence goes on along the minus strand of JAWWEN010000038.1, from coordinate 18,934,540 downwards.
AATCTCGAAATTTCCAGATGGTAAAAAGTGGTAGATACAAAAAAATAGGTACACCGAAACCGGCCCTGTCCGTCCGAAGCCGTCGCCGCAACCAAGCCAAAAATAATGAACAAATTTCGTACTGCAACGTAAAACGTTTATATAACGTTTTTTGTCCTCCGAAAAAAAGATAAAAGAATTATTTCTTATAGGAATGTAAGACCTATTTATTATAGTCTATAAATCGACATTTTTTGTTATATATAAAAAAAATACATCAATAAATAAAAAAAAACGTGTCGTACTGATATCTGTGATTGTGTGACAAATATTCGATACGAATAAAATTACTTTTCACATAATTCTGGAGGGTAGTACGTAGCATTTTTTTTTTTTTCAATAATTTATTTTATTTTTTATATAATAATTAAAATGTCGATGTCGGTTAGTGAAATCACTAACCAGTAAGTTTTACGTGTTTTTAACAGATAAAGAAAATGATAATGTCGATAAACATTTTAAATGTCAATTAACATCTGACATACTGATGTTCATCAGCATTCAAAATGTCGATGTTTAATCAACATTTTAAAGTGTGGAAGTCGATCGACATTTACAATGTCGATGTCGTTCAAAATTTACGACGATAATAAATAATTTCCGCTATCTATATCAACATCTACGGCATCGATCAACATTTAAAATGCTGACCTTCAATCAACATTTTAAAATGATGAGATCGATCGACATTTGCAACGTCGACGTCGTTCAAAATTTACGACGACAATAAATAATTTCCGATAATAATATCTACATCAACATCTACAATGTTATACGACGCCCGTGAACATTTTCAATGTCGATCAACATTCACAATTTCGTCGATGTTGATCAGCATTTCAATCCCAGTTTCTACATGTCCCCGCATCCACTGCCACCCCCACCCTCGAACAGCGCAATCCGCCGATCAAAAAAAAAAAAAAAAAAAAAAATCAAATAAATAACTAATAATACATAAAAATGGAGAGGGTACCCTCAGCCCTCCCATCCGCGGGAAAAAGTCGGGTGATAAGTCGGTGTGTTTTCTTTTTCCCGTCCCCGTGGGGGCGCGCACGTTGCCGGGGCGCGCTGCAGAGTGCAGCCAGATCTCGACGGGGCTGAGCGTGGTGGGTCTGTCGGGAAGCGCGACGACCGGGCGCAAGCGCAACAGCACGCCGAGCAGCATCCAGCGCTCCCAGGAGGTGATGCCCAGCTACCAGCCGCATCCGCATCCGCATCCGCCGCAGCAGCAGCGCCTCGTCGCCCCCAGTCCGAGCCGCGGCCAGGCCTCGGGGGCCGGATCCTGCGCAAGCGACACCGCCGGCAGCCTCAACTCCATCTCGAGCTCCGAGGGAAGCTCGTAAGTAGCCCATCCGAACCCCTAAACCCCCTTCGACATAGCAGCACACACTATTGACTCACTGATGAGCCTACGACACCTCCTGTCGATCCTAAATCTGAAAGTGTGAAATTCGCTTGAAAAATGTGAATGGTGACATTTTTCGAGTGAATTTCACATTTTCTGATTTATTGAGTGCTCTCTACACTCCTTCGATACACAAAGCCGCTGATCTACACTGAGAGATTTTTTTTTTTTTTTAATTACGGTGATGTTTACTGGTAGGGAGAAGGGTGAGAAAACGTAATGGTTGGACGGTTTACAAGTAGAGTGTAATTTTGAGCACGGGGAAAATTCTTGTAAAAATTACTATACTGTTTTGTAACGTAGTTGTTTGTAATGAGGTTTTCGACCTCGTTTAAGATTCAAGAAAAAATTTCAGTGGTAATTATGTAGTAAACATTTCCAGAGCTTGCAAACCGTCCGGAGATTAGGTTTTTTTTTTACGTAATATTTACGGGGAGCTTTATTTTTCAACATCATTTTTACGAAAAAAAATTCTCTCAGTGTATTGTTCTCAGTGTATTTTGCAGGCGTAGGAGTGCGACTATGAGGAATCGGATTTTATCTGATTTTTATCTTTGAAGGAGTTCAGTATTAGACGCATTGTTGTAGAGAACATGAAGTTTTGTGGTAATTCGGAAAAATTATTATTATTTTTTTTTAGATATCAAAATTTCATCGTTAATGCGTAAAGAAATTTAAGTATTTCAAGCGCTACTGGTACACTAATTTCCTAAGATATTCTTTTTAAGCTCACTTGAATAAAATCCAATAAACAATTGACAATCACTCGATTTACACTTCTACATTCGCGTATTTCTCAGATTAGAATTATAAAATATTTTTTTTTTATCACACTTAAATTTTTTTACTTACCATAAAATAACATTTCATGGTCTGTACAATAGTGCAGGTCGTTCACAATTCGCTTCAAGAGAAAAAAAAATCCTATTCATCGCAAATACCATTCCTTTATCTGAGGCTCAACTATGGTAGTAACCATAACAAGTAAAAACTATCAGACTGGTGTTTTTCGAAACTTTTCAAATTTGTTGAGCTTTTATTATCACTTCAGAAAAAAAGATTGCCACGTTATATTGATTTTTATTGAAAACTCCATTATGTTGAGTAGTGCTTAATTTATGTCAGAGCGAATCTATCCTCGTTGAGCCTCGGATACCTAGCACTTAAGAAAATCTTTAAAAACGTCGATAAGATCGTCTGCTGGACTTTTTCCTTTTTATAAGTGAAGTATATTTCTGGGTCACGTCAAGCGGGTTTTTTCGACCGAATTTCAAAGCTACTGTACTACTTTCTACGTTTCAAATTGTTCTCGTAGTGACATGTGCATGTCAATCTTATGGTTACTGAATCAATGAACAAAATTATTATAAATAATAAATGTGTGAAATTCCGTTTTAACCATAAGATTGCCTCTTCAAATATAATTGTGATGAAAAAAGGTTAAATTATTCATTAAACGATGGGAATTAAACAGACGAATAAAAATAAAATAAAAATGACATGGCTAATTAAAATAAGTTGAATGTACAAAAAATAATTCACGAAATTTAAAAAAGTTTTATTTAAGAAAACACAGACATGCTAAATCTGCACGCATTTATTTTTTGCTTAAAATATAATTAAAAAGTTTTATAACTAATTATGGCTTATAATAAAAATATTATATTAATTATATCATACTCGGAATAAGAACGAGTATTATGCACATGTCACGACCTTTCCTTTTTAAAAATTTTTATAGCCTATTTTCTCTACTAAAAAAGGAATATATATATACATCACTGTCTCTTTTGTATTACCTGTACAAACTTCTCTGCCTTCTACTTCTCACTCTTTCACTTGTTTGAAATTTACTGTTGGAAACCTACTATTATACGTATATTTACATTATGTATATCTATGTGTGTACGACCGAGTAAACAAAAACAAATTAAGATTCCATCTCTTGTGCGGTATTACGAGGCAAGGAAAGCTCACCAGGACCTCGACGGTAACTTCCCAAGATAAAGTTTTTTTCGAAAAATTTGAACGCGTCAGCTTTAGTGCTTTGAAACGAAAAAAAAAATTAATTTTCAAGTCATGTATTGACAACTAAAAAAAAATGTGATATATAACAAAAACAAAATATTTTTTAATTAATTTTATTCACACTAATCAGTAGTAGTTCATCAATTTGTTTTTGTTTACTGACTGCTCTTTGTAAAGTTCCGTGATGCTGTTGATGGATGTCTTTTTTTATATATATATATCTACATTTATTCTGTATGTAAATTGATTATGTGTGTAATTCACGTCGCTAATAAAGAAATTAATAGATGTCAGTCTGTCGGCGATGATTTAAAAAAAAAAAGAAAAATAAAGAAACTAATGGATTTTGTATGGCGTAAGCTTTGTCGAATTATGTAAGCAATTTTGTAATAATTTATTATACACTTATACTTTACAAATTGACGATAAGCTAAATATCTTCGAACGTATCGGCTTTTCTTGAATATTGTAATTTTTAGTAAAATATATTTGTCGATAGATTAGCTACATATTCTATAAGCATTGAATTTTATATATCGTCTTATTAGTGAAATTCTGTAATAATTTGGTTGAAAATGCAATGCATTTATCTTTCACAATGAAATTTAAGGCACTGGGGCAAAGAGAAAACTGTGTATGTGCTATAAATCAGGCAGATTTTCAAAAGCATACATTTTTCTCAACGTAATAAATACACAAGTAAATAAAATAAATACGAGTAATTATAATTATAATATAATAATAGAAAAATTTTGCATTGTAATTTAAACCAGTTTTTAGTATCTTTATTACAAAAGCAATTATATATAGAAGTCTGAGAGACAAAAAAAAAGCTGAACTACAATAAGAAATATCTAAAATAAATGTGGAAAAAGTATCGCTTGTACTTTTGTACCTTTCCTGCTTGTGAGCTTATTAACAGAGTAAAGGCTACTTGAATATGCTTCTTATTACCTTCTAGCACCCTTCTTAGAGTAATCATAGATAATCTATTCTTGTAATGGGCATGAAACAAAAATTATTATTACTATTCTTGCATAATGACACGCACCTAAGCTTCGGACAGCCCAAGTACCCTTTTTATCGGAAGCTTTGTGTAAAATTAATTATTTTGAGTACGAAAATTGATGCTTCGACAGTCGTACGAGTAACGCGCATATTTTCGAGAAAAAAATATGTGATTAATCAACATTTTAAATTAAGTAGTACCTACATTTTTTCCTGTACGTATAAATAAATTTAATTACAGCGCAAAAGTTCCGAGGGCAGAGGCAACAGGTGCGTGCGGAATGTATTTGTTTTGCATGGAAATCAAAGAAAGTCTTAAGAATGTCGTATGCTAATGACTAATCTTGTTCTACTTTTTATGATTCTTATCTCTAATGTGTGTGGAACTTGTATGTATGCATTTATTTTTACATTCGCAAAAATATGTTGTTTTTTCTTTTAATTCGATCGATTGTTTAATCGATCTGATTAATTATGAAAATTATACTCTTTTAGTACAATTCTTATCAAATTTAATTCTTTTTTTTTCTCAAAAATTTAAGGTACTAGGGTTTGACGCAGTGTCCATAGTCTGAATGATAAAAGAGGACACAGTAATTAGTGCATGTAATCGAATAACTTTATAAAACTTTTGTAATTATTTTAATAATTTTATTATTCATTATAATGATTGTAATAATTTTTAAAATTTAACAGATCTATCACACAAATTTTTGCGAACGTAATATTTTTCTAACTACTTAACAACTATACTTAATCTAACTGCTAATAATACGCACATTTATACACACTAAAAAAAAACTTTAAAGATCAGTTCTTCTTGTCCTAAGAATGGTAAATCGTTAGCCAACTTTCCACCATTGACGATATACCTATAAACGTAAACATAATGACTGTTTAGAAGTATTTTCCTGAGTATCCCTTAATAATGAAAAAAAAAAATTATTTTATTATTATCACCTCGTCGAAGGCTTGTCAAATCTTCCCTTTGGTCAACTATACTTATGTTTGTTGTGACACCTCTATTGGCCCAAATATTCTTCTTGATATTATGTTTAGAGTAAGTTTCAATGTCAGTCACTCTGAAATGATGATCCTCCTGTACTATCACTGTTTTACTTATACCTCTCTATGGGTTTTTATAACGAACTCGCTATATGAATCACTTTTCTAAGAGAATATCGATGCTTGTATATATTTTTTTTCCTTTCTTTCCTTTTTTTTGGTATATATCATCACAACTTTTTAATTTTCCTTTCAAAACTTCATTCTGGTAGAAATTTCACTGATATTCCGCTTTAAGTGTTCACGATTCTTCCTCGAAATCTTGTTCGTAATTTCTACCAGGAAAGCAAAGTAAAAAGTTAAAAAAGGTTGTCTCTAAAATTTAAATCTTATTCAATTAAAAACTCGCTTCTGAACAACATTTATTTAAAAAAAAGAAATTATCTATAAAAAAATAAATAAACGGTAGTATTGTCTTCTTTTTTCTAAACAAAAGAAAAAGGAGAGAATAGTAAGAAACTTTTCCCACTATCTTATTTATTTAATTATTTTACTTTCACAACCATTAGTTAAGAGCTCAGTACCGACGAATCAACTAATTTTGAATTTTGATCTTTTTTCACAAAAAAAAACGCACGTACAACCAGTTGGTCGCCAAGTCTGCGAATGGCGGGCGAAACCGGCCAGCTGAACGAATTCATCGAGGGCCTCGGGCCCGGCCAGCTGGTCGGCAGGCAGGTCCTCGGGGCCCCGGCGCTCGGCGAGATCCAACTATCGCTGAGCAACACCAAGGGCTACCTCGAGGTCGAGGTCGTGCGGGCGCGCGACCTACAGCCACGGCCCGGCAGCAAAGTCTTGCCAGGTACTGACCTTTTCTACTTATGCACTAAAAATCTGACGCAGTTAATTTCAATGGGCTTATTTTTACAAGGAATAATTCTTGTAAGGAATATTTCTTGTAGGCCAATTTCTTCTAAATTTGTTGAGTCACAGCCCGGCAGCAAATTAGTCTGGCCAGGTACTGACCTTTTCTACTTATGCACTAAAAATCTGACGCAGTTAATTTCAATGGGCTTATTTTTGCAAGGAATATTTCTTGTAGGCCAATTTCTTCTAAATTTGTTGAGTCACAGCCCGGCAGCAAATTAGTCTGGCCAGGTACTGACCTTTTCTACTTACGCACTAAAAATCTGACGCAGTTAATTTCAATGGGCTTATTTTTACAAGGAATAATTCTTGTAAGGAATATTTCTTGTAGGCCAATTTCTTCTAAATTTGTTGAGTCAGCTCGGCAGCAAATTAGTCTGGCCAGGTACTGACCTTTTCTACTTACGCGCGAAAAATTCGAATCAGTTACTAGAGTTGCATTTTGCGTAATAAATGTTGCAAATTGAATCTGAAGATTTGTGAAAAATATTTCAATAACTTATTTAACTAAGATATGAAGTAATTGATTAATTAATTTTTTTTTAGCACCCTACGTCAAAGTGTACCTAGTGAACGGTAAAAAGTGTATAGCGAAAGCCAAGACGACGACGGCGCGAAAGACACTGGAGCCGTTTTACCAGCAGCCCCTAGCCTTCAGAGAAAACTTCCAAGGATGTATATTGCAGGTACAGCGACCCGGAAAATTTTCGAAAAGATCGATTCTTATGCAAAAACTAGAAAATTATTTATTATTATGGAATTTTATTAAATCAATCTTGTTATATTATTATTAAATTAAAAAAGAAAATTTAAGTCAAAATTTATGTGTATAATAAAATGTAACAGACTGGGTTATTGGATGTTTATGAATTTTGGAAATTTTACAGTAATGCTTTTTTTTTCATCAAATCGTTGATATTAACAGAATGACCTGATATAAACATAAGAATCGTTCTTTCATCTCTTTTTAACGAATAACATTGTTAAACATTGTTTTATTAACCACCTGATAAATTCCCTTTACCGTAGGTGACAGTGTGGGGCGACTATGGGCGTCTGGAAGGGAAAAAAGTGTTCATGGGCGTAGCCCAGATCATGCTGGACAATCTGAATCTCAATGAAATGGTGTTCGACTGGTACAAACTGTTCGGCACCACGTCCCTGGTCAGTGGGCCACCTTCTCTTGGCTTGTCCCGTCGCTCGTCCGCGGCCTCCCTCGATTCTCTGAAATTCTGAAACGACCTTCCGCGCGACTCTATGAGCAGCAGTCGCGCGAGTCTCTTCTAAAAAAAGACAAAGTGGCAAAAATAAATAATGGCAATCGACAAATATGAAAAGAAAAAAAAAGCTACAAGCAAGCCTCAACCCAATTGGCTAGTCGAACGTGCATTTCCAGAGTTTCGATGGGAGGTTCGCGATGAGTCGTACGATGTAAAGATACGTTTCTTTTTTTTATGACTGAGAAAAAAAGAGATGCGATTATGTCCTCGTAAGAGATCAAAACGTACAGCGAGCCCGAAAAAAAAAGAGATGTTCTAGAGAACCGACAAAACGATTTGACTAAACTGAGTAAATTTTTTAAAAGAAAATCTATAAATTAAAAAAAAATAAAACACCACTAGCACATCACATGTATCATGTACGACATAAAGAAATGACAGCTACTAGTCTGTGTCTTGACTATAGCGGTAGACGTAGAGCGGCGATCATGTTCCTGCAGAGCGCCAGATAGTTTTATTAGGTATGCACCGAGTTTCAAGGCATCGTTCGTAGATAGATTAAACGCCCTGGATACACTTTCTTTTTTAAACCCAGCCTCCGTGATCCTCGCGGCCTCCATCGGATAACGCGACTTTCTGTGACGCTTTTTTGCCTCTCGGTATTGTGAAATTTACTCTTGTAATAATTATGTCGATGTTTTTTTGTATTTCGTATTTTGTACTGACTATTTTTTTTCTTCTATCATCAAATTTTTGTATTGACAATTTTTACGGTGGAGGTCTTCACATTTTTTACATACTTTTTTTTATAAAATTTCGCAATAACGATACTGCAAATTTTAATAATATCCAAACTTTTCTATAAATATTTTACTGATCCTTGTCCGCTTCTTGCTAAATTGTCATGTGTAAAAAAAAAGAGTTTATTGAAAATTTATTACTTATTTTGAATATTCGATTTGTATATAGATATTTGAAAGTGAGTTATGCCTAGTAAATTGAGTTCCTGTAAATGCATCAGTAGAAATCCAAGTATCATTTCACTCACGCACTACTTCTGTTTAGCATATAATTACACTTTTGCACCACGTATTTATCCCATTTATTTTATTATTCATCTTTAGTTTTTTTTTAATTCCGCTGTGTACAAAAATTGTAAAATACCACAAATAGTACTTGTACGAAAACGTATCCATTGTTAATTTTATATTAATTAAAAAGTTGTGTAGAAAATGTATTTTCTAGGTAACAATAACGTCCATGCTTAAATAAGAAAATAATTTAAATACTTTTCTGCAGATATTAGTAAAACGGATTTTTCAAAAATATGTTATTTCTTGCCTAAAGTAAATTATATTTCGACATTTTTAAAAAAGTACTAAGTTACTCATATAACTATATTATTAAAAAGTTACTTTTTAAAGGAATCGTAAGTTTACATTTTCTGTACACAATCAAGTGCATTGTTAAATTATGAAAAGAAAAAGTTACTATCATTTAAAATTAACGAATAAATGTAAAAAATTTTAAGCCTTTTGCAGGAGGTAAGTCATTGAATGTATAATGACTAATTGTCGTTTCTCTTACATTATACGTGTTTTTTGCAAGCTTATACAGAACCAAGTAAATACACACACGTTCATTAAAATCCATTGATTATCCCCGTCATCCTTCAAAAAGTTTAACCAACGTGACTCACGTCTTCGACCTTTTTGCGATATTCTGTTACAGTGAAACGAAGGCAACCGCCACGAGGACGAGCCGCAGCAGCCAATCTACTACTGCGACGTCCGCATAAACTTTTACGTAATGTGCTAAGCTGGGCAGAGAAAACTAATCACGTCGAGGCTCAAATGAAAAAAAAAAAAAACTGTTGACGAATTTTTTTTTTTTCTTCTTTTTTTGCGATACTTTAAACTGCGAACGAAAAGAACCACGAATATTTAAGACAAAGAAAAAGAAACAGAACTACGACGTCGACGAAGACAATGAAGAATCTTCGAACGAGCTCTACTTCGTTATCCTGTACAACCAAATGAATAAAAAGAAAAACATACACGAAACACACATAGTCTGTACGAAGCTAGGAAAAAAAATTGTGTCGAGAAAAATTAATTAGTGAAGTTATAGTCGAATAAGAGAAAAAAAAAGTTAACGAATAAGGGAGGAGATAAAAAAACAATGAGTGAATACTTAAACCTAACGAAAAAAAAAATTGCTACAAAATGTTGTATAGTTGTGTACACGCAACACACACCTACACTCACATCATCCAATTGCATAAAACAAAACACAAAAAAAACATAACAAAAAATTTATAGACACACACGCGTACACGCACATCAACAAGCATAGCTACAACCACAAAAACACAGACACACTCACACATACACAATTACATATACATATGCAAACAAATCGAGACGCTACAATATTTGTACATACAAAGTGGATTACGAGAGAAAAAAAGCTGATTAAAAAAAAAAAGTTATAATCGACGCCGCGCGAGAGCTTTCAAAAATTAACGGGGAAGCGCTCGTTTACTCAAGGGAGGTGTGCACGACAAGGTGAAACGAAATACATGAAGTAATGAGAGAAAAATAAAGAAGACAGAAAATTAAGGACATTATTATTGTTTAAGTTGCGGCCGAGCCGTGTCGAACATTGTCTGTTTTTTCGGGTATACATGCATTATACATAAAAGAATCTATATATATACTGATAATCTCAATTGTAAATACAATTTTGCAAGTTTGATGGATGTGTGATTGATTGCTTAAGCTGCCAGTTGTCGATTCTACCGTTGTCCCGCAAATTCGAAGAATATCCACATTTTTTTTTCTATTTTTACTTTTTTTTTTTTTATTTTGGCCAACGCGATAGGGAAGTGTATTTTTTTATCGATGAATTTCCGCGCCTGTGATTAAATTTGCATCGTTATCTTTGTACGAAGATGATTTAGTATATGGTAAATTCGTGTGATTCTTTTTGAAACTTTTTTTTTATATACACACGATAAAAAAAAAAAGAAATGAATACATCGACGAGTAAGTGTTCCAACGACAATTAAATGAAAACAAAAAATCGAATCAAGCAAGCTTCGTTTGGGCATAAAGTCGAATTCGAATTTGTGGCGCGATGTAGCGAGATCGAGATATGCGCAATGTACGTTAAACACGTAGTCGGTCTAAGTACGAGGGAAGATTTTTTTTTCATTTTCTTTTTTCATGGTGAATTATTAAAAGAAAGGGGGATAAGTAAGACAAAAAAAACTAAAGCAAACGGAAAGAAGTAAGGAAAAAAGAGATCAAGCATTATTACTCGAGATTTAAGAATAAAGAAAAAAAAAACAATATATGCCTTCCGCTAATGTAGTTTCGTGTAAATTTACAGTGAGGATGTGCGTGAGACACGGGGAACTAAATATTATAAAGGATGAGAACAAAAGTCACGTGTACGTAATAAACAGAGAGAAAAATCGCTGGGGATATTATATACATAAAACTATATATCATAAAAAAAAATTTACTTGATTTTATACTATGCGCGATATTTTAAGTATACTGCATACGGTTCATTTTTTTCGTCGTCCACGATAATTAACGAGAGATAAAAAAAATAAATAAAAGATGAAGAGAAGAAAATTTGTGTCGACGCGACGTTGCATCAACAAACCACGTTCTGTTGTACAGACCAGTCGCAAAAAAATCCTTTCGCGCTCTCAGCCAAAAATTTCGTCGCTCGATTCTATCGTACATTGTTTCTTTTTTTTTTCTATATATATATAATGCAAACTCTTTTCCTTCGTTTCTTTGTACAGCGAGCGCGCAGCAAAAATTCAGTGCTGAGAAGTGAATTTTTTTTTTTTGCGAGATAAATACTATAATAAAATAAAAAAAATCGCACGATGTAAAAGTATAAGTGTACCTGCGATCACTCGATATATATTATAAAAGAAGATTACACATACGCGAGATGGGTTCAGTAACGTTTTTTAATTAATCAATTTTTTTATTTATTTAATTTCGCCTCTATTTTGTTACCGATGAAAAACCGCAGCCAATTTTGTTCTCGATCGATGTTACATTATCATTTTGTGCATAATTCGCTTGATTTGTTCCATCGTTTTGTTGGCATAAAGTCTTGATGAATTTCAAATTGCTGTCTATTTGATTTTTATTTGTTAAAAAAAAACGCCACGTTTTTATGCCCCTTTCCAACAACAGCAACAAAAAAAAAAAAAAAACGAAAATAATAGAAAGACGCGCATCCTTTTCTCATCTCAAAATCGCATGCTAAACACATATCCGTTTACGAGAAGATGAAAGAAATTCAGAACGCAAGGACTTATATACTCCTCACCAAGTTGAGATGTTACAATAAAACGTTTAAATAAATTTTATTATATTAAGTAATTGTATGTAGATGTGTACGTTATTTCATGGACAGCGGAGCGATGCCTTTCGTTTTTTTTCTCGTTCAACCGGACTCTGCGGCAGCTCCGAAAATTTTCTCGCCAGATTCGCGTGGAAATTCAATGAAAAAAAAAAATAATTTAAAGTATAAAAAAAGAAACGTGTCCTTCGCGCAATCTCCAGTGCATGATTTGACGTAAACAATTGCATATAACTATTTGATTGTATGTACATAAAATTTTTCCTAAAATTTTTTCTATATAACGAGGGTTTCGCCGGTTTTCTTTGCAAATTATGCATAATACGTTGCGTCTGAAATGAAAAATCGCCAAATTCACGAAGAGAGTAAATAAAAAAGAATGACGAACAAAACGAATTTCTGCCAAAGTTCCTCGAACAGTGCAGTACACTTTTTGCATATTCCGGCGTCCTCGGAACTAGGCGAAATTGCAATTGAGTTTCGCTCGAATATGTCTTTCGGATCGACCGATGGTTGCGAGCGTCCCTCATGAAAATATCCTGGAGAATTTTCGTTGCAAGAGAAATAAAAAAAATATCGGTGTGCGTAAAGATTAATTTGTAAAAACCGTATTCAGAAATTTTTGCAAATTTTAAGTGAAAAATAATTCGTAAATAGATTTATTGACTAAATTCGTGTCGCATTTTCTCGACCTTCTTTCAAAAAATTCTTATCAGGATTTTTTCTTAAGAGAAACAGTATGATACGAACTCATGGGCTTAATGATTTTTCACTTTATCTCCGAACGCGGGAAATATACTTTCACACACACACACTTTTTACGATCGCCAATCCAAGAGTTTATTTTCAAAGGGTTCAATAACAAGAATACGATAAAAATAAAAAAAAAAACAGGACAGAAAAAAAACCGACGCGTTCGTTTTGTACGCGCTCTATATCTATATAGTTGACCATATCTCTTAACTCGCTACGTAGGATTGACTAAAAAAAAAAATACGAAGACAAAAAAGGCTTTTTTACTCGAAAGAAATGAAAAAAGTAGGTTATATTATTGTAATTAACTAAAAAAAAAAAGGATATCAGTACCGTAACGATCGCATGGATAGGGAGTTGGGTGAAGTGATTTAAGAAAAAAAAAATACGATCGCGCAACTACGGAAAAAATATATATTATAAGGAAGAAACTTGTAATTACTGCGAGAGTTTAACGTTTAAGGCAATTTATAAATAAAAAATAAAAAAACAAAACGAGAGGAGAGCGGCGATAGATTCAGCGAGCCACCGAAGATCGACGAAAACATTCCTTTTCTTTTGCAGTACGTGCACGCGAGGCCGGGGGATTTCGAATCGTTTGTACGATCCCCCGACTGCGGCTATGTATTTACGGTGAAGTGATGGGTCTGCTTTGGTTACGAATCCTTTGCAGTTTCCCGACTGGAAATGTATTTTTACGGTGGAAATCCGGGCCTCGTGATCCGGGAAAACGAGTCGTGGGATGCGCATTTTGAAACTTTGGTTCGAAGTCGCGGATTGGAGAACAAATTAAAATTAAAATTATAATATTGATTATATAAGAACTTTTTTTATAAAAATCAAAGACTTGTTATAACTCGTTTTTAATTTTTTTTTTTAATTTAAGTAAGGGTAATATGATTCATTCACAAATTCGAATTGAAGTTTCAAAGTGATTATATATTACAGGGTGATCGATTTACCGTGGCGTAATAAGGCATTTAGCGTATCTTTTTGTGACTCATCAAAGTTTTAATTTAAATTGTTGAAATTGGACTGGAATTATTTTGAAGAAAATCCGGACCTGATGTAGCACCTGAAGGGGTGATTTGGACTATAAAAAAAATATACGTGTACTTCGAACCTGCAATTCAAAGTTGCACTTACAACAATAATTTATTGACTTTTGTCGTTAGTTTACGATAAAATGTTGAAAGTTTCATTAATTTATTAGGATCAGATTTAAACAGTTCTTCAGGCTAATATTAATCTTGGTACCAGATTAAAATCTTAAAAATCATTGTATGCCTTATTACCAAACGAACGTGTCACCGGATATAGTTACTATACTCGGATTCCATTTTTTTTTTTTATAAAGAAGGAGTCGCCGCTCGAAAAAGTCGATTTTGGAACGATGAAAGCTTTAAGAATCACGTGATCATCGCTCGAGCATGAAAAAAAAACCTTTTTTTCTTATGTTTTTCCAAATTTCATTGTGTATATATGTATGATGCATTTAGGATGTTTGCTACGCAGGACAAGTAACTATTACAAAAATAAGACAATTTCTTCGCGTGAAATTCGAGAGAAAAAAAGAAGTTCTTTTGAAGCGAACAATTATGCGCGTATACGAGAGTATAAATGTGTATAAAATTAATGGCTAAAACCAAAGGCACGTGCTGTTCTGTAACGACACAATGCGGTGACTGAACTGGCGCAGCATCGCAAGAGAAGCTTGAAAACGAAGTTCTGTACAGTTGCCAATCAATCGAGCACCGATCGTGTAGACTAAAACAGAAACATTACTAATGTATTTCTCCACGTAAAAAAGTGACATCCCGAGTAGGAAATATATTTATGGTGAAAATCCGGGCCTGATCGAGACCGCAAAAAACCTGCACTCCTTTAGTGTCTAATTTGCCGTTGATTAAAATTAACTTGAAACATTTTTTTTTTTCATAAAAAATTCAAACGATATCTATCTAAAAATGAAAGAGTGAAATTCAATGCGAAAGAGTGAATATTTACTTTTTCAACGTTATAATTCGTTCATTATTCCCAATAAGTGGACGACTTATAACGCCAAAGAGTGAATTTTCACTTTTTCATATTTAGAGGGTATGAAATGTGTATACATAATATACTCTTCAAGAATCCAAAAATTTTACCAATGACAGGCTCCGATTGTAAAAACCAGATGAAATAATTCTATCCTCGGGGTTGTATACGATCTTCAATTAAATTCAGAGACTCGACTATTTTCTTTTTTCTAAAGTGCGTATCCGATTTTTTAAACATTTTTCTAAACAATGAAAGAAAATACGTAAATTTCATATCTCACGAAAAAAAAAAACCCTAAATAAAATTCAGTATAGTAGACCTCGATATATCTACACACTGTGGCGAAAACGAAGGGCTTGGTTGATTTTCCAAATTTTCACACATCACGTATGTATCAAAGCCATCGGTCACGTCTTACCAATTACGCGTAGGTAAACAGTAAACGAAAAATAAAATAATAAAGGAAAAAAAAAAACACAAAAAAAAATACTATACATAGCACTCGAGAGGAAAGGAAACAGTACTATAAATGCGAAAAAAAGAAGGACTAAGGGAAAAAAGTATACTTGCGTGTAATAAGAAAAAAAAATAAGGGACACGTACCTACACCGAGAATGTAAAATTCGACAGAGACGCACTTCGAAGCTTCACACTTGATCGTCGACGACTTGGCTCACCGCTCGATATTATATATATATACATATATATATTATACACTTGTATTGTTTAAAGATGTAAAACCAACCGATGCGAGGGATAAAAACCAGACGCGGAACTTTTCAAAATTTAAGGAATAAATAAATTAAAAAAAAAATAAACGGGGGAACAAATTTCTCGCCCTTTACGGTGCCGATAATATTTAAACGTGTAAATAGGCATGCCTCGATATTAGATGATGAATAAAAAAAAAAGAAACACACAAGTGAAAACAAAAATACTTGAAACTACGTTGAATAAAAAAAAAAGACGACGAAATAAGACACGCATCCTGCATATATAAACGACACGCGTCAAAAGGATCACCGTAAATAATATATAAATATATGTTAATAATGAAAAAAATTAATATCTGACTTTGTACCTATATACTAATTAACTTTTAACAAAATAAACAAAAAAAAAAATCATCGGAAGTGAAAAAACGATAGATCGCAACGACTCCGAGACCGAAGCACGAGGAT
This sequence comes from Sycophila texana, assembly GCA_035582955.1. Lineage (NCBI taxonomy): Eukaryota > Metazoa > Arthropoda > Insecta > Hymenoptera > Eurytomidae > Sycophila > Sycophila texana. Next base: position 18,918,539 of record JAWWEN010000038.1, on the reverse strand, counting down.
TGAGTAAACGAAAAGGAATGAAAATTGATTCTAGACGTATATAAACAGTACTTTCGTCAGCATCGTTTTTCGTAAAAAAAAAAGAAAGAATATAAAATAAAAATTAAATAAGAAGAAAGAGAAAAGAAAAAAAAATGTAAACGTAAAAAATCATTGCGTATTACACGTACGATACTTCTCTTCGCCGCTGACTGACGTATAACTTTTCAATTCCTCCCTTCGATATAATTTTTTTTTTCTTTTTCTTTTTTGTATATATATATATATATATATATATACACACGAGAAAAAGAGATCGAGGAGAATGAGAAACGATCGCTCTGACCCCCCTGGGCACGAAGCGCCGATCCATTGAAAGCGCAGGCGGCTCAAAGGAGGAATAAATGAGAATAAAAAAAAAACGCGAGGTTTTTTATACGGACAATCATTCGAATTCGTTTTCGTTTACTGCATAGAACAGCCTGGAGGGGCGTTGAGCGAGGCGAGAGCGATTTCTTTGAGAAAAAAAAAAACGCGCGAGATTCACTGCGAGACATTGCGAGACGAAGCGTGAGAGGGGTTCTACTTTTGTCGAGAGAGAGTGAGAGAGAGCGAGAGAAAGAGAGAGAGAGAGAAAGAAAACGCTGCATCCATTATTATATTATCGGATAAAAGATGCCCCCAAAGCCAGATATGGCGCGTGACAATAAAGTGATTCAGATACCACGTGTTCTTGTCTCATTTCAAAATTTCCGTATTGAACATTTCACACTTTTCAAATTCATACACTTTTTGTGTTTGTCTATTTTCCTTTGTACGTTGAAATCATTATTTTGAACTGGAGTTTAATTGCTCATTATCAGTTTTAGAAGAAACTTATTATTTTAGCTTCTAACAGAGAAAAGTAAAATAAAAGTAAACGACGGTATAATGTTGAATGTTAATTAAATGCAACTAGCGATTGATTTTTCTTTTTAGTATAATTTATATATGTTGTGCTTAAGCTTTAACATTTTTATACTTATTATTTAGATTTCTCTGTTCGCTTTTATTTACATGTTGTAAACGCACTGTACACAATTACAGATAAAATCTTATGATTAAAATGTTATATAAAAAATTTCCATACTTCGCCCCTAGTAAAAATTAATCTTTTCAATAAAAAGCAAGTAATTTTTACCAGGATATTAACGAAATTTACAGAACTAGGTTTAATTTGCGTCTTACACCATCTTAACGGAATAACCACCAGTCGCTTCGTCCTTTTGCATTTGGAAATTGCTTGTGGACAGACCAAAGGGTTTCAATATCATGTTTCCCAAGTCTTTCAATTTCCCTAACATTTCTTCTTTCAGTTTTTCGTTCCTTTCGTTGATCATTGGTTCTAATTTCTGTTGGAAAGAATTATTAATTTAATTAAAATACATTATTAATAAGAGATATTATTAATAAAAGATATAGCAAATGGAATAAAACGATATTAGTGAAAGCTTAACATTTTTTTTAACATTTTCAATTTGATTTAAAAGGAATCTTATGAGTCTTACTTTGATAGCATAAATGGATTCCGTATGGGCAGGATCGAAACTTAGCACTTTTTTGTAATCCGCTAAGGCCTCATCTAATTTGTCTGCTTCTTCGTGCAGGTGAGCTCTCCTCAAGTATGCTTTCACATAATTGGGATCCAATTCTATTGCTTTTGTACAGTCTTCTATCGCTGAAGTTTTATCTTCCTAAGGTGTATAAAAATTTTTATAAAACATGTAGTTAGACACAAAAAAAGAATATTCGATAATCACTTTTTATTTAGTACATACCTCAAATTGGGCCCTTGCTGCTGCTCGATTTGCATAAAGAATAGCCCTGCTTTTTTCAAATATCAAGGGACACTTCTGCAAACCATCTGTATAAACTGCTGTCGCATTAACAAAGTCTTTCTCTCTAAACAAATCGTTACCCTTGTTCTTAAGGTTCTCCGACTCACACCGCAACTCCTAACAATGAAAAAGAGACACTTATTAATAAACGATCATGGCAAACAAAGAATAGTATATTACGATACAAGTGCGGTATAGTAGATTCTTGTCTCGTGTGTCTTTTACACACGAAAAACACACGAGACGAGAATCTCTTTACCGAACACATATCGTACTGTATTTTATAGCTCGAGGTGCAAAAAAACGCCGATTTGACGTACGCAAGCTGGCACCCGCGTGTGTAAAATCGGTGTTTTAGGCACCGAGTGCTATAAAATTTCGAATAAAAACATTGTCATCCTAACCTCCTTCTGCTCTTCCGTAAGATCCAAATCCCTGTCCTTCAGGGCGAGCTCGTCGACGAAATACACGTCCACCTCGAGGTCGTTCGTTACTTTCTCGGACTCCTCTTTCGCCTTGTCGGAGGCGTCGAAATACTTCTCGTCTCTCGATGCGTCCTCCTCCTTCACGCACGACTTCTCCAGGTCCTTCGTCAGCTCCTCAATGACCTCCTCGTTCGTCTGCCGCTTGCAGTCCATTTTCGGCTTCCTGAAGCTATTCCCAGAGCCGCTCCTCGGACGATCAAACGCGAGCGAATCCTTTTTCCGAATTTGTAAACAGAGCTGCTGACATTGCTCGACTCCACCCGTACAGATTAGGTTAGGTTTTTAAATGGGCAGTTGAACTGCGACGTCTAACCTGACCCCAACAGGTGCGGTTCGTGTATTTTCGGCGGGCCTTATATGTGAGTTATGTCTATGTGTCGATTGTTGTTTCGAAGATAAACGACTGAGTAACAATACATTAAAGCTCGAGACGTTCGGAGCATGGTTACAGTGTGAATTTATGAGAGCTGAAAATGTTTCGGACGTATGATACTTTGCGCTATATTACGGAGAAGCACGTCGTCGTTCTCGACATAGGTAGTGCCTATACAAAGTAAGACCTTCATGTGTTCAAATTTTTTCTTTTTTTCTGTTTGAAGTGCTGGATCTACTTAGTTTGTTTCTTATTATTTCCTTAGGTATGGATACGTTGATGAAGCTGAGCCACAAGGAATCATTAGAACGGAGGTGAAGTGTCCAAAGACTAAGGAAGTAAGGAAAATCTTTAGTTACAAAGATGAGGATGATCTGTACGAGCTTCTGGTTGAGTTCATTCATCACATATTCTTCAAGTAATTCCATTTTTCAAAATGTTAAGAGGACTTTTTATTGAATTCACTTTCAATGAATTTTTGTATTTTTATTAGACGGGTATTGGAGACGCCTAAGAGGATGAAAATTGTGATTTTGGAGTCACCTTTAATGCCGACAAAGTTTAGGGATACTCTGGCTAAAGTATTGTTTCGACATTTTGAAATTGGATGGTTATTAAGTCTTCCCACACATTTAGCTACTATTAGTACCTTAGGTAAAGATACGGCTTTAGTTTTGGATGTCGGATATGAAGAAGCAACACTGATTCCAGTTTTCGAAGGTGTACCTATATTAAAGGCATGGCAAGCTCTGCCACTAGCTGCTAGGGCTGTTCATGAGTAATTAATTATATTTTGTTATATTTTGCAAAACAAGTTTACATGTAATGACTAATATATAAATAACAAATTTTTAGAACTATTACAAACGATATGAAAGCTATATTGCATGAAAATGAAGTATCGGAAAAGTTGATAGAGGATATTAAGGTTCAAACATGTTTTGTGACTACTATGGAGAGATCTACAAAACTTCAAACGGACAGTCCACCTACACCTCCACCAAATGTAAAGTACTATACAAAAAGAGCATTTGAAATTCCTGGAACGGTAAGGGAGAAAGCCTTTGAAGTTCTGTGGGAACGTGATAATGATAATCTCAGTATTCCAACAATGATTTTGGATGCATTAATAAAGGTAATCATAAAACAAGAAGGAATGAATAAAAACTTTAAATTGTAATTGAAAATTCATCTTTATTTTCAGTGTCCCATCGATACAAGGAAGCAATTAGCAGAAAATATCTTACTCATTGGTGGCACAGTGATGGCAAAAGGATTTGCAAGTAGATTAAAAGCGGAACTACTACATTTAGTTAATAGTGAATTATATGCTGAAAAATTGAAAGTGAGAACATTTAAATTTCATACAGCACCATGTAAGCCTAATTATACAGCATGGTTAGGAGGTGCAATCTTTGGAGCAGGTTTACCTACACGTTTCATTTACAAAAGTAAATACTTTCAATCTAATAGACTACCTGACTGGGTTAATCTTATTGATAACAGTCAAGAGAACAATTAAAAAGATGATACTTCTAACGCTTTTTAGTATTAAGATTTTTAATTTTTTTGTTAATACATTTTATCGATTATTTATTTGCTATGAGAAATGGCTTTATATTGTATAAAATTCAGGCGCGAGTTGATAAATTTTTGATCACTGATTTTTCACAATTTGATAAAATTATTTATGCAACTGTTCAATAAAAATAATATAATAAATATTAATATTTTAAGACGAGTTATCATTTATTTTGTCCCCTTACACTTCCAGATGTTTTTTGAAGAAATCATATGCATAACAAACAAAAAAGTTCTCTTATTTTCATAATGTTGTGAGTAGCGTAAGCTTCTCGTTCAACTGTAATTGCGTTTTGATCAGCTGCGACAGAGCAACAACCATCAGAAGATCTTTAACATTACTGTTAAACATATTATCAAATTGATCACTGGTCATCTTGGGTACAGAATTGACCATATCTAAAAGAGCACGTCCCACCTATTAAAAACATTTTACATATAAGTATTTCAGTGTACTTTTTTCCTTTTCATAACCAGCAATAAAAATAAAAATTTACCTGATTATCAGGGGGAGTCTTTCCGGATAAAACATCATCGACATATTGAAGAACACTGTCCAACATGACAGACAACTTTGAACTAGCTTCAGCAATTTGAGCAAGGTCCATCATTGGCTCTACAACACCACCTGGTTTGCTTCCTTGAGTTTGACTAATTGTCTTAGCACACAATTGCAATCCCACAATTTCTGGATCATAAGATTGAATCTAAAATAACATTATTATACATTACATTATATTCTTTAAATATACTTTTACCATTTCTCTTTTACTGTTATAATATTTCAAAAAAATAATAAATTCTTTTACCTGTACTTTGGCAGGTGTAAACATGCATCCACTCTTACCACTCGGGACTCCCAGTCGCACACATACATAAGCTCTGATGCCCATTCTTGTTGTTCCCTCAAGTGTAGTGTCTACCGTTAAGTGAATTGGATTATTGCACTCACGGGCATAGTACTCGTGAATAACAAAGGAATGATTGGTCACCTATTAACAAATAAAAACATTTAACTCTCCCTCTACTTTACAATGAACAAGTTAAATAAATTATTCACTGATTCCTACCTCGTTTCCAGTAGCCCACCAACCCACAATATTCTCCTGAGCATTAACTCTGCGGTTGAGCTCGTACAGGTCCATGGCATAGTTAAGCTCAGCATCGACCTGATCCTCATATTCCTTGTGCGGTACACAGAAGCAGTTTGTCACTTCCACTACACCCTTCTCCACAGTACCTGCAAAATATATCCACAAGTTATCACCCAAAAACTTCAGTAAATATTGCAGAGTACCAAAACAGCTCCATGACAGTGAGAGCAAGCTTATGGCTGCGATAAGTATGCACCACTGCGAGTTTCGTAAATTCAGGAGTTCGCGAGATTTTACCGAGGAGTGTGCCGATGACTCGATGAGCCTCAGCGTTCCTGCGCTCATACGCGTCGACGATCTGAAATAAAACGACGGGGTGGACTTTGACGACGAGGTTAAGCGCCATTTTTGAAAGAAATTCGTACACGCGTGGTGTGCGACGAGCGAAAGGACACCGGCCGACTACGATCGGCTTGAAGTACGCCGCGGAACGATGACTAACCGAAGTTGGCTAATAATCGAAATGGGAAATCGATATTCAAGTTTCGATAGCTACCAAAGAGCGCGAAATTCAAAAAAATACACTGCTTTACATTATTTCAATTTTAAATCTTGAAAACTTTTTTTTTTATTACATTAAAAAAATTATTAAACAAATTATTGATATGATAAGAATTGTATTTTAATTAATTGATGATTTACTACATTCTAGTTTAATTATTAATTAAAAAATTGCATTAAAAAAAAAATCTTCAAGTCATTATTTAAATCATAAAAAAAATTATAAACAAAATTATCGATCGTGGTTTATGAAAAATTATATGAATCAATTTGATTCGGTAGGATTTAAATATTATCATACTTTATTATATTATACACTTTGTAAGTAACATTTGATTTTGCGTAAGAAACGCAGAAGTTAAGTTTTGTTTATTATAAATAATTACACGTCAAAATTATCGTTACAAAGCCACTTCCAACGATGCATTTTAAAATTTAGCAAACATTTCGCAATCGCTACAATCTTATATCGTCAACAAATGAAGAAAATTTATTAACATTCATTACATTACTACAGGAGTGACATATAAGTCGGCCATACACAAGTTAAAGTCCTAATATTTTTTTATACACTCTCGATATATACAAAAATGGCTGAAACTATGGTACAATGTACAATCATTCGTCTTATACTTTACGTACCCTACGACAATAAAGACTCGATCACCCTTATGCTGGGCATCAAACGTAGTTAATGTTAAAGTGAAAATGCACTTGCAAGTACAGTTTGCAGCGAGAAATAAGAATTAGTTTAAAAAAAAAAAAGTTTCCTCTCATTCTTTTTTAAATCAATTAAGTGATTAAAAGTAATCCAATACACCGGGGCTCGATATCACAGCTACTGATCGTGTCTCGATAACGATTCGCAATTAAATAGTTGCATCTCTAAGATTGAAACATACCAACGTAATTAATAATTGCTCGAGGACCAGGGGAAGGGGAAAAAAGGAAGGTAAAAGTGTTAGAACAGCGGGATGAAGGTTACTTGAGAATGGGGACTCGCATTAGAGTAAACAGAGATGAAAAGGAAAAAGCATGATTTTTCGGACCCGCCCCGTGGAGTGGGTGCCGATTTTAGGAATCACTCGCGTCGCGAGCGGCGACCGCTTTCGGGCACTATTCCGTCCCCTTTTCAGCGATACAGTTACGTAGGAAACTCGCGTTTCTGCGACGCACTATAAATTTTCGATTTTTTTTTTAAATTTATCCATGACGTCTCGTTCAGTTGCGCGCCACGCCGCAGATCATTATGTTGGGCAAGGCGCAGCGACGACGCCTCCACGCTCCTAGAGTCTGCGCATGGGCCTGCAGGGTCCGGCACCACCGTTTCGTCCTGGCGCCGTCCTCAGCCTAAACAAATTTAAAAACTCGTTTAATACAATAATCTAAATATGTTTCTTTTTTTATCTGTACTTTATTGGAAAAAATGGTGACCGTATCTTGTAAACAAAAATAAATTTAATTTACACTATAGGAGGAAAACGTGGAATGAATGTGGCGATGAGCCAATGACGTTATGTAAATTATTTTATAACAAATCTTACTTTATTAGTAATCATTTAATAAATAAAGCATTATTTTTGTCGTGAATTGGCCAACTAAATAGTTTCTTGACAAATAGAATTGAATTATATAACTAGGAATAAAACAGATTATGTAAAATTACCTTAAATATAAAAGTCTCCTTAGACGATAATTCCTGAACCTCGAAGTAGTCTTCCTGGTCCGTTTCACAGCATACAATGCATTTGTCAAGATAAAGTGGTTCCTACAAAAATCGTGAATTAATTATATTTCTAAAGTACGCAATGTGATAAAAAAGAAAAGTACTAACTCTTAACAGTGAGTAGCGTCCGAGTTTTTCCTTGACAAGGAGTAGCGTCGCTTCCTTGACTCCAATTTGCCTCGGGAAGAGAGAGTCGTCGGAGAAATCGAGAAATTCGTTGTTCGGCTGTAAAATTTTCACGATTAAAATCTGCTATCATCGAGATAGTAAAAAATCGTGGCAAATCTTTGATTGTCTTACCTTCCCGTTGGTGACCAGCATCGCAGTTACAGGAGCGAGCTTGACGGTCCTTCCCCGCCTCCAATTGTTATCTGTCGGTTGCGCGACCAATAATCGTCCCTCTAGCACGAACCTTGAGTTTTCGTGAGCCCACTCTAGCACTTCCACAGCCATCTGAGAATAAAAAAACATTTAGTTAGAAACGTCTACAAAATGATACAAAAAAAAAAGGAATAGTATATCCAAATCAAATTTACTTTTCGCAGTTTTATGTTGACCATGTCTTGTTCGCCAGTCGACCTTCTACCATTCTGTATTATCGAAATCCGCCGCCAGAGCTTAGTCGAAGTAATATCTTTGGCCTCCTATTTGAAATTAACAAAGTATTATTTTAAAGTTTTTTCTTCAATTCAAGTATTTAGATACGAAATGTTCTTACTGCATTCATGTGCTCTAAGTGTAGTTCAATATTCGTCTGAGCTTGCTTGAGCCTCTTTTTTAGCTCCTGCATCTCCGGCTTACCCGAGGGCGTCGCCTTCAAGAGACGCGCCAGGAGAAGCGGGTACTTCGTCACCCTTTGTACTGGGACCTGTAATGAAAAAAAAAAAGATCGTTAAAACAATTGAAAGTATTACCACTTTTTGCATTTGTATAATTAATAAAAATAACAAAAACTAAATAAAATATGTGGAATAACTTAAATTGTATTTAAAATAAACCTTATAGATTGCCAGTAGTTATAAACTAAAATATTCGTACCATGAGGAAGGAATTAAGGTTCATCCTCCGGAGTACGGTGTTCTCCATTTGTGATACCTTGAGAAATATCCTCAGTAGCTCTTTTTCTTTTTCCAGATTTTGCAACAATAAACTGGCACTTCCTTGGCGAGTGCAGTAACTTTCAAATGCGTGTAACATCCTCTCCGATTCCAGGAAAATTTTTCCAAAATCCACAGTTACTAGATCCTCATCCCCAGATTCCTAAATCATAATAAATCGTTTAATGATATCGTAATTGATAAATCAGTTTATAGTTGATTTTTCTTTCTTTCTTCTAAAGATGATACAATGTTGTAACACCTTAATGAATTGGTCTATAAATTAGTAAAAAAAATTAAAAAATTAAGAAAAGCACCTGAGCAATATCGACGGCGTCCTTGAGCTTATCAGCTAGGATTTGGTTATGCTCGAGCAGCTCTTCGACATTGAGGAAAATCGCGGAGAGCTGTTCGGGAGTAAGCAGTCCGGCTCTGAGCATCGGTCGGTGAAACTCTTCAAGGATGATCTGCAGATCGCGTCCGTACTTTTGCTCAGTCTCGACGATCTCCGTGACGATCTCCTTGCGCTCCGCTCGCTTTTTGTTGCACTTACGGCACACCACGGGCGAGTAGACGCTGAAAAATGAAAATCACTGGGTTATCGTGTGGTAAATCCAACATTATAAATTTCGTACCGCGAGAAAGTTTAAAGTTGCTCGGGTTCTAGTCTAATCGGTAAGTGTTTATAAAGTAGGTTGAATTACATTTTTTGAGTAATATCATTTTAGAATTATTTACTTGCTTTTAAAAAGTCGTATTTTAAGTCGAGTATACATTAATATTTATGGTATTTTATGGTGATCTCAATAGGGTCAATTAAATTTAATTACAAGCTTGACCGAAATATCGGTAATTTAATTATTATCTCAAAAGTAACTCAACTCACTGATAAACTAATTAAAAATTATTTCCACTGAACATTGTAAATCGCTCGAGACGCTCATTAAATAAATTAAAGCAGTTTAAAGACCCGAAGCGAATAATTGCTTAGTTAAATAAGCAAACCGCTGGGCATTGCGCGTCGCAATTACGCAAAGCAGCAAACAAAAAGCAGCTTGGAACAATAAAGTCGCTGAGAAAAAGGAAGTCGATGCATCTCGAGCCCCTTAAATCGACGACGCGTGACTAATCGCTCGGCGCTCGCTGGGGGAGTGGAAACAAAAGGCGCTCGGTAAAATCGGTATAATAAAAAAAAGAATCGAGCGATAGTGGCGCGGCTTTCGCTCGATAGCGAGTGAAAGTTGGCCGGAGGGAGGGCAGTTGTCGCGCCCGGTACACTTTGCCTACCGATTCGGTAAATCGGATCGAGTCCACTGGGACGCCTTTCTACATAAGACGGCCTCCCGCGCTAACGAGGATGCAAGGAGCGCCGGGGAAACGCGGGCTCTGATAAGCATCGGGCTCTCTCGACGCTCGGGGGGTGAGAGATACCGGTAAACGCGCGAACTCGCTTTTCGCGGATGAAAGTTCGGATTGTTATCCTTTTTCTGTCTTTTTTTTTTCTCCCTTTTTGCCGGGAGAGCAAGTTTCTGCGGGGAACGTTTGAATTATCGCCTTGAGCCAGTGAATGAGCTTCGTTTGGGTTCGAGATTGAATTTCTCTTTTGAATCGTTTCGTGATATATTGAATTGGTTTTCAATGGAGGAGTCGTAAATAGTGACATCATTGAAGTTGCATTTCTATCGGCTGATGGTAGATGTGAAATTTAGTGTAATGAATGAAGATCGATTCTTTTGACGGTTCGGAAATTTATCAAATTTCAGCTCCTTTAAATGAAGTAACTCTTTTTCCAAGTTCTTCTCATTTCTATTATTGAGTTTCGTAGGACGAACAGGTGCTTGATTTTTTCTTGCTGCAAGAAGTGATGTTGCTTCATCCAGCGAATCGTAGTCTTTCCAAAATTTTTTAGAATTTCTTTGTAATACATCCGTTACTGTTCTTTCCTTCATTTTAGTGGTCATATCTTACAATACAAGATAATACTTATTTATGAAAAAGAAGAAGTGCAAATATTTAATATTTAAATTAACTTGATTAAATTCAATTTGTCTTACTACGAGCAAAAGAAAATTCTATAAAATATCAAAAAAATTTAACGAACTAAAGCAGAAATAAGAAGAGTCAAGATCTCTGTCCGATCGGGTCTGTTATGCAATGGCCGGAGGCAATCGGTCGAAGTGTGTCAGGCCTTAGAAGAGAGCCGGCCATGTACGGAGGCTCCTCTCGCCTTCCTTGCATCTCCCACTCCCCGCCACCGAGAGAAGGCGCGTTGATCGCAGTGAAAATCCAGGCAGATGGCCGAGATACGCGCCTTGAGTCTTTGTTACACAGGCTCCTACTACAGGTGCCGTATATAAATCCCGGGTGGGGCCCGTTAACACTTCAGGCGAATTGGCGAATATTGAAATTGGAGTTGATTGAAAATGCATAGCGCTAAATACATAAGTATGTACAAAGATCGGTATATCCATCTTGGCTTGCATTCATTTAAATACTGTATTACAAAAGTTATTAGACATAATAATGACAAGCTTAATTTTTTAATTTTATCTTACAGAGATAACGCACAACCTAATATTTTTTATATAAAATTTAGTTGTATTCTTTTTAATCGAACGTTAATGGAAGATTAATGGCGCTTAAACGTGGAGTATGTTTTTCTTACAAATTCATTGTGAGTGCAACAACACTTAACCAATCATTAAGTTAATTTTCATCCCATTATCTCATCGAGCAACACTACAAGCCATCCCAAAATCTTGCGAAACGGCCCGCTGGGATTTCGCTCACGGATCAGATAAGCATGAATTTTCAAGCGTAAACACGTGCTTTTCGCAAGAAGAGCAACCCGCGGGTCTTGCGCTGAAAAGGCCTATTTGCATATCTCAGCCAGACGGATACGGGAGGCGCCCTTAATTCGCGGTTACTTAGCGCCCGATAATCATCGGCGACAGATTAGAACCGTTGGGCAACTGGCGCTGATTTCTCTATGCGGTCTCCGTTTTAACACGCCCGCGCATACAAAAATAAAAAAAAAAAAATGAGCGCTCGTTTCGCGAGGGTTAAGTAGGCGCCACAGAACGAGTTTCAGCCGCGGGATTTTCTAATTTATACGGCTGATAGCGCAACTGACGTTTGACGGATAAGAGATTCACCTTTAGAGAGGAGAGTGATGGATCTGGTTCGCGTGATGTTAATGAAAACATTGACATACATATGTTAAAAATGGAGATTGCTTAGTGTTTGTTATTTTCGATTTTTTTTTATACGAGTGCACTAATATATTATTAGTTATATTTAATTACCATTAAAAAATTAATTACCATTAATTTATTTGAACGCGGCGAATAAACATAGTCTAGTTATATTTATGAACCATAAATGAAACGTATACTGATTTAGAATTAAGTAATTGCATCAGTATTGAAAATTACATGATAATTTAACTAAAACATCATAATTCAAAGTCAGTCCTATCAATATTTAAAACAAAATTCGAATATAAACAAACCTATAATAGACGAAGAATATTAAATGTTTATGTACCACTATATAAAATAGAAATAAAAGAACCATAAACAAGAAAACTAGACCAAACCCTTCCGTTAAAAGCCCATCGGTCATTAAAACGTCTTAGTGTCGCGTAAACCCATCGCAAATCAGGCGCATCCTCGTCGCGATTTTAAGAGAGGCGATAACTCAAAGGTGACTCTCCGACCGTGGTTTAATTGATCACCTGTCGATGATGAGAGGCTCGAGGCGTTGTTCGCAGTCCTCGCAGTGTTTGACGTCGGGCTTGGCGTTGCCGGGGGCAGCGCCGAGCGCCGCAGTGCTGCTGACGCCGCTCGTTACGCCGTTTAATTGGGAGCTGCTCAAAGTGTTGCTCTGGCCGTTCCCGTGACCGACGCCGTTGCTGCTCGCGCTGGCGCGCCAGCGGTGCCTGCCAATTCCACCGCCGCGACCGCTGCTCGCTTGGCTGCTTTCGGAGCCAACTCCACTGTCCGTTCGCTCGATGTCCACTGTTCGAGTCTGTGAGAGAACAGATTGTCGATATTATTTTGTTGGATTTCTTTTTCGCGGAAATAGAAAGATGGTATCTTTTAATAAGGTGTTGTGAAAAATAGCGAAGATTATCATGGTGATGCAAACTATAGCCGTGGGGAAGATTACTGTAACTTTTTGTAAAATTGATTAAAGGAAAAATTAAATGTTACAAGAGCCTGCTGTTTTTAAAAGAAATCTCATTATAAATGTATAAATATATAAGAGATTACGCTGGAATGCGGTAGATTTTCTTATTCAATTGAGAAATATATTAAGTGTTTTATAATAGCGCAGTCACAGTTACTTTTAAAATAAGATCTAAGAAGAAAATTAAAAGTCTTTAAGAACAACGACAAATTTATCCTTATGCGTCGAAATACCACACCGAGAAAAAAATTTAGTTGGATCAACGATCGCGCTGTTAAATATTTCCAACCAAAAAAAAGCTGTTAATTCAACAATTCCACTGTTAATCTAATAGCGCCACTGTTAATTTAACAGAATAA
>JAWWEN010000038.1:18891443-18901449 GCA_035582955.1 Sycophila texana | reverse complement strand
TATTGGACCAATATTAAACCAATATTGATTTTTCGGTCATTTCCAATATTCGTAGACATTTTCTAAAAACATCATAATATGATCGAAAAACACTCAATTAAAATTTATATTATAGTTAGTTAAATAAAGAAATAAATGCAAAAATAAATAAGACCTCAATACTCGAACATAATTTCAAAATTGAGCACAAATAGTTTTACCAAATTATGAGCTTTATCTCGGAGAAGTTCGCATGATTCCTCGTACAGTTGTCTAGCACTAGAAACGACCTCTGTAACTACTGGTCTTAAACTTGGCTGTAAAAAATTCGTAAATAATTACATTTTTGGAATATAAAAGATTTAAATAATTTTAAGGAAATAACGTATAGAACTAACCCCCTCTAAAATTTTCCCATCAGGGTGAAGCTTCTCAAGAGCGTCGCCAGTTCGAGAAGCGATCTGATATAGATCAGGCTCGAGGCTGGGATGCGAGATGATGAGGATTTTGACCCACTTAACGAGAGTAGTGACGACCTCGATGAAACCAAGCAACACCGAAATCTCCTCATCGGTGAGAGTCGCTTGTTTGTTGTCGATATGCGCCTGGCTGTGCGAGCGCGACGTGTTGCCCAGCGTCGAGGACGATTGTGTGACAGCGGCCACTGTATTACGCTGCTTCTCCTCCCAAGCACGCAGCGACGTCTCCAAAGCCTTCAAATTTGCATTCATCCATTAGAAACGAAAAAGAATGAAGATTCGAGTTAATAAACTCTTTATAAACATACCCTATTCCTATATAACATTTGCATTCGATTTTTGTGAATGATCCTTATTATACCAGGCGGTTGTACCCAGGCTTCACCGTCGACTTGTATGGGTACACCCTCGTCGCCCAGAATATTTATCTGCACCGTTTGGCATTGTGCAATTCTGTGATGTTGCAAATTTATGAGTCTGGAAGCAGCCATCTGCACGGAGCCGAAGACTGCGACTACTTCGAGAATTCGGTCATCGAACGATGGAGCGAGAAAGAGATCGCCTTCTTTTGTGCCACCCCAGAAATTGGTTCCACCCATAAAACTAAAAACAGAAAATTAAATTAATTAGTTAATTTTTTGAACAAGCGTTCTGTTTATACTGTTAAAATTTTATTTACCTTGGAATATTTAACACGACTATTCCTTGTAAGGAAGGTAAGGGAATTCTTTGACCATCGCATTCAAGCTGCACTCTCTGATCAAGATTTTTGTACGTTTTCTGCAACCATTGTTTGGAACCAAGTACGCCGTACCACATGTAATTCTTAGCGCGTGACCGACACTTTTCAGGATGTTCCTCGCGTTTATTGTGGAAGTCCAAGCTAATTTTTGCGTCTATTCCTATACCAAAGTAATTATTCATGACACAACGTTCAAAGTAACCTTCCCTGAAATTGAAAAAGTAAAATGTAATACAAATTTCATAAAGAGAGTAGAGATGAAAATTTAATGTATCTTACATCAAGGTTTCGTCAGGATCCATTAATGGGGAGACAGCGGCACAAAGTGCATCAGCGTTTGCCAGAAGAGCTTGACTTATTAATCCACCACTAACATCTGATTGGAAATAAATGTGGTTACTTAATGTAGTTAGAATATTAAATAAATTAATTTTCAACAATTGAAAGTGATTCGCTTACTTGGCCACATGGGTAGCCTGACCAAAGGATTGATGATTGGAAGTTTCTTAACGTCATCAGTCTTATCAATGGATTTTGCTCGCTCGTGCCTGAGGCTCATACTAGAGCCAAACCTTGCAGCAGAAGCGGCGAGTGATACAACCTCCGACGCTTTTAACAGACTACCGCTGCTGATGCGACGCGACGCCTGCGGAGAACAGCCAGTACCCTCCGGTAATTCTACACTAACTGAAATGCCAAATTGTTTATTAGTCGCACAGTCGTAACCCGAGGAAGATGAATTAACATTCAATCACATACGTTTCTCCATGCTTTGGAAATGTGCGCCAAGCGGATGAAAAGCGAATTCGTTCTCATTTTCATTCTTGCTCTTAATGGAAATGGAGGGGCTTGGCGGATCTACGATCACACTGATTGCAGGCGGGAAGTTGGCGCGATTATCATTTGCGGGACTGGGGCTCGAGGTCACGGTGAATTTGCAGACGGGAGCGTTAAGTAGGTCGGACGATTTCTCATCCGCCTCCTCGTCCTCTGGGGTATGTTCGTTCGACTGATTACCGCTCGCTTTCTCCACGATGCTGCTGAAGGGGCCCATCGGCCTCCCCTTGAAAATGCCGTCCTTGTTGACCTTCGGGTTCTTCGAGCGTCTGAAGGACTTCCTTGCGATATCGTTGCCCTCGCAAAACTTCGCCAGGCTGCACCGCTTCTGCTGCGGCCGGTCCATCTGCTCGTAATCCACGCACTCCCTTACCGAGTCGTATTTCTCTCCCAGCATCGTGCTGAGCAGGTCCTGATTAAGCGAGCTTAAATCGTCGATTATGCTCTCGGAGTTTGGAATGTCGCTCATGCACTGGTCCGAGTTTTCCGGCGAGTCTATGTGGCCGATCTCCGAGCCCTCCGAACGTCTCGTTGAATCGAGAATATCGCTGTCTGCTTGCCCTACAAAGTGTCAAGGAAATCATTCTCGGGAATGTGATTGTTCGTTTTGTTTTTTAATTACACTGAGAGAAAATTTTTGGTATTGTTTTATGCTTAATTAAAACGACAATTTTCTCTCAGTGCAACAAATGCCCGATAACAATGCATTTACCAATTTCGCTTTCGCTATTTTTCGGCAGGTTAGAGTCGAACGAATTTGACACCATACTGTCGGAGCTAATGATGCTGTTGGTGCAGCTGCCTCTGGGGGTACCTATTTTTCGTCCATTCACAGATCTCGACTCGGGACACTCGGGGGAGATGTCGACCGACGGCACAGAGTCGGTGTCGGGCGAAATCATCGCGTCCTGAATGGTCGTGTCGTCTGAAGGTGAGCTCGTGTCCAACGAGGTGGGCGTCACGGTCACCTGTACGTCCGACTGCGTCTCCTGCTGGGTAGGATCGGATGCATCGCAGTTCAACGGATTTCTACCTTCCTGCTGCTGCTGCTGTTGGTGCAGTTTGTTCACAGCCGATACGACCGCCGACGAGTCAAAGCTGAATACTCTGATTGAAAATGGCAATGCAAATTCAAAATACTGATCTCTCGTCTTCTCGTGAAGAAAAAGGGCAAGTTGCTTACTCTTGTGGCTGATTAAGGCTGTTCTTACGGCTATCGGCGAATCCATCGGGGGCGGGTAGAGTGAGCATTTCCTCCATTGTCTGCGACTCTCGTCGGATGTCGGGCATGGGGCTGAGCGAAGCGACATTCGGTGTCGGCGAAGAGCAAGGCGACGCGTCACCGCTGCTCGCCGTCTCCTGCGACGGTGTCACGCTCAAGCTGTCGAAGTAGTGCTCCGCCCTCACCTCCGGTATGTCCAAGGGACTCCTCTTAACTGCTACTATATTACAAAAAGTTAATTTACACTTGCACAGTTTATTAAACTGGAGAGCTATTACAAATTGAGATTCAAGACTAACTGTTTATGTCGATGTCAGTCGTTGTCACTGAAATATGCGGCGGTTTCATGGAGCTGTTCTGCTCGTCGACGGCCTGCTCCGTGTGCTCTACCAGTTGACGGATAGCCCTTTTCAAGCTGTTTGCCCTGTTGCAACGGTAAGAAAGGAGTTGAATTTTCATTGTCCACGTCGTTTATGTTTATTTTAAACAAAGGCAAGAGACATTACCTGGATATCACTGCCTGATTCTCTTCAAAGCCTCTTCTCTTGCGCACCCTTTTTAAATTTGTCATATCCTTCTCTGGCTTCTCGAGGGAACCCTTCTCCTGATCATTGTCCTGATCGTCGAGGGTGGGCAAGTCGGACCTCAAAGTATCAGCGTTCGTTTCATCCCCGGTGTTGTCGGATAAAAAACTCTCCTCTTTGTGGAGTGTGTGCAGTAACTGGTCGAGTTTTTGCTGCAGTACCTCGCACTTCTGACCCAACTGCTGGTCACCCGTACTCAGGCTCGTTTCCGATATCCTTATTGCGAAATCTTTTACTGTTTCACAGAGTACTCTGCAAAATAGAATAGAATAGAACACTTTATTATTGTAAATTACAGTATTTACAAAATATGAAATTATAATCTTAATATACAAAACATCGTATAACAAATATATCTATTAGATAGTATAAAAATTTTATATAAAATCATATGAAAATCGTATAAAAATAAGTGAATAAATAGTACAGTCTGTGGTCACATTCCCAGACAGTTAGTAACTTTTATAAGACTTTTTTCTCACAAGGAGAGTGTCAACCCTCTGGATCACCGATTTGGATGAAACTTTGAGAATTGTTTCAAAGTACTGAATAATAAAACAAACCACTTTTAGTTTGATCTCATAGGCTTTTGTATAAAAGACACAATTAAGAAACTAAAAGTGATTTGTTTCATTATTCGATACTAGAAAACTATTCCCAAAGTCTCATCCAAATCCATGACCCGAAGGGCTGACACTCTCCTAGTCAGCGTACAAGGACAAAAAGAAAAAGAAAAACACTCACTTGGCACTGGATATGACAATGCCCTCCTGTTCGGAGTGCAGTATATTGGTGATGTGGGAGAGCACACTGTCCTCGTACTCGTGCACCATGCTTTGGCTGAGCGCAGAGTCCGACTGATTGAGAATCTTGTGGCAAGGCAGGGATATGCTGCGCTCGAAGGTCATAATGCTCCAGCGGTCCAACATCTTCGTGCCGGCCTTCTCGTACTTCTCCAGGAGGTGCGGCAAGTGCGTGTCGTCGTCGCAGGACGCGCCCCAACCGAGCACCCGCGCCAGGTCATTCCCCGTTCCCAGCGGCAGTACGCCCACCTGACACTGCTTCTGCAAATTTTTAGCGCTTCGTCAGTTCTTTTCCAGAAAAAAATAATTTTCTTCATTATTTACTATGCACACTTTATTTTTGTACGTTTTGTTCTTGTTGTATGCATATACTCCATAATTGAACGTTTTATTACGTCTATTTTACTTTACATGTATATTTTATTTTTGTATGCATAGTTTATGTATACGTTATGCGGAGCTTGAGCAAATTTCGAATGTTTGCGCTATGGAATAGATTTTGTTGTTTCTTTGCTGGTTTAATTAAAGTACCGGTTATACACGTGCAAAGACTTTTTTGTTCGTTCTAAAAGAGTAAACAAACAAAAAAGTTATTTTAATATTTTTACAAAGACCTTTTTACATCGCTTTAAAACACAAAAGCTATTTTTAGCTCTTTAACGTTGTAGTCTCCAAATTAACGAATATTTCATGAAAGCTTTTAATTTAGTATTTTCATTAACTTTCGATGTAACAAACAGCACAAAAATTGAGGCAAAGAATATTTTAATGTCTATCAAAGAATGTCGCATTAAGAGGCACATTTAAACAGCTTACAATCGATAACACACAATAAATAAACAGTTTATAATAATAAAAAAAAACTATATAACACAAACACTATATTTATTACAATAAAGGATTATAAAAGAGGAACGTGCATGGTTATTCCTGACGCAACAGTCGCCGATTGTTGTATAAAAAAATCGCTACTCGTATTATTAGCGCAACAATATGATTATAAATGTATGTACAGGATAGGGTGATAAAGCATAGGCCACGGTCGACATCCACCTGAAAGAAAAACGAGAGAGAGATAGAAGGCGAACGCCATGCCCACATTTTTTTTTTTTTTTTTTTTTTTAACACAGATACTCAATATTCATTTCGTTGATAGGTTTACAATCCTTTAAATTTTAACGACATGCAGTTTTCATCTTTGCTAAAAGAGAAATAACGATTATTTGTTAGATCGATCCTCTGATAACATTTGCAATTTAATCAATCATACAATATTTGGAGTCATTCTCATTGTATAGTTTTTCCTTTACATACAATAAAAAAAAGGAACATTTTAAAGAAGAAATTCAAAATTAATCAATCAACTACAAACGAATAAGTTATATAACAAATAAAAGCAAATAAAAGTAAAGAACATTTATGACTAAATGCTGAAAATTAGAATATAAATTAAGAGCACATAAACACGTAACAGGCGTTAAAAACTGAGATGCAGATAAAACAAAGATGTTCGATTAGAGCAGATAGAAAAAGGATCACAGCGAGAAGCAACGGAAGTGTTCGCATTGCTTTCATTGACGCTCGATGATTACTCACGTGCATTCCTAATCGATCGATTTCGGAGAGGACCCAGCCGACGGAGCCGTCTCCGCTGCAGACCAGAATCCGGAAGGGGTCGAAATGTCGAAAGAGTCTCAGCCTGTGTTTACACGAGATGCATTTTTACGTCAACGAGGAAAACCAACTTGCGCTCCGTCCAAATTTATATACACTTAATATCTTTACTCTTTCCCTTTACAATTTCTTTTTTAATCTAAACGATCGCACAATTAACGGTTTTCGAGTTACATTGAGACATTCAGTGACGTGATACATTAGCACGTATAATTTTTGACAAATATATTTACGTGAGTGAATAAATTTTTTTCTTTAACGTAAATTCTTTGATTTTTTTTTTTGCAATTTCTTACGTAAGTACAATCATTTTTTAGAATAGATTTTTTTTTTTGTGAAACTTACCCAGGGCCTGGGCCGCCATTTATGAGATCAAACACTTGGGCCGGATTTAGTAACTGTTTGAATCTTCTGAGAAATTTGATTCCTTGATTGTCACCCGACTTACTGTTAACAAATACTAAAAGTGGACTACAACCTACGGGTCTAACAGCATCCCATGCTTCATCGCTACCTATAAAATCAATAAGTGATGAGAAAAGAGGTTTAACTTTGATGTATTAAAATGAGGGGGTTTTTACCTATACTATGTAATGCTGTAGGTGGCACTACACTCAGCTTAGCTGGTCCTAAGGGACACTTGATGCTCATGGAAGGCCTGCACGCAGTATGCACTGTAGCCTTACACCACAAGCATCTCCAGTCTTGTAACCTACTTGACAATTTATGTATGTTCAATATTTTCTAATGTATATTTTGCATTATAAATCCGAAATGTAAATTTAGTGTTTTTACCTTAATACAGAACCACAAGTCTTTTCGCAGATGGCACACTTAGAAGCTACTGGAAGGTTTCCTTCCATCCACTGATGTGGCATTGTAATATTCTAGAATGAAAAATAATGGTTTACAAGAAAGATTCAATTAAAAAAAAAAATAGTTTTAATCATCTTAAAATTTTACCCCATCTTGGTCCTCTATTATATCTTTTCCAATTGATGATAATGTGGTCCACTTGCAGTTGTTTATTGCTTTTGCACTACATCGTTTATGTACTTTGTATTTACAAACTTCGCAGCTTAAACCATGAGATGTAACTCCTATAAAAAAATTTTAATAAGTTTGTAGTACTCTAAATTATTTTAATTTATTTATTTGTTTAGAAAATAGTATTTTATTTACCATAGAGAGCATCTCTGCAAACATTACAGTATGTTGGCCTTGCATGGCTGGTCGCATACCATTGATGGTGACCACTCAATAGCTCTGCAGTTCCACTGCTGTCAGCTGCAGGCCTGCTTTCGGCAGCACCTTTTAAAGCACCTAGCCAGTCTTCCATTTCTTGTCTGTTTTCACCGCAGAGAACCAAAGAACGAAATGGAGTTATCACCTGGTAAAAGAAAAATAAAAATGTTTTAATATTTTATCATTTAATATTTTTTTTTACTTAACTTTTAATTTACAAGAAACAGAAAAAAAAATGATAATATATACTAGTGCATAAAAATTAATTTTTAGGTTTATAGATTTTTATCAGATCTTATCTGATTCTATTAGAAGCATTTTATTTGATAAATAATATACAACACTTGAAAAGAAGATAATCGGAGCCACTTTTCAAGTATGTCAAAAGATTATTAAAATATAATTCATCAAAAAATCAACAGTTTAGCATATAAAAAGATAAGACACACTTAGTTTCTTATCTATCCCCTCAAGATTTTAAACTTTCCCCTACGAAATTCATATTTGATAGAACTTTAGTAAAGCTCTAAACTTTAAACAAACTTTTGTCTTTCCAAAATAAACTTTCAATTGCATAAGTGCTTTGACTCGATCCCAATTATCCATTCAAAAATTTATCAAGGATCTAATTAACTAACTGCCAGTAAAGAAGAACCACAAAAAAAGGCAGAGAAGCTGTTGCTGCACACGCAAGACCAAATTGAGCATGTCAAAGGGTTGCATCCACTCCCCCTAGCACTTGTCAGTTAAGTGGGTGGCTCGCAAGCACAAGAGAAGAGGCTCGTTGCGCCTCAAGCAATTCAAGCCTAACACCGCCGGATAAAGGTAAAAAAGCAGCGATAACAGCAATTAGGTAAGAGCAGTGAAGAGCAGCTCCCCTTCTCTCCCCAAACCAAAGCAGATAGAACAAAGGCACTCGATCTCGCTCACTGACACCCATCACCACAAGACACCAGGATACGAATCCCAAAACCCCAATTAAACTCACACAACTGACAATTTAAAAAAAAAAAAAAAAAAACCAAGCATCTTCCCCCTCACAAAGTGGGTGTGTATCTCTGGCAGCCCCGTATAGGTTAGGTCACACCTCACCCCAGGGCAATCATCCCCCAGGTAACGCCAAAGCATCCCCGGCGCCGGCGTTTACCTTGAACCTGGTGCGGGTTCTCTGCTGCTGCTTCGGCGGCATTTGTGCTGCTGGTGCCGCAGCGACGGCATGTGTGGTGCAGAGGCTCCGCGGGCAGGCGACGGTGCGTGTGTGCGTGTGTGCGGCGGCCGCGCGCGACTCGCGGCCTACACTCCCGGGGAGGCCGCGGAATGGCCAGCCCCTACGGTCTCACTGGCGTGTCCTAATGACCATCGCGCGGGCCACACGCGCTCCGACGGGCCAACTCGCCGCGCCAGCCTACACCGCTATACTACCCTACAGACACTACGCCTCCAGCCTCTAGAGTCTACTTACTCTACTCCTGTATCCTATATATATATACATATGTATATATGTATACATATAGCTATTGTTCCTCAGCGTACATTTGCACGCGCCTCGATGCGGACATGTGTTAGGTGTATATACATAAGTATATGTGATATGTATATATGCGCGAAGGGGTGAGAGCGCGCGCGCAACTCTGGGGCTTTGAAAAATTCACGCCGCTTTTTCCCGGGGAGAGAGCTCCGCTCGGCCTTTATGCTCTGGCTGCTGGTGCGCGGCCCATTTTGTTTAGTTTTTCTTCGCTCTTTTTTTTTTGGGGGGCGGGGGCCTACGGGGGAAATCGATAACGGGGATACTTATGTGCGAGCATCGCGCGGCGCGTCCCCAAAGTGATATGGCGGTGTGTTTACGAAGGGGAAATTAAGGGGACATAATGCGCTCTTTCAGGGGGTTGTAGTTAAAATGTAGGTGGACAGATGCAGAGACCAAATTGTATAAAGCTGCCGCGCCTGTGGTCCTATATAGTTGCATTGTTGTGTTTTCTTGTTTTCTTTGTTTTTTTTGTAGTTTACTGGGGGCTGTTTGTTGGTATGGATATTAAAAGTGTTTAGAATCTGTACATATTTATGCACTGAGAATAAGTGTTTTTTTAGTATTTTTTAAAAAAGTTCAGTATATATACGTAATATATGTATATATGACTTAAAAAATTCTATTTTTAAGGTTTTTGGTTACTTTTATGGTTTACTGAGGTGAATGATTAAAGTATGTTAATTAAGAAAATTTATTTTTTTTTTATTTTAAATTATATTATACAAAATTAAGAAATATATATAGTTAATTTTATATAGTTTTTTCTTTGTTTTTGTAGTTTACTGGGGGTTGTTTGTTGGTAAGGATATTGAAAGTGTTTAGAATCTGTACATATATTATGCACTGAGAATAAGTGTTTTTTTAGTATTTTTTAAAAAAGTTCAGTATATATACGTAATATATGTATATATGA
>JAWWEN010000038.1:18853121-18886143 GCA_035582955.1 Sycophila texana | reverse complement strand
AAAATGAACAAATTAGTGAAAATCCGAAATAAACAAACAACTTTATGTAAAATTTATGTAAAATGATGAAATTTACATTATATATTTACATGTTTTTATTCATATAATTTATATCGTTTATCCATAGACTATTTGTTACAATTAGTTAAAACAAGTATATCGTTAGTAGTGATTACTGAACTTTTTTCTCAGTGTATAATTAAATTTAATTTAAACTTCACTTAAAACAAATGTATCTGCGTATGTTAATGTTAATTATATCCGATTGAAAAAAAATGGCGCGAAACTTCGATATGTAAAAAGATGCTCGCCTCGGTCCGCCTACTCATAGATCATAAGCAAGCCGAAAACAATGGTCACGGAAGGAAAAACGAGTTTGACAGCGAGAAATTACGTATTAAGTAACCTCCCGGCGTAACGGCTGACTACCGGCAATTATGCAAAGGCCACACACCGAGTCTGGAGATGTGCGACGCGAATTAAGCTCTGCACGTGTAACGTACCTGACGTTACTTCTCCTCCTGTCATCTCTTTCATCTGCCGTCACTATCAAAGCCGCGCGTAAATTACAGACTTGTTTTTCTCGCTCCTTTTCGTAAAAAATCAATTTCGTCGCCGCGTCCTTGGTGAGGAAAAAAATCGCTTTGAATACAATGCAGCGGATAGGATATGGAGATGAAGAAAGTCCAGGGGATGAGTCACTGTACATCCGGCGATGATCACCACTGACTTGTGTCATTTCCCCGAAAATTTTTCAAAATTCAAAAAAATAGATGATGCTGGCTGACTCGCATCTTCGTAGATCCGTAACTGCCTGGAATTCGCGTTACTCAGCGTGTCATTATTGTCGGCGGAGTTACGCTGATAAAAAGCCACGAGGCAATGAATCTTCATCGATATTGGTTAAACCAATGAAAATCACGCACCAGAAGTTTGATACCTAAACGAGATCGATAGCATTGAAAAATAAACTCGTCCGTTCGCTTAATTGGAAACGGCGATGCGGCAATTCCATTTTAACCTCACGGAACATGCGTCCAGAATTACATTTTTTATTTGTCCACTTAATCTTGAAATTAGGAATGAATGTTGCGTTGCATCAGAGGTCAAGAAAAAAAAAACGATATTGTCATCTTGTCGCTAGCAGGAATATTGTTGTATTTTCATCGATAAGTATTCTGTGATGTTCTTTTGAGAATCACAACTGGACAATGATTGAACGTTATTTTGCAGATACGCTATAACGCAATACCAATGATTTTGTATTTTCCGCCAATTACATATCATTAATGAGATGAGCTTTGCTTTGTGCAATAGTTAAAATTTATCATCAGTTAAATGAAAAAATTATTTTTTCACAACTCACTTTCTGATGTACACTATATACCACTCTTTGAACACAATGTCAAATGAAAGCTCGTGCCTTTTATCAATTTCACTATATTAATTGCTTTTGTATTACTTTTATTCATGTACGCTCTTTAAAATTTGAACTTAATTTAATGTAATAAATATTTTTTTTAGGTATGGATACTAGTTGTACTACGTAGTTCAATAATATTTATATAATGCTGGCTTCATTGATTCGAAATTGTTAAAGAGCTAGCTATAGTAATTAAAAGGAAACACTCTATGAGCATCAGACTTCTATCTTCGAGCAAAAATAGTTTAATGGCGACATTTAGACGCTCAAAGTACCAACATTGATTTGCTTACTCATTTTCCTCTCGTACAAGTTTATAATCTTATATACGCTGAAAGCACATGGTCGTTCATTTCGAAGTATAACGTCGACACAATTTGGTATTTGTTGATGATATGCACCAAGATGTGAGACGAGACAGTACTGAGCATTCCATAATCTATTCATATGTAAGCCGAGGAACTGACATTCTAATTTTTTAAACCGTTAGGATACATACGAGTCTGTTCACTTTTCAAATAAATTCTGGATTCTGTATGCGTTTTAAGTTTTCACTCAGACATCGCAGCCTACATCATTACATAAATGAATCGTTATTTTATACACAGCTACAAACTAGTCAGTTTATGTGTGTCTACACAGCACTTGTAAACATTTAGTAGTCTTTGTTTTGCGATATACCGAATTAAGGACATCGTACTTTAAAAATACGCAATGTATTTATGTGCGCGAGAGTGCTATCGGAGTACGATCAGCTCCGCATAAAAGAAGTCTGACGTCCAAACGAAAGTTTAATGGACCAAGGGAAGAGTAAATTTGTTCGCGACAACTAAGCTAATCGGTTTGCGTAAACAGAGGAAGCGCCAGATTTCCTCGGCAATTAAGATCACTTAGCCGTTGTTACAAGGTACCTCTGGGCCTCTGCGCTTTGCTCGCTCGGAAAGTTTGGTGGCCCTCTTCTGGAGCGAGTAGTTTTCCCCGCGTCGACACGTAGGCTGTAGGAATATTCCTGATCTTCTTTTTTTTTGGATTCTTCCGCGGTACTTGCTGCTGCAAGGAACCTGTGTGTTCTCCGCGTTTTAGCGCACCTGCCTGTTTGCCTCAGTTGTTGATTGTTTGCCGCTTGATTACGACCAGTTTTAGTTGGTGGGTACAAAAAGTTCGCGACTCGTGCGTTACTTAAACCGATAACCTAAATTTTTTTTTTTTCTCGTAGGCCCATTTTCCATTACGTCAAAGTCGTAGCGCTTTGTTTGCGAACTGCCGGTTTAATTAAATAATCAAATTGGTATAATTGTTATCTACGATGTGCACAGAGAAAGAATACATAGTGTTTAGTCTATTATCAGGTTTGTCTTGAAGAAGTGAATTGCATCATTTATATGACAACTGAGAGCAGTTTTTAAATTAAGTAATCTTAGTATTGCGGAACAATTTTTTAAAGGAAAAATTAAAAATACTGTCCTCAAATTTACATGAAAATAATTGTATTAAGCCGTCGCACTTTTTTGCGACAAGGTGGAACTAAACCAGTTTTTATTTCCACCTTAAACTGACTTTTGTAGAACAATGACGACGTTCAGGCGGCATTGATACACTTGTCGTATTTGCCTCTAAAAACAGCGTTAGATCACAAACAAGAAACGTTCCTTTGTCACGTAAGATCCGATTGTAAATTTTTCTCACTTAATCGAAACCTTCATGCTTTTTTTAATGCGACAAAATCCTTCGATTTCCATCATTACCACTATTATTCTTCTGAAAATGACTTAACACACGAGAGGTAAATAAATACTAGAAACGGAAGATCGTAGCATTGCAAGTGAGTCTACTGCATAGAACAACGTCACCGGAATGTTTTTCAACTCGCGTGTATTAAATTGAATGAATATCTTCGATTATGCAAATCTTCTGACGATCCTTTCGTTTTTTACGCTCGACCGGTTCATTTTGCGGCAATGATAATCAAGGCAATTTACGTAAAGGAAGCACGCGAAACTCGTACTTTTCACGTAAATTCATCGATTGAATGCCCTCGACGTTTGTCAGAGTCTAATCAACGCGATGGCAATTAGCGCAGTGTATACAACGAATGTTCGAATAAATTAAACTGCAATAACAAAAAACGAAAACGTCAATGCGCTTACATAGTTTAAGGACTGAGAATAGAACAATAATTAACTTGCGTTAGTATTGAAAATGACCGTTTAGCCTGAATCAATAGTTTATGACGAGAAGGAAAATTTTTTAATGTAGATTTAATTTTCATGCATAATGTAGGGGAAAGTGGGGTATAGCCTCAGGCCTAGTGGGCCACTTCTTAAAATTGGTTTTATTTGCACTATGAAATGTACTTTATTCAATTTACTTTTGAAAATAATACAGTTAAAAAAAATACCTTTTTTAAGGAAACTTGTACCTACGAAGTACTTTTTTTAAAAAAAATAAAACCTATTTTAATAGTTGGCCCAATATGTCCTTATACTCTACTCTATATTTCTCTGCTATTAAAATTTTAGTAGCTTTAATCTGAACGATATTAGTAATACTATTATGAAAGGCAAAGAAACAATATTTATAACAACTAAATCGTTTTTCACGGATTCTCCCATAAAAGAGACATAAGTGTCACAATCATGATATTTGAAAGCTAATTCTTATGTGAGAGTCATGACGTGCATGTGACGATGACTATTTCGCCAGAAATTTTAGTAAGAAATAATATAATAATAGTAAAGTCATCAAAATACCTCTCGCTTTTCCGAACCAATTTATTTAATTTATTTTTCAATTTGTCTCTGTCTGTCGAAATAGCCACCGTCACGTCATAACCATCGCTATGGCCCGTTGCAATGTAAAAAAAAACTTAAACAGCTAATTGTATTTAAAGCTCGGCGTACTAATTATATGTTGCTATCATCTGTCGCCTTATTATTTTTTGATAAATAGTCCACTTGCGTTAGCGACGAGATACCGCGAGTCGATCGCATAGTTAAACTTCGTCTTAGCCATATTGTGGCCGCGACGAAAATAATTGTCAAGCCATTTAAAGAAGAGCGTGGCTTGTCTTTTTAGTAATAAACACGTCAATTTTTGTATATCGCCGCGGGCTCTGACGCATTTTAAGCGATGAACGATCGCACGGCCGTGCTATCGGGCTAACGAGCGATCGCTAATCGCACCAAATGTAGTAAACTTTATTCGCAGCGATGAGTCGTGACCGAGGCGCTGTTTTTTTTCGTGCCACGATACGATTTTTCGGCTGTCCGCGGGAATGTTCGGAATTCGACTTCTTTTTTTATTGCGCTTAAGAACCCGAGAATTTATTCAGTTAAATGATATGTTTTTCTTGGGTTACTTGTATTTTACGCATGCGGCGTGGAAAAGGAAACAAACAGTCAATAAAAATGTCCTCGCGAGATTTAGGATCGAATGTTAATAGTAGACTATAGTGAGATTATACGTGTACCGTGCTCGCAAGAACTTTTATCTCAAAAAGTGAGCCATAAATTACAAGTTTTTCTTATCCAATAGATTCTGTTCTATATACGTGAATAAGCATCTATCTTTAAGAGAATGTTGTTGCAAACCCACGAATACTTCTAGCGAAATCGGTTAAAAAATATGGCACGCTGAATTGTACACTATCGCTTAAAAGCGAAAATTTAATTGCCAAATTTAATTAGTACACTAAACAAAACAAAATTCACATGTAGACCATTTTTTAAATCAATATTACTCCTCAAAAGTTTCCAAAATTAGCTAAATTAGTCTTTTACGATAATGCTGTTTCCGAGATGTGCAGACTATTAGTTATTCTTTTTCTACTGTAATGCAATGTGGGTAGACTTTTAAACTTTAATTTATGAGAGAGACAGAAAAAAGAAAAGAAAACCGGGGCGGAGGTATCAGACTTGTGGCCACGCGCAGCTCTCGCTCTCGTGCGTCCTACGTCAATGCTAATGTCGCGAAACGCTGCTGGTATTGAAATTTATGCAAAAAGTTCCCGTTTATTACGAGCACGGCCCCCCGACATGCGCATAAAGAGAGAAGCGACTACGGGGGCTTGGCCGATCTCTGTCGAAGTGGAGCGAGTACCTTCTTTTTTGTCAAGGGTTATCATTTGTCTTCTATTGCAAATTTATTCACCACCTTTGTTATGCTTTCTTGGGATGTCGCTTTTTTTTTCTTCTTAGCTCTTTATTCTTGAAGCGATTGGTGCAGGAGCAGAAAAGGTTTATTGAAATTTAGAAAAGTGAATTATTCTGTAAACTTATAATATAACATTTTGAAAAATTAAAATAAGTTTTTGTAAAATTAATGACAAGTAGAGTAAAATTTAATGCATTAAGAAACTAATTTAAACTAACTATATTAATTGCAATTATTTTAATTATTTCAGTTGTCCGGAAACCGTTGAAATTGGCTATTGCCATTTTTATAGTATATTTACAGCTATTTCAGTGCCTTAGTATGAAGTGAGAAAATGAAGTGAAGATCTTTTAGAAGTTTTTTTTTGAAGTTTGATGGATAGGTTAATTATAAAAGAATTTTCTATTGGATAGTGCGATGATTTACCGTTTCTAGTGACGTCAGAGGTATAAACCGTAATGTGGTGAACTGACGTACAATAGAACTTGTCGATAAAGTGTAATGCAATTTATGTAAAACAGTTTTAGGGATTGAATTCATTATTGCAGTTCGAAAAGTTTATAGAATATTTTTTTCAAGGAATATTTATTGATAATTTGATCACGTATGTATCATTTAAAGAGTCCCACTACAGAGTTTCTCAGATATTTTGTTATCAGTGAATGAAATTTTATATTCATTTCTTTACATGTATCATTCAATGGACCTTCAAAACATCTCTTAATTTTTTATCGAAATAATCTTTTTGCTAACTTTTACTTTAGAAGCTATTATAATTTTCTTAGTAAAGTATCTATTTTTAAGGAGAAAAAAAACTGCAATAATTTTGACGGAAATCCTTTTAACACACGGAGAATAAATGCGTTTCTCGTAATTCCATTGTTTTTCGATCCCTTTTGCTATCTTCAAAATTTATCATTCGCCTTAAAGATAAGACGTCAATCCGTTCTTTACGCAACTTCCTTTAGCCAACCGATTTTCCAGATACACCAAAAATTACATTCACTAAATGTTTCAGTTTTGTAAACTATAAAATTTAAATAAAAGAAAAACATCCATCAGATTGCACAGAACATTCCTTGGATCTCACGACTATTAACTTTTCGAATAAAGGAAGAAACACGTACAGGTGGTAATTTCCAGTTAATTATACTGTGTGATTATTTGCTGCGGTAAACACGATGCGATTTTATGTGTCGGATTCACCAATTACTTATCATTTGTAACAATCGTCGATCCCTTCTTCGTTTAGACTACCAAATAAATTTGCTGGGAACGTCAGTTTATTCACTTTTTGTCATCTTTTAAAAGCTCAGTGTCCTCAAGTTAGGTAATTCTATAAAACCAGTAAAAAAAAAGACAACACTGTAAAAACTAAAAGTCCCACCCTGTAAATCTGAAAATGTTCGAATTCACATAGAAAATGTGAATGGTGACACTTTGTATGTGAAAATTCGTCCACACATTGAATCAGTGGACGACATTTGACATAAAAAAATGTTACTATTCACATTTTCCAAGTGAATTTCACACTATCAGATATAATCTTCTAAGACTGCTACGAAAAATAAAAATCACATTTGTAAATTCTGTAAGATCTGAAAGAATGTATGAGTTTGTCAATTTCCAGCGAATTGGGCAGCGCGGGCCTATTCACATCTATATGCACACTCCTCGACCGCGTCTATAACATCGGCGCGTCGGATCTCGCCGGAGGATTACGTGCGACGCCTCACGTGTGTCCGAAGTGCGCAAAACAATGAAATGCATACCGGATATTACGGTGGCAGGAAGCGAGAAGGGGAGGGAGTCGAGACACTCTGTATACATACCTCTATCCGCCGTCGACGTAAATCGCGTGCGGGGACGATCGTCGGGCCGTTAAGGAGCCCGGGGATTCCGAGTACGAGATGCCGATATTCCCGCGTGATTTCTTTCGCGTGCTGCACGCGCTTAGCACGCGGTGGCCGTTCTGTTTGAACGGTTAACTGGATTCCGAGGAGACGATTTGCGCCACTCGAGCATGACGGGCTCGTCTGCTTGGTAATTGATTTTTCCTGGGACTATTCTTAGTCGGTTTCGCGAGGAGTTGAGGTGATTTTGTTGCGCAGTTTTGGTCATCGACCCGGAACGGTATTTCGCTTGGGGATCGGATGCGTCATTAGCGCGGTCAAAGTGTCGAGTAAAGCACAATTTGTTCCTCTCACTATTTTAATGTGGAAACGTACCATAATTTTGTAAGCCAATTTATGTCGTTTAGGGATGAAGTGTTAGAGACCCTACAGAGCGAAAAGAATTGATAAATTGCTTTGCTGTTTTTTAAGCTGCGTTCAAAAGAAGTGAGTGGAGTCGAAGATTCGTCGGGTCGCCTTGTCTGAAAAAAAAAAGTTACGTTAGATTCAGAGCAGTCGAATAGCTCGTCTCACCTGTAACGCGCGTGGAAAAATAGTCGACCGATCTTCGCAGCCTATACTGTCAAGGCTAATATAAGCACGAGATTAGTGTCTACAATTTCGGCTATGAAATAATCGAGCCGACATATGATTGACGCAAATCCGATGTCCAAATACACGAACGCAACGATTTTCGTATTACACCCAATGCCGAGCTAAACCAGAATAGAAGATTTATTCGCTATCGCAATTTCTGCGCGTCGAAGGTTCTATTGTACTCCCGTCCGGCGCGTCTCGTTTAAATAGATAAGTGAATAAAAGTCATTTTTTGCGTTGAGAAATCGAAGGGCGCCAGCGAAGTAGAAGGCAAACTTCACGAGAGGCGAATAAACAGGAATCAGGCGAGTGAAAGACCATGGCGTTAAGTGCGTTATTTGCTCATTTAGAGAGGCTTTTTTTTTATGTAATTGCGCCAAAATGCGAATTCAAATTGAACTACAGTCTCCGCCAGATTATCTCTTGATATTACGAGCGTCGGGAGTGTTTTCGAATATCTCTGACTTGCGGGTGGATAGTAATTTGATACTGCTCACTTCTAGTTTGTAAAAAGTGTCTGATGTTAGCGGTTTACTTTAATGTAGACTTTACAAATGATTTTATTAATGTTTTTTTAAATTTTATAGTTATTTTGAAAGATATTTTGTGTTCTGCATATAGGTCGCGAATTTAAATATTAAATCTTAAAAATTGTTAAGTTTCCCCTGACGAATAAGTTTTTTAATTTATTAGCGAAAATTGTGGGATCCATGTAGACAAGTATCTTTCACGACGTTAGCAACAGACGCAGGTTTAAACCAAATAATTATATATTTGACTCGTTTAAAAAATGTCCTTTTAGGGATTTGATTTACTGATAACAAACTGGTGAAAATAAAACACATTTTATGCGGATAGAGTTTTGGGGAAAATTAAATGTTTTTTTTTATTGAGACGACAATTTAGTCTTTTAATAATTAATAATTTTTAGTTAACCAAGAAGTTTAATCTGTACCATTAAGTATAAGACGATTTCATTGTAAAACTGATTCAAAAATAACTGCAAAAGTTTTAAATAAGTTTTTCGCTTGTATATAGTTTCTGATAATCTTGATCAATCCAAGATTAATTGAAATTACAAACTCGTTAATTTGAAAATGATTTACATAATTTGAAAGTAAATTTTTTTATTTCTTTCTGTATGTATCTGCTTTTTGAAATGTTTTAATAGACTACTAATCAGGCGCAATCAAATTAAAACAAATCAAATAGGCGAGCCTGACTTAGAAGTAAATTTGGATGTATAATCCTCTAATCTATTCGGCAATCAAAATAATCTTCATACTGATCTCTTACATTTACTTTACGAGAAGACGTTAAAATAAAAATTAAAGCAAAATCTGCCAGTTTTTACGACTAAATTAATAATAATAGATTATCGAATCAATAAATCAAACATCCAAATTTGACACGAATAGAAACAGTTAAAAAAAAAATACGTCACTTTCTACGATTTACATTAAAATTATTTAAAATACGTAAATCATCGGTCGCGCATCTACAAGGAAGGAAATTTTCTACACCTCATTTGCATCTTGCACGTAGGGAGAAATTCCAACCGAGAAAAAGGCCATTAAATCATTTCCTCGACGAGGTGACGCTTCTTAACGAGTCTCGAGAATTTCTAGCGAAATTAAAAACGTTTATCAATGAAAATCGCCGCGTCGCGCGTTTACGCAACGCCGAAACGAATAAATAAAAAACCCGACCGCGCCGTCTGCGTCTGACAATTCGCTCCTGAGAAACTGAATTTCCAATGAGGCGCATAGTGACTTCCGACGGGAATCACAATGGGTCTCATTTTCTTTTTTATCGCTTCTCTTTAACCGCCTCATTCGAGTTCACAAATGGCAATGAGAACTGCGCGCTCTTTCCAAATGAAAGTTTATACGCCTCCGCCGATGCGGAGATGATTTATTGAATCATCGACGGGAGTTCACCTTTGTCGATTGATAATTTCTACGCTTCTTTTTTTCTCTTTTTTTTTTGTTTATTTAATGATAGCCGCTTTGTGCTTGACTAATCGCGGGGAAACGAGGAATCACCGTCAGCGGGAGAGTGACGCGCGGAAAAGCTTATATTGTTTATAGCTAATAGGCTATTTTAATTAACGAGAATTAATGATTGATACGGAATTATTCATCCCTCTGGTTTTTATTCGTTTCTGTACAACGTATATTAAAATGACTTTTTTTTATTAATTTTTTTATTAACGCGAGAAGGAGTACACGTGCCTTAATTTTCTATAATTGTAGGTTCAAAAAAAAAAAAAAAAAAAAAAATTGTACAGGAGGTTAATCATTCTACATAATTATACATACTTTTAAATGGAATGACTATTACTATTTGCCATTACTTTCTAATCAATATCTAAGCAAATCTAGTCTTAAATACTTGTAAGTTCTATTTAAAATTAATATGTCTATTTAATTATTATTAAAAGGTCAGGTTAATACCAAAAAATTTGAATAATAAACAAAATAAAATCGTAATAAAAATCATGTGTTCTGGTTCACATATATTTGTCATACGTAAATTTTAAATCCCTATTGTATTAATTTTCTTTACTCATTGTAGTATTTTTCCTCGTCTCCTCAGACAGAAACGATATCGAGAAGACTAAGCGCAACGGTCCAGGGTTCACCGGAAAATTCGCAAGCGCCGGCGCGCACTTCGACCGATAAGGCCTTATCGAAAAAGTTAATAATAACCCAATTAATGGATGGGGACAGTCGGCGGCGACGCTCTATTATCGGCCTCCTTACTGTTTTCCTTTCGACGCACGTCAAGGCACATGTTAATCGGTCACTTTCTCCTTCGCCTGCTGACGAAAGCTCGATTCCAAATCTACAGTGAAGTATCTCAGACACGCGCCGGCACTTAGTAGACTAATATTTAAAATGTTATCCTTAATTTTTTTTTTTTTTTTTTTTTTGCTGGGTAAATGGAGAAAAAAAGGAAGCGCAGCGATAAAGAAATCCAGTGATTCAACTATTAATATCTGAAAAAAAAACAAAAATAAAAAGTACATAAGTCATTACTGCTCTCTTGTTCTTGCTTCGTGATTCATATTTTTTTTTCTACTTTGTATCTGTCCAGGTTTTTCTGCGTTTCAAAAAATATGACTTAACGTGCACGATATGATTAAAAATGTTAAAAGGATAAATTTATTGCGTTTCTTTTTAAGAATTACATGTACAGTACCACTACTAGAATTTATGTTGCTTAAAGCCTGCTCGAAAAAGGGAAGTCAATCATAATAAATTAAATTAAAAATTGTACAGTACAAAATAAGTGTAAACTGCGAAATTAATTGGCGAGATTCGCGCGAGAAGAATGTTGTACGAAAGTTCGATTTAAAATTAGCCGCGCGAACTCTTCGGCGTCGCGGTTCGCACCGAACCGCATCGCCCCGCAAGCGTCATCCGCAACGTGAATTATCTAAGTTAAACTATATCCGTAACCTTTGGACGTTGCATAATTAGCGGCTTGATATGACGCTGCGAAAATTCGCCTCGCCATTACGCACGCGGACTATTAAGCTTCACCTTTCCAGCTATAAATAGTACGCCGCTGTCGCACGCTTCGAACAATTGCCGACGAAAATGGTTGGTTTTTCCTTACCCTCCTCACCTTTTTTTTTACGTAAAGTAAACAAGCGTCGAAGAGCGTCGAACTGCACTTAATACGACGCAAATGCACCACGTATTGTCCTTCTTATATCGCGACGAATTTTTTTTTCTATAATTGTATATTGTATACTGCGAGGAACGACTTACAGAGTGACACGACGAAAAGTGGTTTTAAAAAAAAGAATTTTTTATTTTTTAATGGCTACGACAGCTGATATCTTTAATATTGAAAGATTTTCAACCTTCGAGGAATTTAAAAAATGGAATTGAATATTTATGACGAGAGAAAACTGAGTTTTGAACGTCAAAAATATATATGTTAAAAGCGTACCTTTCCTACGTTCATGAATTTTAAATTTGCTTTATAACAATAATTTTAGATAATATCAAACAAAATCAGTTAGTGCCAGTATCAATCTCGTTTCAAAAATTGTAAATTAAGATTCCTATGTAATTTTTCTTGCTTTAACTTGTCAAAGTCAAAATCAAAAATATAAAATTGTATTGAATCATTCGTCGATTTCCTGTTCAACCTAATTTTTTTCTGTACTGTGTATGCGATTCCCATGGCGAAACGCGTGGGAAAAAAGGTCGAGTTCTCGACTGCATAAATTTGCAGGTTAAAAAGGAAAAATGCGAAAGATGCGTAAAATATGTGATTCCGCGTGCAAAAAAATGTATTCATTACCGATAAATGCAAAGCATACGCCATGAGTCACTTTATTAAAGAGCTTTAAAAGCAAAAACTGGGAGTCGATTTAAATGCGCGTACACTGTGCAAAAAAAAAGAGAAAGAAAAAAAAAAGAAATCTACAAATTATTGCCCTTCAATGTGCTTGTCGACATTTTATCATTCGATTTAACATATTGTTTACAATTTTCTCGAAAAATAGAATCGTAAACAGTTCCTTAATTGCATGTCTAGAAAAATAGAACTACTTAAATTTTTATCTAAACTGAACTCGAAAGTCATTTTGGTAATTGAAAACGACAAATAGCGTCAATGGACGTATCTGCTAAATAGCGTCAGTGGATGTATCTACTAAATCATTTAAATGTTCGTATTATACGCTTCCTTCTCGAACGAAAAAAAAGTATCATCTCAAAATTGCCGGAGGGTACGTCGCTTAAAATGCGGAACTTCGTCAGTGATACTCACATTTCGTGTGTCATTAAGAAAGTCTACGTTATTTTTTTTTACTACAATATTGAATAAATACAAATAAGTAATGTTATACTCACGCTGTTAAAAAAAAATACAATAAAAAAAAGGAACGTAATTTACAAAGTATCGGTATCGCAAAATTAAGCAAATGGTTAAGGCCTATTATCGTCGGTGAAATAAACGAAGAAGGTGGCACTAATAATTTTACTGACGTAAAGAGAAAATGTGTTTAGTAAGCCTCTCTAAATATAACATTCAGGATATGTACCTGATACGCTTCACCGACTGACTAAGTCTTTTCGTTTTTTTTTCGTGCGATTTTGTGTTATTATTTAATTAACCGGAATACTTCGTTCTCAAAATAACGATTCGACAATTATTGCTTGCAATTTGCAGTAACTCATGTCGAGCAACTTTATTAAATTTAATAACAGGATATTTTGTGAGTTTTTTTTTTTAAAGGATAACGTCAGGAGTTACCATTTTTGTTATTTAGGTTCACTGGAAATTGATTTTTTCTCATAAAATGAGAGGTCGATTTTCTTTACAATCAAATGATATATTTTATTTTTATTGGTATAATAATCTACAATAATTATAAATTTATTCATCAGCATAACAATTTTCTTGCGGAAGAAAATTGATTCAAAACTGTAACGACAAAATTGCTGCCATTAATGTGTAATTGCTCCAGAGAAGAGTTTAAAAAAGTCAAATGACTCAAACGTAAATAGTTTAACAGCGTATTTTATTGGTTAAACAATATGTTAATAATAAATATTTATTTAAGAATCTACTTATTCTTCCGATAGTGACTGTAATTGAACAATTAACGTAATTGTGATACATTCAATAAGGGAACGATTGTATGAAAAATGCGCATTGAATTTGATTAAATCATGATGTCATATAAGAATATTTTTCAAGGAATGTTAAAGATATTTCGAATTATAATTAATAAGACTCGAATGAAATGGAAAGACAAAAATTATGTAAATGCCTCAAGCCTTTTTTCAATGCACATTACTTTAGTGAATCTTTAAACGGAAATAATTTTTATGGGTAAAGTACACTTTTTTTTCGTGTTCTTTTTATTCAAAGGTACGTGACCGTTACCTTCTCTAGTTAGTTCGAAAATTTTCAAAAGAAGCTCATTTTTTTCAACCACTAATGCAATTTTTCAATACGATTTTACGTTGATGTGTAATCTTAATTTCTAGCAATATTTTAATAAGTTTTAAATTGTAAAATGTTATATATAATGTTACATATAAGTGGTGATAAATACTTTATTGCAAACGTATTTCCTGCAATATAAATTGTCTAATTTTGTTAAAAGAGCCGTAACGCTTTACAGAGCCAAATGCAATATTTCTAATTATTTTTGAGCGAGAATTTAAAAAAAATCATTGCATCGCTAAGCGTCACACCTCTTCGAAAGGGCACACGAGAACTTCATTCTCCTCTAAATTATTTCAAAAACCAACGTATAAAATGATCGTAAACTTTTTCATCTCAAGTGTTCACAACTTCAATCAACCAAACTCTACAGAATGAAACCCTCGACTGGAAGGACCCCACCTCAGTGCTCTACACCCACACCTCAATTATCACACGTGGCCCAAAAACCAAAGGCGAAGAAGAAAACCTGGCACGTCCCAGCGCGCCGGCGCCATGACGTCGGACCTAGACGCCGCGTCTCCTCCTCGAAAGTTCATTCGCCGAAGCTGCTCCTCCGCACGAAAAAAAAAAAAAAAATTGTTACACAGAGCGCGGCGCGCACACGCCGCGTGACGTAGTTCAACGCGCGCGCGCGCGCGCGCTCTCGGCCGCCGCCTGCGGCGAATAAAAAAGCGGCGCACGCGATCGGCCACCGCCACACGAACGGCACCGCCGCTGCAGTCGTCGCTCGCGCGTCCGCCACGACGGTCGCCCTCGACTTTCAATATATACACATCTATACGAGCGAAAAGGTGTTTACGCACCTGCGTGTGCGGTATTTACTGTCGCGCTTCCGGATCGACGAACGTGAAGATACCGCGACGAGAAAGTGTCGAGCGGAGAAAGCCAGTCGTGTATCTTTCATTTATTTCTCCGTTTATCAGTTAAGCGTGTGCTCTACAGTGTCAGATGTGTCGAACTCGTCTTCTTCTCGAGAGACTGCTGGAGAGGAGTTGTGTGTAATCTTACTGTAGATAGTGCCGTGAGGAAATTTGTTTTAAGATCTTCATGTTTGATTTGAAATAAAAGGTCACGCTGATTTATAAATCACAGAACTGATCACAAGAAGAAGCTACTGTGTGTTACTTTTAAGAACTTAATTTATGAAAAGTTCTAATGCAGCACAGCCCGTTGTGTATATCCCGCAGGATAAATAAAAAAGAAGCTACAGCGATTTTCAAGAAGAAACTTTAATAAGTAGTAGAAAAAAAAAGAAAGCAGGCTTCTTCAGTTTACAATACTCTTCACTTAGAAGAGAGTAGAGCATCCGAATGTCCGTGGATGTGGCGCAGCCAAGCTTTATGATGCAGGAGGTGAGGCGCGTGATCCCCCGCATCGTGTGCACTCGTCCGAGCCTGTGCGACGACGACCAGCAGCAGCAGCAGCAGCAGCAACAGGACAGCGAGAACAATAACTGGGAGCCGAGGAAAGCGTGCGCCTTGGCACGACAGAAGAAAATCGCCCGGAGCCGCGTGCGCCGCAACTCCCGGCGCTCGTTGGCGCCGCCGTCGCCGACTGCCTCCGGACGATCCTCCTCCTCGTCCTCCAGGAGCCCGTCGCCGGTGGTGCGCAGGCGAAGCGTAGACGTCGCCGAGGATGAGGAGGCGCGGAACCTGAGGAACTGCGCTGACGGTTACAGGCAGTACCTCGAGCTGCTCGATGTACCCGCCACGATCGAGTGGGGCGAGCCCAGCGGCGATGATCTCAGCTCCGAGTGGGACTCCGATCAGAGCGTCAGGGAGAAGCACACCGATGATGAAGAGGTGGTGGTCCGGACGTTGCCTAAGGTATAACGATTTGCGAGGCTTCTGATGTTTGCGATTTTTATTTTGTGGGGAGTTACGATGTTTGTTAATTCTCTTTATTAGGCAATTGTAATGTGTGTTGAGGGGTAAAGTAATTTTTACTTTTAATTTTGTGTAGCAATTTGTGACATTGTGATTTATTCGTGCACTGGTTTTAAAACTAGGCTATAGGTGAAAAGAAAAAAAAAACTATTGTACTGAAAATTATCCAATTATCACTTGAAACGATTTTTCGAATATTTATAAACGAGTGAAAAAAGTCTTTTCATGATGAGAGAAAATTAGAAAATTTCCAGAAGGGTATTTTAATTTTATTTATTGATGTCAGTCGGTCAAATGCCGCTCTACCATTCATTTTAGTATCTTATTTTCGAAAATGGGTCCTCGATGCAACGATGCACATCTTACTTTTTAACAGCTAAGTTACAATTAATGACAAATAAGATTTACTGAATAATTAAAAATTTTATTATTAACATTTAGCAAAAAAAAAAATATATTGCTCATAAATATTTAAATGAAGGTACCACTGCATTTTATTATTATGTATGTTACAACAATATTTCACATGTATGTAAAATTGTTTGTCACTCCCCAGGCTTCAGCCGGCGTGTGTAGCTACATTGACTTGAAATAAGTGCGATTTATAGGAAATGATTTGTAACCGTATTGAATTCTCCATCTTCGCTTGTCTTAAAGCAGAATGTACGATTCGAACCTAGACGTTGTTAATCATCTTTTAGTGCGAGCCTTTTTACGATTTTCTTTGAACAACATTAAATAATCCTTCACATTGTTGTTCCATTTATTTCACGGGTATGCATTTTAATGAGTGAATATATTCTCTTTCTCGATGCAGATTTAAAAAATTAATTCCAAGTACGAAGTACCTTAACTTGCGTATACAAAAAAAAGCCTTGTAAGACCTCAGAATAAACATCAGCTGTATACACGCAATTAATTATCATGCGAATCAAAAGCGCTGCCCTTTTTTTTTATTAAATTTCGCGCAAAGCAATCCGCGCGATACGCAGTGTATTAAAAAAAAAAGACGACAAGAATAAAGAGGCCGACTCGTGTCGCTCGAGTAAAATTTATTAATAAGAAGGTCCAAGACACTTCCTTTTCTTTTTTGCGTCATTTTATTTACACAAGATTCGAGAGGTAAAGGTTTGCTTTACTTTGTGCGTCGATTTATCTTTACGATCGTTAAAATATTATCTCGAATAACAGTGTAGCAAAAAGCCCATTTATATAAAGTGACTTTCATTTTCTTTGGCTGAATGAAAAAAGAAAAGGAAGAAACGGAAAATAAGATAACGATTGCCTGCACTTCGGAGCGATAACTCACTCGAGACGAAACTCGTTTTGTTTCAGACGTCCGGATGGCGGAAATTGAGGAATATCGTTCACTGGACGCCATTTTTCCAGACGTACAAGAAGCAGCGATACCCATGGGTGAGTTTCTCCCGGATTTTTTTTCTTTCTCCTTTTTAAAAAACAGTAATTTCAAATTTTGTTTAAAAAAAAAAAAAAAGAATGTGACACTCCATTTCTTACGTGTATTCATCGAGCATCGTGCAACTTCGTTTCTTTGACAATAATTGCCTAACGAGTCTTGTATAATTATCTTTTATTTCACGGCGGGCAGGAATTTTCATTCATAATTTACTCTGCGATAATACAAATTCAGGTTCTCAAGAAATAGATAATACACACTGAGAAAAATGAGTAGGAAATATTACTGTAGATTATTTAAACTCGGAATTACTCCAAACATGAAAAAAATTACTGTTTTTTTACAGTAATATTGGCCACTATCGTAGTAATTATTTAAAAAATAATGCATTTTCTTTTCTCTTTCTAAGCTTTTCAACTATAACTTTGAAAATTCTTTACGGCTTGTAATTTCTAACTTCATTTATCCATATCTTAAATTTATTAATTTCCCAGCAAAGTTTTTTTCAGTGTAACATTCACATTTTAAACGCCTTTTCTATATCAAAGAAATAAATAAATAAATAGAAAGAAAAATTACAATAAAAAGTTTCACCAAAAAATTGTATTCACATATTAAAAGAAAAAATTAGCACGGCATCAATGCTTCGTTCATTAAAGAAAAAAAAAAAAAATATTCGATGGTGAAGAAAGAGGAAGCGCCGAGCGTACGGTTGACCCTGAAACGCTCGGAGTAGCATCATACGTACGTATAGTGAACAAAAAAACCGGCTTTGCTTGTGCAGGTCCAGTTGGCAGGTCACCAGGGCAACTTTCGCGCGGGCCCGATGCCCGGCACCATCCTCAAGAAACTCTGCCCCCAGGAGGAGGCCTGTTTCCAGCTCCTTATGCACGACGTCCTCAGGCCCTACGTACCCGAGTACAAGGGCGTACTCGACGTTCGGGAAGCTATCGACGTGAGTATTCGAATTTTTTCCTCCTTTCATTCACGCGAATCTTGATTAATTACTGCGTTTCCGTCGATTTTAATTGGTGCAATTTACTCTTAAAGTCCATTTGAATTTCTTTTTTTTTTCGATTGACCAGACTGAGTATGCTTGAAGTGAAAGCTCGTAAAAGAATCGATTGACTGCTTCGAGTAAAAATCAGTTTTATAAAAGCTTCTAAGTAATTAGTTTTTATTGATCATTTTTTTAATTTAAATTAATTATAATGTTACGATATTAATTTTTTTCTGTGTTGAAAAAATTCCAGGATCGAGGTAAAGGTGAAGTGAACAATGTTGCAGACAGCGTAACGAACAACAAAGAGGCAAGCGAAAAGGATGAAAACGACAAAAGCACGATAGTCGCGTCGTATTTGCAGCTACAGGATCTCCTGGGCGAGTTCGAGCAGCCCTGCGTAATGGACTGTAAGGTCGGAGTGAGGACGTACCTCGAGTCCGAGCTCGCCAAAGCCAAGGAGCGTCCAAAGGTGAGGCGCTTATCTTCGAATTTTAGCTCGTCTACAAAATACTGTAATCGATGGTAAACAAATAGTGCCGAATAGATTTTCGTTCAGTTTTACTCAAGGTTGCTACATACAGGTGTGAAATTCAAAAGGAGAATATTTAAAGATTTATTTCCATGTACTCGAAACAATGCAATCAATGTAGGGAAATTGTATTTCTGTAGATTTTAAATAGACAAAATACTGCATTTCATCGAGAGAACTTTGTTCTCTTTTACTTCTCAAAATTTGTGGAATATTTTCATTTCTAGCCTCAGCCATCAAAAGCATCTTAATAACGAATTGTCGGAGGACGTTAAAAAAGTAAACAAGACTTAATCGGATTAAAGTTGGAATTCAGGGGGTTCGTGTTTGCCTTCGTATACGTAGATAGTAGCATTGAAATCACAAAGAGTTCAACAGAGTCGAAGTGATTAGGTCGCCGTCACGCATTCAATTGTGAAATTGTCTATTTAACCCCCGATGAAAGAGCTCATGCTCATGAGAGTCTCGAATCTTTGCACAGGTGCACCGTTGTTTACAACCCATTGATACTTTTGGGTACAAGCAAAAAAGAATAATTGGTTACAAAACGATTTTTTCATCTAGCATTCTTTAGATTAAGTTCACAAGTGTGTACCGAAATAGTACGTGTGACACTAGTATTATTATTACTTAGTGGGACGAATGATTACGTTACATAAAAGTTAAAAACTTGTGCACACAGTTTTACGTAGTAAAAATACAAATATGTATACTTTTTTTTATATATATTATATATAATTGAAAAGATGCTTGTAACTGTGATAAAACTTACGTCACTTCGTCAGCCTACAAAATACAATTAATATTTTAAAAACTCAGGAAATCTTAATAAAAATTAAATTTCAACTTTAAAGTTTACATTAATTCTCTAGAAGCTTACCTTCGGTTAAATAAAAATTACAGTCACGCAAGAAAGACTTACAAAAAACGCAATCAAAACAAAAAAACAATTTTTTTTTTTTAAAAAGATTTCGCCTTTTATTAATTCAAATTTCATTATTTAATTGCAGTTGCGCAAAGACATGTACGAGAAGATGGTGCAGGTAGATCCCAGCGCACCGACCGCGGATGAACGTCGAGTGCAGGGCGTGACGAAGCCACGGTATATGGTGTGGCGGGAGACGATCTCGAGCACGGCGACTCTCGGCTTCCGTGTGGAGGGCATGAAGCTCGCACGTGGCGGCTCTTCCAAGGACTTCAAGACCACCAGGACGCGAGAGCAGGTGGGTTCACCGACTCAAAACAAAGCGGCCGAGCCGAGAAAAAAAGTATCGCCGACTGACGTCACGCGAAACGCTCGATGAATCTCGACTTTCGAAACTGTCTGCTTGCCAGCGAGGGGTCATGTCCGCGTTGAAACCTAAATAATTATAAAATACCGCTTAGCCGCTTGTTTTTTTGTTTCTCATTGGGGAATTTTTACACGGTTTCACAATTTGTATTTTGTAAAATTTTAGTATACCACCTCCTGAAATTACAAATTAAACGTAAGAAGATTGTAATATTTATAAAATTTGTCCTGCTGTTAAGTTATTTTAAAATGCTATTTCGTTATTAAAGATAAAATTATTTTAGCGTTCTTAACAATGCATATGTGGTGCATTATAATTTTGTACTTATTCAGATTTTAACACAGCAATGGCCCCTTCACGATTTCATACGAGCATGCATTATTTTGCATATTCGCGTAATTTCGCAAAAATCAGCATTATCGCGCGTATGCGTACTATTTCAATAAACTTTTGTAAATGAGACTTGAAACAATCGGTTGCAAGAGCTCGCATACTATTGCGATTTTTCCTTTTTTTTAAAAAAAAAAAATTTAAACAGTGGAAAAATTGAAATTATAATTTCTCGGTAACGTTAAGAAATAAAGATAAGTGTCATTTGCTGATTCTGCAAATTTCAATGACAATCGGTAGCTTACATAAGTCTTAGAGTAACCCCGCTTTTTTAAATTTCTTTTTTTGTTATACATCGGTAGATTTTCTTTTACTGCA
Organism: Sycophila texana; assembly: GCA_035582955.1. NCBI lineage: Eukaryota > Metazoa > Arthropoda > Insecta > Hymenoptera > Eurytomidae > Sycophila > Sycophila texana. Next base: position 18,865,265 of record JAWWEN010000038.1, on the reverse strand, counting down.
AAAAGGAATATTACATCAGTTTTGAAAATAAAAGAAGGTGTGGGTCTCTGGACCCCACATTTTATAAATATCAATTGAGTGTTTTTGGATCATTTTATGATGTTTTAAGAAAATGTTTATGAATATTGAAAATTACCGAATTATCAATATTGGTCCAATATTGATTTTTCGGTCATTTCCAATATTCGTAGACATTTTCTAAAAACATCATAAAATGGTCCAAAAACACTCAATTGACATTTCTAAAATGTTTTTATAAATTTGCACTGTGATCCTCGGAAAAGTGGGATTAGCGTGCGCCACACGGTTAAGGCAAAGGAAAAGTCTAAGAGTGAAAGAGAAAGAAAGAGAGTAGGTAGTCGCTAGATGCATGAGTAAGAGAGAGAGACCATAACCGACGGAAAACAAAGAGGTCTTTTCATACTTTTGGAGACTGAAATTCCTGAGCATTCGGTGCCCCATAAGAACTTATCACTTAAAAAAAAATAAGATAATTAATTATTTGAAATTTTAATGATTCCAGGTGATGGAAGCGATAAAGAGATTCGTAGATGGCTATCCACACGCGATCCCGAAGTATCTGCAGCGTCTAAAGGCAATCCGAGCGACACTAAAAGCGTCGCCGTTCTTCGCGAGCCACGAGGTCGTGGGCTCATCGCTGCTGTTCGTTCACGACGCCTGCAACGCCGGCGTCTGGATGATCGACTTCGCGAAAACGCTGCCGCTGCCGCAGCACCTGCCGCACATTAGCCACGACGCCGCCTGGCAGGTGGGCAACCACGAGGATGGCTACCTCATCGGCGTCAACAACCTCATTGAAATATTCGAGGAGGTCCTGAGCGCCGACTCCTGCAGTACCGATGCCAACGTCAACAACGACAGTACCAACGACAGTGTCGCCACGTAGTCGTTAATTTGGCGCAGGATTCATCGAACGCATCGTAATTTACCGTTCGCTTCAGGCTATCTGTCTTAATTAACAATCTGAGCGATTTAGGCTGACAGAGAATTTCTTTGTCGTGCGCGTTTTTGCGGAAGAGAGAAACTGACAAGGCTTTTGTTTAGGAAGTTGCATGTTTAACAATGTAAATTTTTAAATCCGTGTGCTTTATTGCACTGGAGCGTTGTGAGCTTCAGATGTGTAATTTAAACGTTCAAGCGTTTCCATAAATTTGTTCTATGAAATGCGAGTGATCGTTTGGGTTTATGTAAAATATTGTAAATGAGTGATTTTTTTCACTAGGACTAGGATAAGGAAAAGTACTAGCAACAGTGAAATCCGTTGTAGGGATATTCGGGTACAATCTTTTGCACTACTTATTAGAATTTTTTTTTAATTAAAGATGTACTCTACATTACTAGTACTTTAATATCGTGTGTAAATATATTACTAGAGAGAAATCACAATTTTGTCGCGATAATGCACGAAAATGACTTGTACCTTTAATATGCTTGGTACAGAATTATTGAGTATTGAAAACAGTAAATTATACTTTTTTATCCTTATCAAATTCTTATTAGAAATAAAACTAAATCAATTTCTCACGAAAATGCGTGTATTTTAGGGAAACTATTTCGCTTGCTACTATTACTATTTAATTTATTTGCGATAGTGGTAAAAAAAAGTATTTCTTGGTGCTCATCTCTGATACAAGTATAGGCGCTTTCTTATTATCTTCGTTAATTTTTTTTCTTCTAAAGAGAAGGAAAAAAAAACAAGTTTACGCTTGCAAAACGAAGATTTTTTGCTGTTGTAAACTACAAAAATATACCAAAGATGCGGCAGCGATGTTTATTTTCGTGGCTGTTTAGAGAATGAAAAGTGTAGATAGTTTTCCGATTAGCTAAGTGAAGGAAATTGTCTGTAGGGTTAATATGTGTTAAATTAATTTAAAAATAACGAATATACAGAAAGTAACTTTTTATTTATGCATTCGATTTAGAAATATTGCAGAAGCCCCTCGAAATGCGAGTAGTGCCTTTGTATTTAAATCGTGTCTCTCACAGTTTCTATTATGTGTACTCGAAAGCATCTGTAAATATTCGCATACTTTCAAATAAGCATCTCTTCATCATTCACACTCTTGTCAACTACTATTTAAATCGTTGTAATATCATCGACGTTACAGGAGGAATCACGAGTAATAAATAAGTGTGAAAGAAAAGAAGTGTGTTTCAGCACTGCGAAACGTCACGTTTATGCCTTTTTTATATAATTAGTCGAATAAATTAATGCGTAATTAATTTTTCTATACAAAGTGAAAACATTTTGTTTTGTTTTTTTTTTTTAGGATAAACATAATTTATACGAAATTAAAATTTATTTACATACGTTTTTTGTCAAATAAAAAAAAACACCGATATTTCATGCAATAAAAGTGTCAAATGATAATTCACAGATAAAAATGTTATGTTATTTCTTCTGTACTTTTGATAATGTACTACCTTTTCAAGTTTATCTACACCTTAATTCAACTGCTTACACAAATTATTCCATTTGTCATAATTGACAAGGTCTCGCATGCACACAGAAACCTGTTTTGATTTTCGTGAAGTTTTTTTTTACAAGGTTTTCAAAAAACATTGTCACAATTTCATTTTTAATTTAAACTATCCATCGTAACTTTTTATTCATACAATTAATTATTTAACACTTCTCCATATTCTCGAAACAGACAAAGTCGGTGCACACATATTTTTTCATTTTACCGAGAACTCACTCGCATTTTCACATATGCGTACACTCACTTTTACAAAACTACTTCGTAATCACATACCGACACTGTACCGTAACAAAAGTCCTATTAAACAGTTCGTCGGCAAGTACGTAGCAGGAAAAATATATTTACACTGTTAAAGAACTATTCGCTGACGTCGACGAAATGTCTAAAAAAAAAATCATAATAAACAGGAAATAATATTTTAAATAAATTTTCAATACACCAGCGAGTTCAAAGTTTGCAATTTCAAATCCGACTGGGACAATGGAAAATACAAATTAAATTAAAATACCCGCAACATTTACGCAAAACAGTAAACAATCACTTTGGATCCTAAATACCATTTAAAAAAATCTCTTATCATCATATCCAAAAATTGCAAACTCGAATCTCATACAAGCGTTGATGATAAAAATTCATAGAAATCTCTAACACGTACGAAACAAGTAATCTCTTAGTTCTATCTCAAAGAAATTAAATGCATCTGACCACTATCTTAAATTCGAAAATATTACAATCAATAAATACAAGTCCGATGGTATGAGACACTTCGTCAACGTGCGAAAGAAAAATGTCTCTTTTATCACTGTGTGCCACCGAAGGGGCTGTTCCTGGCAGTCGATTGTTGCTGTGGCTGCTGCTGCGGCACCTGTTGCTGCGTCTGTTGCACGACGACATTGGCGGTCTGTCCGGTGGCTTGCGTGGGTGCGATGACCCGCGCGTAAACAGCGGCTCCCGTGGTTTTGAGTCCCGCCGGCGTTGGTATCACCTTCAGACCGTGCAACGTCTTGATATTGAGCAGCTGGCTAGGCAGAATGATGGGTTGCTGTTGCGTCGCCTGGCCACTCGGCTGCCCACCGGCGGTCGTCTGCTTACCCAAGACGACGTTGCCCACGCCCTTTGCCGCTCCGCCACTGGCTAAGACTATCGGCTTGCCTGCCAATTGCGCCGTCACCATCCGCACCGTCTGCTGACCGCCAGGCTGCACTTGCCCCGATTGTGAGCTCACGATTATTTTCGGCTGGCCCGTCGACGTTTGTGCCTGCGTCACCACCTGTAATTACATTTAGTGTTTATTAAATAAAAATGATTGGACACTGTACATTAGAATAATACTGTACATTAGAATAATTAGCCTTTTCATAAAAAGAATGGGTGTACACTAGTCTTAAAAAATAGTTAAGTAAAAAATGCGAGAAGTGTTCAAGTATAACAAACGGTATTTCTAAATGCATTAACTAAAAGAATTGAGTAGTAATACAAAAATTAAAAGAACAACTGCTCCCGCACCTGATATTGCGTCTGTATAACTTTATTGCCCTGCCTGGCGAGTTGGTTGGCGTGAGCCGGTGTGGTGGCTAATTTGAGACCTTTCTGGGCAAGCAAACTCTCGACGGAAATGAGCTGGCCGGTGCCGGTGCTGGTGAGCACCTTGGCAAGAACCTTCTGCTGCAGCTGTTGCTGGGCTTGTGCCTGCTGCTGTTGCTGGGGCGACTGCTGAATCTGCACGGCGATGGGCTTGCCACCAATCTGCGCGATTATCCTCTGCATACCCGAGCCCTGCAACGTCTGCTGCTGCTGCTGCTGCGTGCCAGTGGCCACGACTCGCTGTTGCACTTGCGGCTGATTGCTCTGCTGCGCTTGTGTTTGGGAGCCCGAGGCCGCCGGCGTCTGCTTGATGAAGATCGTCTGACCCTGCAGCCCGTGGCCCGTCAGCAGAGACTTTATTTGATTCGAATTCACTGAATTGAGGAGAAGAAAAATATTAATTGACATAACAAGAGAAGTGTGCATTGTTCAATTGAAATGAATAAAGGTCATACCCAATTTTATTTGGGAAGCAAGCAACGTCTTGCCAGGCATAACGTGCTGCTGCTGCTTGAGGTTCGAGGTCTGCAGTATGCTCTTGCCAGGTTGAGTGGTGAGAAGAGTCTGTTGAGGCTGCTGTTGGCCCTGCGCAGCTTGGCTTTGGACGAGTTTCGCGCCACTCGGGAATATCGTGGCGACGCTCGAGTTCGTCGGCCCCGACGAGGAGACCGGCTGCGCCGACTGCAACACCGAGTGACCCGACAGCCTGATCGTTTGCAGGCCCGCCGACGTCGATACTTGGATCTGGTGGTGCGGAAAATGCTGCTGATTCGACTGCAGTAGGCTTTGAGCTCCGCTCGATTTCACCACGGCTACCGGTTTCACGTTCATGTTTGTCGCGACCTTCTTTACTGTCGTCGATGGGGCGAGTCCAGCGGAAGCCAAATTCGTTATTGTATTCAATTCTAAAAATGTAGAGTTGTTGTTAAGTACCATTAATTTCGGAATCGGTTTAAAAATATCAAAATCCATTAAAAATGCTTTTGAGATAAGCCCCGGAGACTTTTAATTCGTGTACATTTTTAAAGGAATAAAATATTTAAATACTAATAATTCAACAAAAAAGAAGCTTAAAAAATTAACAGTTACACTTTTCAATATCAACTGAGGAGGCTTTTTTAGTTGCTTAAAAAGTCTTTTTTTTTTTTAAAAAGAAGTCTCTAAAAGCAACTAAAAAAGAGGCTTTTTTTAACCAACTAAAAAAGCCTCCTTAGTTGCTATTGAAAAGTGTAACTTTTAATTTTTACAAAAATTAAAACTCGCTACTATTTTTGCTTAAAATTTAATTCATCGTGAGTCGAAAGTAAATTACCTCTAGTAGCACTCATGGTAAGTTGCGACTTCGGCTCAATCGAGGAAATAACAGTGACGGGGCATTCCTTATCGGCTACGGGCAGAGTAGCGGCACTTGTCGTGGGTACGTTGACGCTTATTAGGGTCTGAGCGCCGACGGTGCTTGTCAAGGCTGCGGTGGTCGTGGCGACACTTGAGACTGTCATCGTCATCGGCGACGACGACGTGGTAGTCACCGCGTGAGCCATCTGAGATAATGCAGCTGCTTGTTGCTGCTGCTGTTGCTGCTGTTGCTGCACGACGGCTGCCAGCTGATCTGCCGCAGATATCGACTGGTCTGCGATGGTCATTACCTTCTCTTCTACTTTCTTTGGCAGTTCTTTCCTAAAATTGACAATAAATTGATTAACTATTCAGTAGCAAGCATAACTATTGAATAAAATGAATTCGTATATTTAATGAAAAGAATACTATATACATATAAATTAATTAATTATGTTACTAATGATATTAATTATTATACTAATTGTACCTGACGATGGCTGGCGAAGATTGGACCGAGATTTTCTTCTCCTTTCTTGGAGGAGTTTCCTTGACCAAAGTAGTCGCCAGTTGATCTTTTGCATTTGCACCCTTGTTCGTGGATTGCGCTTTACTTCTCGACGCAGCACTTGAACTCTTTTTATTCTTAGGTACACCCTGTTGTTGTTGGTGATACATTTCTACAAACAGAAAAAAAAAACGTTAAGTAAATTAGGTGAAAAATGAAATTCAACAAGATAGTAATTAACTAAATATAGACAATTGAACTTTGAAACTAACCGAATTCAGATTCCGATCTAGCTCGATGCAAATAGAGCCATTCCTTGCGTTTGGGGTAGTACCGTACGCATGGATCATTCTCATAATGCAGTCGATCGAGAGCTCCAGATACGACGGAATTAAGGTTTCCCTCTTTATCCTTGTTAAAGATATCCTCCTGAATATACTGCGAATCTTTTAACAACTGACAAATATCCGCACGCGTGCCCTCGCCGTTCGGTAGCCTGGCCGTCGCGTCGCGCACAAGCGCAAGAATTGTCACGAAGTTCGGCCGATCTGGTACCAGTAAGGAATGACCACGTGCTTTCGTCAACCCTGAACCTAATTAAAAGAAAAAAGAAATATTATTAAATTTAAAAACTGAGTATAAAAGAATTTTTTGGCAATTTCCTATTATCCTCTATTGTTAAATATTTTATAAAACGTGTGCCTACTTATATACAGAATTTAAAATACTGTTTCCAAGCATTCATACGTTCTATAAGTCGTTTACTAATAAGTACTAGTACATTGCCTCAGAGATTTTTTTTTTTTTTATAAAGAGAAATTGACAGATCCTCACCAGCGTTGTGTTGGTAGATGCCTTTGACAGGTCCGACAACGGAGGAGTACCCGTGCATGCGGTAAGTAAACGCCTTGTGCGGTGCAGCGTACCTCATCCGCTCTTGTCGGCGGAACTCCTCTCGCTCCTCTTGGGTAGACGGTCTCACCTTCCATTCGGTTGGACACAATGCCTTGGGCGGTTCCCATTCGGGTGAGCTTGTGTTCGTCGTATCCGTCGTAGTTTGGCCGTCAGTAGTCGTGGTGCTATCCACTGACGTTAGCCCATCCGTCAAGACGCCAGTCGTCTGATTCGTCTGATGATGGTGGTGATGATGATGCGATTGCTGCTGTTTCTGAGTTATCGATGGTAATGGGGTTGGCGGCTTTGGGGGTACCAGCGAATCTCTAAAGTAATTTTTTTATCATAGTTAGACTTCGATTCTTTAGCGATAACATTAATATGGAGGAAGATGTATTTTTATTTTACTTGTAAAGTAGAAATTTGGTGCACAGGATGGCTAATCGAGAATCGGAGTCTCTCCCGGCGCCGATCCAAGCGTAAACTCCCCGGCCTTTATTTTCAAGGTAGGGTACGAGCTCCTGATCGCCGTCCAAGAGCTGATCTTGGGGGTAGATTAATTCTCCCGCAAGGAATCCTAGAGCTAGTGGAACTAGAGCAGGCCATGAAGGAACGAGTGCATACCTGAAAATGCATTTAAATTATAAGTGACTTCGGTTTTTAAAGTTATTTGTTCGACTTTATTCTACTCTTCAGAAAAATGGCAAGTATTATTAAAAAAGGATTTACCAATGGATTAAAGGTGATATCCGAAAATGTATTTAATTATTAGCGACTAAGTTTTTAAAATTATTTGTTCGACTTCAGTCTACTCTTCCGAAGAATTGCAAGTATTATTAAAAAATGATTTACCAATCGTTTAAAGGTGATATAGGATTATCTTGCCACAACACTACGGCGTCTTTCATCTCCGTCCGATTCATTCGATACTCTCCTTTCGACAGGAAGGCGTCCCTGATCAGTGAAAAGAAACACGAGTGAGTTTCTTGCATTAACTCATCTCCATTCATTACGATATCGTCAACTATAGAGTCGGTTATATCTTTGTCAGGTATCGTAATGACATTATCATCCTCGCATCTAAAATAATTCCTTAAATAAGTCAAAAAAAGTTATTATTTGTTCAGTAAAAAAAAGAGAAGAAAAAATGAGACATGAAAAAGGGGTACAAAATACTCACTTCACATCTGCCAAAATGTCTATGCCGTCGTCTAGTTGAATTGGCAGATTCATCATGTCAATACTATCCAAATCCAATTCCTTCTTGTCGATCTCTTCTTGCACTTCGACGGGTATCGATACCGTAACCGGAAGCTCTTCATGTATCATGTTGTTCTCAATTTTGATTTCCGTTTCGTAATCCATATCCTCAATTTCTTCTTTAATGTTTGTCGTGTGAATTTCGGGCGAAGGTATTTCATTGCTATCAGGCTCAGGATCGCTGCAATTATTTATTCTTCATACAATAAACATATTTGACACTTACATTTAATACACTAAAAATATTTTTTTTTTAATTATTATTAGTAGTTTTTTTTACAAGTAACCAGTTTGAAAAAATGGTCCCTAAGTATTGAAGACATATAATTCTTACTAACAAATATTTTAAACCACGGCAGCTTGAATTTCTCTCAAAATATGGAAAATATTTCAAGTTAAATTAAAAATTTTGATCAATGAAGATCAATAAGATCAATAAGTAAAGACAAGGTTCTGAAATCTAATCAAATATAGAAATAATCGTTTTCCAATGTTTTGCAGTAGTAATTTTTCAATTTTGTTACTAAGAAAAAAGGATCTGACTTACTCGTCCATAATCGCAGGTGGAAGCTGAGCAGCTGGCGGTTCGATTTCGTACTTCTGTTCTATCATCTCGATGGGCTCATGTTTAATGATAGGCTCGTGCTTGATGATGGGTTTGGGCTCAGGTTCAGGTACGGGATCGTCCTCGGGCTCATCCTCCGGCTCGTCGTCCTGCTCGGCGTCGGCGAGCAGACACTCCGGCGGCTTGTGATCGGGTTGCTCGATTACACTGTGCTTCAGCTCGTCGGCACTGTGCAGCGAGTAATCGCCGCTCGTATGACTGTTCGTGTCGCTCTCCAACTTCACCGACGTGGTGCTCAGTTTCACCGTAGTCGGTGGCTGCTGCAGCTGCTGGCGTAATTGTTGATGTTGCTGAGGCTGAGGTTGAGGCTGAGGCTGCGGCTGCTGAGGCGGCGGCTGTTGCTGCTGCTGCTGCTGCTCCATTTTGATACGCTTCTTCGTGCTTGGCACGCGCGGCGATATCGTGAGTTTGTGCTTCTGCCCCAGTTGCGCGCGCTGCATTAGATCCGACAGCGCTATTCCCTGAGTATTCAATTCTGGGTGCAGCTGGGCAAGGAAATTCAACGACAGTTTAATTTGCAAGTTCGTCTTGTTTGAATGAAGGCATTAAAATCAATTGAAAGTTACTTACATCTCTCCGCGACCTTCTTTTTTTATGTGAGATAAGCATGGCTTTGTACGCCTCGTCTGTGATTTCAGACCTTGTATTAGCTGTTGTGAGGCTCGTTCCAACTCCAACAGCACTGCAGTCAGCTACCACACGCTGCAGCGTCGAGTACACAGGCCTTATCGCATCGTCCTCGGGACTACAAAAGCAAAGAATAACAATATTCATTTTATCGCCAGCAATTACTATAATGATAAATTAATGTTCCTACAGTAAAACTTAATGAACGTATTAAGCTTCGAAGAAAGAAATTTGCATGGATAATTAATGTTTTATTTCTAAAACGAGTTTCTAGATAAGGCAAGAGAATCAACGGGAGATGAAGAAACGAGCGAACCTTAGATGCATGGTCGTCGCAGCTAGTAGCTGTTGTCGCTGCTGTTGCTGCTGTTGCTGTTGCTGCGCCACGAGGGCAGCCCTTTTTTTCCGGCGCTGCTGTTGCAACAGCTGCAGCTGCTGCTGGAGCTTGCCGCCGGTACTCGCCTGCGCTGGGGTCAGCAAACAACTGCTACTGCCGTCCTCGTCGTCGGATTCCGAATCCGATGGCACCAGACTCGAACTCGAACCGAGCTCCGCATTTATCGCGCTCAGCTCTTCCACGTAGCGCATTTGCGTCCGCTCCTCCACTGCGATAAAAAAGAAATTGTTTATAATTTTTTTAAGGCCTTCTTTTATAATCGTTGGTAGAGTGAAAAATGAATAGATAAATTACATAAAGCAGGTTTGGGTTTCCTCCATTGCAGCTTGGATATCGAGCGATGTGAAGACTGACTGAAACCCTGCTTGTAAGCACTGGATAGCAAATTTTCTCTCGATTTGATAAGTTGACCAGCAAGTTCGTACGCTCGTTTGCGCTCCTCAAACAGATATTTTCTTTTCTGAGCCTTCTTCACCAATGTACGTATTCGTTTTATATCTGGTCTGAAGTGGCCAGCGGAAAGATGCTTGTGGAAATCATCCAATGGGTTGACGCCAAATCTGTTAAATTACATGTATCTATGTTAATTACGTAATTTAACTGCATTTAAGATTAAAAAAAATCAAATGTAGATAGTGATAATCAGGGACTGTTATGCATGAGACACTGAGGCAATAAAAGTAAAGACATCTAGTACGAAGTTTTTTTAAATACGAAAATAAAATAGAGAAAGAAAGGAGAAAAGAATTTTATTAATTAAATATGAGAGTAGTGTACACTCGAGAAAAGTATGGGAAACAAACTGGTGACAGATCACAAAGAATAGAAATAAAGAATTTACTTATAACAGAGTAGGAACCAAATAGAACATTTCCAAAGTAATTCAAAAATTTTATTATCTCTACTAACCTGTGGATTTCTTTTTTAAAAAGCATTTCCAAAGTTTTGTCTAATTCGGCTTCAATGTTACAGTCTTTTGGAAATGACGGCAAGAAACGGTATAAAGATTCTTTTTGACCTTCACTTAAGCATTCGTCCCAAAATCTTGGATAATCTAGCATTTCTTTAAAAATAGACGCATGCTCGCACAAGTCCTGAGGCAGTTTAATTTTTGAACCACCAGCCAAGCAAGTCTCCCACCTCTGAATAACAAATAAATAAAATAAAATTATCTTTCTTTCATAACAATTTATTAACATTGTCATACTACAATTAAATAATTTTAAATATAAATATTACCTCTTCTGGATGTTCAACTGTTTCATTTTCTTCCTCCTCTTCATCCACGGATGTATGACTCTCTGAACTACTTGTGGCTTGATCATCTGCACTTTCTTCACCACTATCGGTAGTAGTACTACTACTGCTACTATTACTGCTGCTCTCGGTGCCGGATCCCTGAGATAATTCTTCATCTTCATCTTCCTCGGCTCCTGAGTCGCCGTTCACAGAACACTCGTCGACCTAAAATATTGAATGATAACATAATAATGTTATTCTAATGTTCTTGATTAACATAATTATACTAATTATTTCATATAATGCCTATCTAGTTTATAACTACATAATCAATTGACAACGTGTCTACAGATTTCCTTTTAATCAGTACAAAGTAATGAATCTACAATGTTATCGTAATAGTGAAGAATAGCCTCATTAGCATAATCTCATAACTCCAATTTAACAAAACTCAAAAAGTTTCTTTAAAACACCATCGAACACCAAATCACTTTTTCATCTCCAACAGCACGAACCAAAACATCATGACAAACTCCACTGCGAACCCAATGTAACCCCCGTTGAACGAGCTCACCCATCCACTGAACCATCCCCCCCGACAAATCATCACAAAACCCCCAAATTCACCCTCTCCATACTGCAAAACATCGAAAGTCCCGAAAACACTCGGCATCCACTGCAAGAAACACTGTCGAGAGCCCAAAAATCCCGCAGATCTTGCAAAATAAAGCGTGCCGTCCTAACCTCCATGACTGCCGTGTCCGCGGGCGCGAGTCCTCCTCCAGGGGGTCCAGCGACGCGCCTCTCCGTCCTCGGGCCGGCGCCTATCAAGCCGCGAAAAAGGCAAGGCTCCCTCCGGGGCACCCTCGGCAAGTGACTCCCCCCCGAGGGAACTCCGCTAGGATCGCTCCCGAGGTGATAAAACGCGAGACGCGCGCTCGGCGGAAAATATATATCGATCGTGTTGTTACATTAGGTAACCCACGAGTGGGCCCCGCGCGCGCGTCGGCGGCCTGTCAGTCACTGCTGCTGGACGAGCGCTGCTGCAGACGATGACCGTCCCACTGGCCGGCCTCTCATCGCGTACAACACTCACCCTCGCACTCCCAGCCGAAAATTTGTGAAAAAAAATGAAAAAAAAAATATATTTAAAAAGAGTCAAAATTGCACA
>JAWWEN010000038.1:18831755-18853021 GCA_035582955.1 Sycophila texana | reverse complement strand
CATGTTTAACAATTATTTATAATAAACTGACACTTGTGCAAATTATGCAATTTGCATTTTATAATTGTGCAATTTTGACTCTTTTTAAATATATTTTTTTTTTCATTTTTTTTCACAAATTTTCGGCTGGGAGTGCGAGGGTACAACACTCGGCCCGCGGCCCCGTCGCTGCGATGCGCTCGACTGCGGCCCTGCGGGGGTGACCGCGACGCGGGATGCACTGAAGGCGAGCCGCCGACGCGATCGCGCGCCGCGATTATTTATATATATATACCCCGTGCGCTGTATATACATGTATATAGCGACATGTGCAGCGCAGACGCTCTCCGTCTCTGTCTCTGCGGCGAGGTCTTTTTTTTTTCTTCTGCGCACTATATATATTAACACGATCTGATAAGAGCTTATAAAAAGGGAAAGAATAACCGCATATCTCAATTGATTTTTGCATCAGAATCTATAAGTATGCGATTTTATCAGTTTTTATTATGAGATCGTTTCACTAGGGCGGGGAGAGTTAGAGCATGGTCCACTTATTTATTATACTTTTTTTGTATGAGTATTAGAGCGTTTTTTTGTTTGTTTGTCGCGGGTATATTGTCATAAAAGAGGAATATTTTTGAGTAATTTTGTTTGTTTATTTGTTACGGACGTTGAATTTGATGAAATTTCGAGGAATGCGATTTCAATGTAGGCATTATTGTTTTAATTTTTTTTTTTTTTAGAGAAACATTTTTTTTAAACAAATGACGCAACGCGTGGAACAATATTGTATCGAAATGAACAAATAAACAAGATATTTATGAGTTATTACAGTGGGATGTTTTTAAAATTGTAGAATTTGAGAATTTTAACATTTAATGAAATCTTATCAGTGTTTGGTAAGCAAATTTAAAAAACAATAATTAGTGATAAAATTAACAGTATCTATTGTTACGTGTCAAAATATCATGTATACCTTTATTGTTGTAAAATTTAAGAATTTTAACATTTAATGGAATTTTACCAGTAGTTGCGATGAGTAAATTTAAAAAACAATTAGTGATTAAATTAAGAGTACGTATTGTTACATCAAAATATCATATATACCTTTATTGTTGATATAAACATTATACAATATGTTACAAGCATGTGTGTATACATATTTATTTCTATTTTTATGTTTTGTGTAAATTACTTTTTTTTTTTTTAAAGCTAAATACACTCTTTGTGCAATAAAATCCGAAAAAACTTTCCAATAATATAGTCATATATCATGGTCAAATTGCCTACAGTACTTTTATTCCTTTTTTTTTTTAATCCAAATATCGAAACAGTATACATTTGTGTCTCTAATAAAAAGTTGTAAAAACTCTGAGAAAAGTTTTACCAAAAAAACATTCATCGTCAATTGACAAGTGAATGGAGGAAGCAAAAGATTGTAATTTGCAAAAAGAGCTTTGCAAAAAACTTATACCGTCCCCTCAGTTATCTCAGTGGTCACTCTCCGATGTATTTCAACAAGGCACATTTGAAATATAATCCGTTTACAATCATGCACACAATCTCTGGTGGACAAGTTCTAAGCGCTAGCTACACCAGCTGGTCTTTCACTCAATTTAAAAGAAAACGAGATTTTCTTTATTTTTGAATTGTTTTAGGAAATATTTTAGCAATATTATAGTCGTTGTTTATTTACAGTTTTGTAGCATAGTTTATTGCCAAGTTTTGCACTTTGACTGCAGGCAAGATCAATTAATTTGTTGTTTTCAACAATAATAGAATATTTTTCGTAAAATATTATTACACACAAAAGATATATAGTTAATTTAAAAAAATTGTGAAAAATGTACTGTAAAATTCGAAAGTTGTTCATTTTTTTTTACATAAATTACATTAAATATTACAGCAACTGTTAGCAATTTTATTGTACTTAAGCATAATACATATTTGTACAAAAATAAGTTTAAAGAAAATCTAATTCTTTTAAATTAATTGATAAGATCTAATGCCTTGACATTAAGAAAGAACATACCTTCGAATCTTATCTTTTCGTTCAACGAAATTAAAGTCAGTGTCAATAGAAAAATATAAAACATTAAAAATTCCTTTAGCCAAAAATCATCACAGACAAGTCTCTTACTTTCGCCATTTTTTGAATACGACAGACACAAAAATCCTTCGTCTTGTTATATGTTGTATCAGTTACATTTAAGCTATATAAATATCATAAATATACATTTACACTTATGTATTAGTGGCCTTAATGCTTTGTCAACGCGAGTCTATCATCTCTCTGTCATAAAATCATTGATCGGAGCAATTACGTAGTCAAGAAGTCTCCTCAAGGCAAAATTCTTTATTCTGCAATATCAAAACTTTGATTCAATATTATTTTATATCTATTAAACTTTTAAATAAAGTGTTTGAGCAATATATATTTTTTATAAAAACGTATTTATCTATAAAAAAAAAAAGTGTAAACTTTTGTAAATAAAAGTTTTGATATTGCAGAATTTTCATTCATTAAAGGCTTGACATTAGAGGCAACGTTAAACATCACATGTGTCTACAGGTATTCTGTTCGTTTAATATTGGTCCATATCATTAAAAAAAAACGCACTTCTTTGTTTTATAAGCACTTAAATTATGTTTCATCTTAACTCCGATCAAAGATTCCATTTCGTAAAAAGATCCCCGACTCCCTCTTTATTTAAACATCAGCCTGCTGTATAAAAAAAGTAATTATAGGTTGTTCATAATTTCAAGTACACGAGTACTATCGACAAAATAGAAAATGACTCAAAACTTTGTAACGAATGTGATTAAATTTACATTAGTAAAAAAAGGCAAGAATACAAAATAAATTTTTAAAAGCTTTGAAATAACACGTATAATATTCATTTCATGTCTAGTTAATTAATAATTTTATTTATAGCGTCTCCCGTCGCATATAATAGTACATTTCAATACTAGTGCGAGAATGTGATTTTTAGCCACGTGTGACGTTTGCGAAAAGGCCACACGCGACTAAAATCACCTCCTCGCTCAAGTATCGAACCGTATTTTTCGACATAACGTGTGCAAAGTACGATTTTGCACGGCTGAATTTGAGCGAGCGTGCGCAAAGTCGCATCCTTGCGCACGGCGTATCGAAAAATCTAAACTCTCTTTTGAGAATAAAAAGAACGTACGCATACACGAATTTATGAACAATACAAACGTCGTCCGTACAAATCTGCGTGCAGATAAATCTATACATTTTGATTATATGACCGTATATTCGTTGACAAAAATAAAAAGAAACTAACGAACGAAAAAATATTCATAATACTGCACCTATTATTTTTTATGTACATCTACACCAGACTCAACCGAATGGTGCATCATTATTATTCGTGCTTGATAAAAAGAAAAAAACCAAGTTCCTCGTTCACTTTCTCTACGCGGAAGTCTTTGTATCTTATTCCTCGTCTTTCCTTCTTGTGTAATCGATTAGAAACGTATATATATATATTTTCCTCTCAACATCGAATGAATATTTAATATATCAAAGTAATTTATAATATATATATAGCGCTAGCATTATTGAGAGTACGAACATTAACGTTTATAAATGGTACAAGAAGGATAATAATTCCTCCTATTTTTTTTTTATCGTTTTGCTTTTCCATTTAAAAAAGTGAAGAAAGGTAAAATCGAAATCCGTTTACGGTAGCGCCAGATCGGGCTTAACGGAAATATCGTTCGTTTTATAAGAAAATTATTTTTACGACTTGGTTAACTTCGTGCGATTGGCGGCGACCGTCGCTAAACAAGCTAGCGCTTCGAGATCGGGCGATGCACACCAACCTGAAAATATTTATTTTACATTTAATTATTTTCAATTACGAAATCAAGTAATTTTTAAAGTATACATTTTTAATTACCTGAAAAATAAAATTCATTTATTTAAAGTTTTAATATATTCTATTCAGTCGAAAAACATCTCAAAAAATGGATATTATAAAAAAAAGAACTGAATAAATAATAAAAAAAATTTACCCTTACTAGGCCCTTGCTCGTCGACGATCGACGTACCAAGCGTCACTGCGTTTCTCGTGATACTTTGTTTCCGCGCCTTCCTCTTTTGGCTGCCGACCAGCTGCATCTCCTTTTGTGTTTCCATTTTTCTGCCGTTTTGCGTCGGGGAATTGTTGTGTTGATTTCGCTTCGTCGAGCCTCCTACCTTTTGCAGAATTTTCTTTTTCTTCGTTCTCTGTTCCTTCTTCATGGCTTGGAATTCCTCCAGACTCAGAGACGGTAGCGCTTCGATTTTTTCCTCAAGATTAAAGTCCCTAGATTAAGGAAAGAAAATGTTAATGAGCAAATTGAATTTTTAGAGCGTCTTATTATATTTAAAATATTAATCTTTTTACTTATTTTAAGGCATAAAATTGTTATACAATGTACTGCAATTCTGTTTAAAAAACGCTAGTTGTTTATGTCTTTATCTTGAATAATTTTCAATGTTTCATAGATAATTTATAAAAGTAATTCAATTGATTATTTAGACACTATGGAAAAAGTACGTACTCGGCTTTAAACCTTTTTCGGGACATCCATGTGACATTTCCTTCAGCTCCTTCAGTCTCTGTATCTTCTGGTTTAGAAGCCTCCAAATTGCCCTCAGCTCTGCAAAAAATAAGTATAAATTAATAAAAATAAAATTTTAGAATAAAATGTAGTATTTAAATTTCGAATAAGATAGCTGTTCTGTTTTTGGAACTGAAAGGATATGTTTATAATGTGAGCAAGTACCTTATATAAGAAAATGATTATTAAATCAGCGCTATTTTACGATTTTGCTTAAAAATGTACAAAATAAAATGCCAAAGTGTAATTTATTCAAAAAGTGTGTGTTCACGCAATATCACCTGCAATTTTCTTTAATGTTACACAATGAATGGAAAGTACTGTATAATTAAGTAAGATTTAAATATATGATATTAAAAAGATTTTAAAAATAAATTTACCCTTCAACAAGGTGCTCCAAGTCACCTCGGGAACTCGTGCCTTCGCTGCTGAGCGAGTCCGTTTTTTCGCTCACGTTTGAGGAAATCGAATTTCTTCTTTCCCTGTTATGTTGGTCGATACTAAAATAAATACAGTTGTCATTACGCGAATTAACAACGAGCCAACGCAAAGAACATACTTTGGCAAACCCGCAATCCGACGCTGTTTCACCTGTTGGGCGGTCAGCTGTTCAGCCAAAAGCTTCTGATAGCGCAAACCTTTGCAACTTCTTTCTCCTCGAAAAGTACCGTCTTCTGCTGTGGAATCCTCAATATAGATTTGATTTTCATCATTTTCTTCTACATTCTAAATAGATTATTCATCCATTAGCCAGATTGAAATTGACAAATATGTCAAATAATATAATAAATTTTTAATAATTAAATACTTACAGTGAGGTGATGATTATTGTTATTATTCGATTCGGTTCTATTTTTCTTATCTCCAAATAAATCAGCCTTACAATCCTCTTTCAACTCAGATGAAATAGGCATTTCTAAATATCGTTTTTTTGGCGGTTTGGGAACTTCAAGATTATCGTTTGCTTCATCCTCTGATGCAGGATTATTACTGGACGATTGATAATCCTGTGGTTTGGACTTTTGAGGGGTAAATAATGAACTTAGTCCACCTATTTGAGATTCATCAGCTAACTTTCCTGGCTGTATTGCCTCCTCATCCAATTTAGTTGAATTTAAATTAAGATAATCATGCTTTACTGTTTCAGAGCTGCTATCGGGTTGTGCAGCATCTGACTTTTTATTTGTTGGCCTTGTGTTTAAAGTACGAAGTGGAGGGGCTGGTAATTTGTACCATTTGAAGTCTGGGTTAGCATTCAAAAATGCATCTTTGTACTGTAATAAAAAATAAATCATATAAGTAAAACAGATGGAATAAAATATAATAAATTTTCCAGTACAATAATACATTTTTTTTAAACAAATTTTTTTTTTATAGAAAGTTAAAAATTAACTAATATGCGATTCTGTGAATTTTTAAATAAATTTATAATTGAATGCACAAATACAATGTGTTAGCTAAGCACTTATGTTTTGTTATCTGCGTGAATAATGTAGTTTTAATTTTAGTGTTGCACACTCAGCATTACAAAAAAAGTAAAGTAGAAACAATGGTATATGGAACTATTAAAATTAATTCATAAATTAAATTTTTTCTGGGAAAGGTACTGAATAAAATAAAGTAAATGATAGAATGTTTTTAATAAAGTAGCCTCTACCTCCTGGGCTAAATTAGTATAAGCCTGTTTCTGTTCTGTGGAGAGCATAGCCCACCATTCTCCAAGGACCCTTGTGACAGCACGGTTTTCTAAATGCGGCAAGCCAGTACGGACTGCAGCTCGATGTCTCTTGCAAAAGATAAGAAAAGCATTCATCGGCCTTCTTGCATGATGAGCAGGTTCATGCCCATCTTCTTCTTCCTGCAGAAAATTTCAGACAATTGAGTTTTGTAATCTCAGCAATGTATTTCATATTTAATCATTATAGTCTTTAAGTGACTAATTTAACAAAGTTAGCAAATCAATGAACTTTAAATACCCATATGTTTAATCATTATCTTAGTAATTTATACATAAAAATATTATCTGGCAATAAATAAATACACAAAAAGTAAATGATAAAATTAATTTTGCCTCGACATAGTAATAAATTTCGTTACTCATTTTGATTGGATAAGCTAAACCGACAGAGCAAAGAAAAAGAAAAAAAAGAAGACATTTTATTTCAATGATCAATGAAACATATAGATAAATAAAAATCACATGATGTCATTAAATGGATTTAAATGACAAGGAAAAGCATAGATCCAATATTGTTAAAATTGAACCGCTTGTCAGTCATAATGACATATGGAGAACAGAAATAGGAAATACAGTAAGACCAATTTATTTTTCAAATTGAATAGACTTTTTGCAGACTTAGAGATTTACAAATATGGTTTATCTATTAAATTCCACAGTGATTGTGACCAGCCATCACTCCCACAGTGTCTATGAAATTTATTAATCAATAATGCAACGTTCAACTTATGTAACTGACAAATTAATTTATAAAACGCGAACAAATCAATCTTTATCTCTGATCGTTAAAGAAAACAAAAAAATATCGCAAAAAATAATCCACTGTTAAGAATCCGTTCAACAGATGTCAATGATTAATTGCAGAATGTTGTGGAGAAAAAAAAAGCAACACAAAGGAGCGAGAGACTCGCCGCGTTTAATCCATAAAAGTACTTCGCGATACCGCGAGCTGGCCATATGCTTTTCTCGTCTAAAAGGGAAGGCGCTGCTCCAGCTCGCGCCTCGAAAAATCGGAGCCGCTTACACACATCAATGAAAAAGTACAAAAAAAGTGACTTGCACAAAGAACAGCCGACGGGAGCGACGTCGCGGAGGCCCGACCCCGCTGCGTCGCCCGATTTTCGCCAAAACGACGGCCGGACGATTCCCTCATCCGCGGCAGGTGCACCTACGACTCATCGTATCAAGTTTACGCCACGGACGACGCGAAAAAACCGAGAAAAAAAAAGGGGCGAACATTTTTTAAAAGATCGATGAGCGAATCGCGCGACTGCGACTCGGCGTATATAATCTCGTGTCGCATCGACACATAGAGCCGTGCGTTATACGTATATAAAGGAAAACGCGAGGGGGGAAAAAAAAATCGGGAGGGGAAGAGCGGGCCGTTATCTCGGCTTCCTTCCCGCGGACACGACGACGATGAAAACGGCGAAAACGATCCGCTCGGGTTGCGGGAAATGTCGCAACAACTCCACGGGGCCCCGCGGCTCTTCTGCGTCGGAGTGTCACTTTGACAGCTGTTCTCCGATTGTAAACATCGGCCGTCGACACCGAGCCCCGCGAACAAAGCCCGATGCCGTCTCCCCGCCGCGACCTTGGCTTCGTCGTCCATCTGTTTTACAGCGAAAATGACGAAAAAAAAAATGCATGCGAAAAAAGAAGTACACTCAAGGTCCATCTCTCCCCTTTTCTCCTACGCGCCTATAGATATACGCATCGCGAAAAACGAAGAGAGAGAGAGAGAGAAGTCTTTGTTGCACTTTCCATTTCTGGCGATTTAAAAGGCGACGAGGGAAGAGGTACAAAAAAAAAAATAAATAAAAAAACACAGGGATGAGGAGAAAGGAGCGACGGATGTGAAAATTTAAAGAGACGATGTGTGTATGTTTGGTGAGGCGGCCGCGACTATCGGGATACGTTGTACGCGCAGAGAGAGAGAAAATAAAAGGCCCGCGGGCCACTCACTTTCTGCTGATGCTCGTTGGCAGCCATATTCCGTGCGCACTGTGTGTTTTGTGTTGGAAGTGCAGCGCGCGCGAGCTTTGGCCGCGGCTCGACGATTCACTCGGCGCGAGCGAGATGCATAACGACGGGCCGCGATTTTCTGGCCGAATGTCGCCCGAAAAACGCACGCACACTTAACACACACTCGGGGCGGCTACGGCCAGGCTTATCTCGCCGAGGCGAGCTCCCTGTACTTTCCAGCTGTTTTTCTCCCCTCCCTCTCCTCCTCCGCCGCTCGATCCCACCGTCTCTCTCTGTTTCTCTTCTTGTCTCTGTCCTCCTCGCTGCCTGGCAGGTCTCTATATACTCGTGTTTTTTTTTTTTTTTTTTTTTTTAAGATAACCGCCTGTGTTGTTGTTTGACTGCCTCGACTGGCGGCTGTAGCTGTGAGGATGTATGACACTGTGTGCGTGGTGTGTGCAGTTCACTGATCTTCTCTTCCCTTTAATATTTCGCGATTATCGCGGCCAGTTGACTTTCTCTCGATTAGACACTTTTTGATATGGCGGGTGCGGATCTTTTTTATAGACGAGCTTCGGCAGCGGCGCGTCACGCGGTTAACGTCACTTCTTTTCCGAGGCTCTTGCGTTGTGGCTGCTAGTATTGTAATAATATATCTCGCGAGTAGCGGAGCTCCGCGCTTTTTGATAGGCCGACTCCTCCGAACTTTTTCTTTTTATGTTAGGAGAGACGCAGCTGCGATGCCTTGTATAGTTAGTTATATGTATGTAGATATACTACGTTTTGAATTTGGTCATTTGGATGTGTAACTTGCGTTTAAGCTAATAAAAAATCAAATGCTAGTATATATACTACTGTATTTTGAATTTCGCGCCACTTGCGCTCGAGAGTTTAATTATTATTGTTTCGTACGTATATGATCGATTTTTACTATTATACGTGATCGTTCAAATTGCCTTTTTTTTAGAAAAAAAAAAAAAAAAATTGGAGCAGAAGTTTCCCAAAATGCGCTTGGCCCGTTTTTTTCTTTAAAGTGCGTCGTTGGAATTTTCGTAGTCGTGCGATCGCTTAATAGGTGTATCCAATTTAATGGTATTTTAAAAAAGTAATTTCATTGTATCGATAAAACTTTCTGAATTGAGATGCTTAATTAATGATTTACTTTTGATTTTTTTTTACAGTTTAGTCAACTGTTATTGATTATTGTAGCAACTGTTATAGAGAATTGTTTTATTGTAATTTTTTTCCACTGTTATTCTATTCAATTTTTCTTGTCGATACTTTAATGTAGATTTCTTGTACTCACTTTACTGTTTGAAAAGTAAAAACTGGATTTGCAGTTATTTAACGGCAGTTTTATTCAATAATGAAATAATTAAATTTTATTTTACACTGGTTGTTATACAATACTGGAACCTTTAAGTAAACGATTCTCACTTTATATATTACACGTGTCACAGCTAAGACAAACTAAAAAGCATCAATAATTTTAAACTTTCATTATATGGTAATCTTTCTCTTTCATCATTTTATGACAAATTGAAGCTTGTATTCATCGACAAATGTTTACAATTAGAATATGATGAAATATATTTTAGCAATTTCTGTTAACAGTTAACACTTTTACAATATTTATCTTACAATATACATTATAGCTATACTGCCAGAGAAAACAAAACAATAAATATACATGATTATTTGTATAAACACACAGTGGTGAGTGTTTATTGTTTTGTTTAACATAACAATTTATTTCAAATAATACCATTTGTATACAGCTAAAAGATCAAAAACAATGAGGTCCTCAAAAAAATAGATTAAAGGCAATTTAAAAAAGTAAGAATAGAAACGAGTCTGTGATTGAGACTAGCCGGGAGAATGCATAATCTCCACCAGAGACTCATTGTACTTCAATTGTCTAATTAATATAGATTTAATAGTTTTTAACAAATCTATTAATGGCGCCCTTTAAAACAGTAAGTCTTCGTCGCCCTCATCAAGCATGTTGGCAACATTTCTGACATTATCTTTTCCAGCAGCAATGAGTGCTGCTTTTCGTGCTTCAGACTGAAAAAAGTTTTATTCATATTAATCATTTGTGAAATTTTAAATGTATAATTTTGAAGAATATATGTACCTTAACTTTAGCTGCTTTCTTTTTATCTTGTATCTTCTTCAAACGATAGAACTCTTCTCTCTCCAGTTCATCAAGCTCTGAGATAATGTAGGCCAGAGTTCTCTCAATCCTTGGAATGATGACATGCTCAATAGCATTTACACGACGGTTTGTAATCTTGATAACTTCATCAAGAGTGACAAAACTGGTCTGCAATGAGGCCAACTCAACCAACAGTGTTACAGCCTTTTGGTAGTTCTTCTTCAACTTAGCCAGCTGCTGACCACCTCTGGCCAAACCAGCCAACTCGTAGGTATCCGTACCATCCTGATAGGATTCAAATACTGGAAGATTGACACCTGCTACATTGTCCTTCTTTGAGCGAATCTTAATTTGTGCTTTTGTCACATTTTGTAAAACAACTTGATTGAAGTCTCCAGTGGCAAACTTTGCTTCTGCCAGAGAAAAGGCTGCTTCCTTCATCACTTCTCCCATTAGAGTTTTTGTCTAATAAATAATAGTTTAATTAAAACATTTATTCATATTTAGTCCACAAGATAAATGAACTATGGATTGATGAATTAAAATAAATTAGAAAATAAATTAAACTCACCTCGATAATTTTTCCTAAAATCATTCTGAAACGCATTTGCAGAGCATCTGCTTTTTTCTTGAGGAGACCATGACCCTTTTGAGCACCTGTTAATCGAGACTTCATCAACATTTGGGCTCTGTAACAAACACAGTTCAGTTCAGATTCATTACAAAACTGACAGCCTTGACTATTTTTATTGTTCACTAAAATGAAAATTTGAGGACAAACATCTTTTAAGAATTGAAAAGAAGGTAGTTAATATTTCATGCTCGTGATACCAAGCTATCGGAAAGTCACGAGACAAAGTTAAATTTTGCGCAAATAAGTAGTTTCACCCAAAGTGGGGTTACACCCAGTTTTTTCAAGCCTCTATTATCGAGTAAAACATCATATGTTGACTGAAGGTAATTTGACGAAATTACTCGTCGAGGTACCGAGTTCGTTCGGACGTATTTTTTTCATAAAAAATTTGCAAATACTTACCCCCGAGAGGGGAAAATCGGAAGTTTATCCTTTCCTGACATGTTTTCTGGTGCGACGAAGAGACAGGAATGAGATTGATCAGCTGACTTTGACGGACCGGAATGTCGTGTTTAGCAGTGCGGAATTCGCGGAATTGGGCCAGTGTGCCGCGAGATTCGAATGATTTGGATAGCATTTGGTGAGTGAATTGCGACTAAAATTGTAAATAAATAATTTTATTTAAAATTTACTGTAAAATGTTTAACAAAATTTATATTTCATAATTGAAAGTTAAAAATACTTATGTATAATTTTTGTCTTAAAAAATATACGTATTTACAATTTTTACATTATAAAATCTTACAACTTTAACTGTCCAGGCTTTAAAACTTGCCTAATATTCAAGTTTATTCTCGCCTCTGAAATGTAGGACTTAGCTTTGAGCCAGTCTTCACTGCAAGGGAACGAATCGTCTGTCAAATCCCAAGGTGCAAACTTTTCCGTTAAAATTTTTGGTACCCCGTGATATCTCAGTCTGGAATTGCCTGACATTACTACAATATCACCACTTCGTAAAAATATTGGGTATGCTGGATCTTCTACCTTAAGACCTCCAATGAGGAAAATGGCAGTTTGGCCAAAGCTTATAGAGAAAAGAGGAGCTTCAAGGAACACTTCAGAGTGGTCCGTGTGTCCTGCTAAAGTAGAATTCATCCTGTAATAATTGACAATTGCAGCTTCAGCTTTGAATTGATTAAAGCCTAACACTCTTGCAATATAACCAGTCAACTCTGATAAATCATTTGGTATTTCACTTTTCATATCTTCAGAGTAATGCTTAGAGTCCCAATTGTGGTGATATCCTAAAGTCGCCCATCTCAACTTTGATAACAGATCTTTATTTGGTGACTTCCTTTTAAATTAATAAAATAGTAAATAAATAAAACAGTGACTTATTCAAAAGAGGATATGAATTCTCTATCTCACCCAAAACAGGTATCCCACCAAGTTTCATTGTCGTTGAGCCATCCGTGTGCATCGATATTCAAGACATTTGGTTTACTCGAATACTGTTTCAAACATTTTACAATCCACCCTCTTTGACCTCCCGCAGTGAATGGATTTTCCACTAAAATTAGACCTACAGAGAAAAGGAAATTACTTAAAAATCAAATTCAAAATTACTTTTA
Organism: Sycophila texana; assembly: GCA_035582955.1. NCBI lineage: Eukaryota > Metazoa > Arthropoda > Insecta > Hymenoptera > Eurytomidae > Sycophila > Sycophila texana. Next base: position 18,840,344 of record JAWWEN010000038.1, on the reverse strand, counting down.
AAAATACTAATCTCTCTTACCGGGCACGTCAACGAATTCGTAAACATTCCAGCTCTCCGCGGGCCTCAACCCGAACTCCGTTTTCGAATGTCCATTTTCGGAGCAGAGGCACCTCCTAACCTACGCAAAAACATCATTATAAAAAGATAAACTACATTTTTCGACGATACAAAAAAAGGCAATAAAAAATAACCAAACTCACCGCCTGGCAATCGCTCTTCCTCACGTCGATCACATCTTTGAAATCGGGCGGCGGCTTCCGTGCCTTGTAATATTTAAAACTGTCCCTAAACATTCTGCCCACCTAAAATTAACCTAAAAATAAAGTGCGCCCGTGTCGGTGTCGCGCGCATCGCCCGCGCCTTGACCAATGGCATGGCCGCGCGCCAATGTTTGTAATTTACGAACGCACACATCAAAAGGCATCCGCTAAATCTTCGTCATAATAACACCGATGCGTGCACGCGAAAAGCAGAAAACGATAGCCGCCCGGTATTTTCCGTTCAGGCGGACCGAAAAGTTTGACCCGAGATACATTTCGCGCTTGACTTGAGGCGCGTAAACATTGCTAATGTATAGTGAGCCTCCCAGCGCCGCGTAATTGAGTGTCTGTTTTAAAATGAGGAAATTTATGCTCCCCGGCGAAGTATTAAGTTTAACTTTGAAACTAAGTGGAACATGGTAATAACTATTGGAGCGCGCGCGCGAGTTTGCTTTGATGGAGGATAGTTCGTTCGCGAGGCTTACAATTTATTGCGCGGATCGCTTAAGTAAATCCAATCGATTATGTAAATTTTTCATAATTGAGGAGCGGAAGGCGATAAAAGCTTCTTACCATCTGTTACTACTGATTTGTTTAAAACGAGTAGTTAACGCACTGGGTATATTCAGACCGGGGGATCGCATTTTAGAAAAAGTGTCAAAGTATCTTAGCATAAGTAGCTGGATTGTGCATTTCAAGTAGTTTTATATTTGTTCTGAAGTACTTTGCGATCGATTATTTAAATTTCTTAAGTGAGGTACTTGAATGGAGGAAAATGCAAATTTGGTTACTACTGAAGTCTTTGTAATAAGTAGTTGCATTCAGGGTACGGTAAGACCACGCCCGATTTACGTATCTGTATATTATGTTTCTGAAGTAGGTTTAATAAATTATTTCATTAGATTTCATTAGTTGGAGACTAAAATATGGTCAAAATTATATTAATAGATGTTCTTTTTTATACTGACATTTTTGCAAGTAGTTAGACTCTGAATTTAGTGAGATCGTATCCGCCTTATCCGTTTTTTTATAATTCTGAAGTAGATTTTAATACTTTATTAAATTTCAAATTTTTTAAACTGAAATGTGGGAAGAATTATATCATATAAGTTTATGATTAGCGGTTTTTTTTTTAATACTGACATTTTTGCAGCAAGTAGTTACATCCTGGATACAGTAGGACCACCCCAGTCTTTACGTATCCTATTTTTTAAGTAAGAATATGCAATCGTTTATTTAAATTTGCTGAGGACCTTGACCAGATAAATGCAAGTTTAGATACTGCAATTATACTTTAGATTATAATAATACATAATATACCCTAAAGTACTACTAAAATCTCTATAATAAGTAGTTACACCCTGCGTACAGTGAGACCACTCCCACTTTAGCTTATCTTATTGTTTTCTTAAGTAGACACAATCGATTATTTAAATTTCTTAGTCATAAAACGTAAAGGGAGAAAAATCGCAAATTTACATATAGTTACTACTGTGATTTTTGTAACCAGTAGTTACTCCCTGAGTACGGTAAGACCATAATTCATCTTGCTGTATTGTTTAAATTTTGAAGTATAGAACTTTATAAATATGTAAGTGAAAAAGTAAAAATGGCACAATTCGCAATATTTCGCATTGTTTTTAATAAATTGAGTATTGTAAGTAGATACATCCCGAGTACAGTAAGACAACTAGTCTTATACTCATATCACTACATTTTGCTTTTTCTCACAATTAAAATTTTTTTAAATTATTTAAATATTGTAACAGAAGAATTTATCAAGAGAAAAATGCAAAATTTGAAACCTTTATAGTAAGTAGTTATATCCCGAGTACAGTAAGACCACGACCAACTTACAGTATCTTACATCTATTTGCTTAATTAATTAATAAAGTTTAATCCACCTAATTTACTCAAGTTTTTATTTCTTTTTAACAGGCTCTTGAGCCACAGAATTTCTGTAATTCATTGCGTCGTTGATGAGTTTGTGCACGTAACTCTCGACCCCTAAAGCAAACAATTCGGTGGTTTCAAAAAAAAATTGCCCTAATACAAAAAAAGTAAGGGTAAAAAATGTAAACACCGTATCACCAAATGTTTCCAGATTAAACAAAAAATACGTACATACTTTATCAGTCTGGAACTGCATTAAGTAAGCCTGTGCGCGATAACAAACACACAAAAAAAAGAAAATATTTCGTATTTTGTGTATTTTGACATAAAATTACAAAAAATATTTGCTTAATGTACACTCCTATTTTGTGCGTATCTTTAACACAAATAATACGTTTAAAATACATTTTTTTATCTCAACGTAAAATTCTGCATTAGAAAACATTTTTAATCAATATTTCCAAAGCAATTAAAATAAAACATACAATCACATGAACAAATATTACGTTTTATTATTGTTCGCTCAATTATAAACAAAATAAACAAAATGTGCAGCATATTGATCAGATTTTTAACAGTGAACCCACACTGCACACTTATATATCACGAAAAAAATCCATCGTTATTCACAAATAAAATTTATATACACGTATAAACAAACCACAAAAAAAAATTCACAAATGTCCTAAAATTCGGGTCAGATATAAAAAAATCTCACAAGCAGATAAAATAATAAAAATAAATAAATAATAAAAAAAAAATTTCTTTTCAAAGGCGAGGAGAGTAAGGCGCAGCCGCGCGTCGCAAGAAGCGGGAGGAGAAAATACGGCGAGGAGCCGCGGGGCACATTAGCAATGCACGGCACGTACCTCGCGCTCTCGGAACAATTGCGCGCCCGTCTATCTCTCTCTCTCTCTCTCTCTCTCTCCTGAGCGAGCGGTTCTCGGGATCGGCGCGCGCGCCGCTGCAGCGATCGCAATCTAAGCTAAGGCTCGCGGCCTCCCGCGCTATTAATTTACGCGCCCGTGCGACTTGCCGAGCTTTCGAAAAGCCTTGAGGCGAGCCGCGGTGCGTAGATCACTCTTTTTTTTTTTTTTTTTTATTTAAAAAATTTTTTTTTAAGGGTGTGTTATACGCGACGTGCGCTCGCGTGACGTTTCGTTGTTGAATTTATTTAATTTATATTGTGGCTTGTATGGGGGAGGACGAGTGGATTTTGAGTGTTTTTTTTTTAATAGAATAGAATAATCGTTTATTGTAAATTACAATATTTACAATTAATTGTAAGAGAGAATAAGTATGTAGAAGAGAGCTGAGTACGAGGAGCGTAAGCAGTTATTCTGCGTACTTTTGATAGAATTTTTTATAAAGAATACGATATTTTTTAATAGAATTTAGTGAGAACAGGAGTGTATTCGAAAAATACAAGCAAGAAAATGTAGACTTTGCTTTGTTATAACAATTTTTTTTTTAAGTGTTAAAATTTGCGAAGCGACTTGGATTTGGTCTAGTGAATACTTATGCGTGTAAGAGATGCCTTCGGATTATTTTTATTCTTCATTTTCTTGCATTAAAAGAATAAATTTTCAAAATAAATTAGTATGCAGAATTATTTATATTCTACGGTATTTTTTTAAAATTGTTTATTTATTTTGATGAATTTAGAGCGCTGCAAAAGTTTGATCAGATTCTTATAATAGCAAAAACAATCAAAATATAATTTTATTAATAAAAGTAAATAAAATAAAATAAGCTCTTAAGTAACTACAGAAATTAAAAAATTAATTGCGACAAGTGCTAGGAATTCTTAAATACTCTATAATTGCCTAAACGATGGAAAAATTTCATCTAAATTTTAGCAAAATTAATTTATGATGTCTTGCAAGAAATATGTGTAAATAATTAAAATGTGAATTTGCGTGTTTTAAAAAAAAAAAAATAGTAAAATCTCGGAGAGGTGAATTGGCTTATGAATACTGATGCTGTTTAGACGAGCGTTGATTCGTAATTGCAGAAGTGCTAGATGATACACGGGACGTAGAAACGAAGTCAGCGACGCTGCAGAGATGCGTTTGCACCGAATGAAGATGAAGCGAGGAGAATCAGGACCGTGTGTGATTCTAACATTAGAAAATTGACTGCTTGCGCTCAACTAAAATTGAAACGTCGAACTATTTCTTGTTACAACTTACAAATTAAGAATATCTATATTCAATGTTTATTATTGTTAATAATGTTAGAAAAAAAATGTTTAGTTTCTTAGTATCATATAAAATTAAAACATTATATATAGTTATAATTATCTTATACATTGGCTAAAGTGTTCCCTATGTATTTCATTTCTTACATTTAGTTTTGATAAGTGTTTTTTTTTTTAAGTTTTAAAACTCCTTCAAGATTCTGCGCGTAGACATGCAATAATAATTGCAATAATATTACTATACCGAAGAGAAAAATTTACTAATCAATGGTAATCATTTTTGCGTCATTGTAATTGTATACTGTAAATCTGCTACTCTCCTGCTGACATTTTACGTGTAATATCTTTCATACGACTCATCTGTGCGTAAAATTCCCTTTTACGCACGCTTGGGTCTGTGAAAATGGTCTTTTTCTCTGTCGTTGCCTAATTGCACAATTCTTCTGCTACAATATTTAAATAATTGAAAAAATTATACTATCGCCGTACAGCCTTTTCATCTGGTCAGTCCACGGCTCCATCTACTGCAAACCCATAAAAACAGTACATTTCGATACAAGTGCGAGAATGTGATTTTGAATGTGATAAAATCACCTCCTCGCTCAAGTATTGAACCGATTTTTCGACACAACGTGCGCAAGATACGATTTTGCGCGGTTGATTTTGAGCGAGCGTGCGCAAAATCGTACTTTGCGCACGGCGTGTCGAAAAATTTCTTTATGCAACTCTGTGCGTAAAAGTGCCTTTTACGCACGCTTGCGCTTGATAAAACGGCATTTTCCACCGTCGTTGCATAAAATATTGTTCGATACAAGTGCTTAAATTGATTCTCGCTCGCGGATGATTATCACCCTCGCTTTGCTCGTGCGATAAACTCACCCACTCGCAAGAATCAACTTTTGCACACTTGTATCGAAAACTACTATTTCCTTACAGCCCTTTTAAATTTCGCCGCAAAATATCTCGCTCCCCACGCAGAATCCCACCGCGAGAGGCGTTTACGGGGAGAATTAGAGAATTAGGGGCGACCGGGCCCCGATGACTCGGTGCGCGCTCGATTGTTCTCCCTTAAGGCGCACGCATGCCTGACACGTGACTCGCCCGGCGGATAATTGAATTCAGGTGCTCGCGCGAGCGGCGCGATTTGCATGGCCGGCGGATGATTTGTGCGCGCGCGCGAGGCGCAGATATTCGGATGAGGCGCGGATTAGTCAGCGGAGAGGCTGATTGCCTGCCGATAGATGTGGGTCGCGGGTGAGAGGTGAGATTGTAGCGGCGTATCCGGTCAGTTCCTGATAGTGATGTCAGCCTCCAAAGCCGCACGCGGTCCAACCTCGATGTTGCTGTACGCTGATTGATAAGTGAAAGCGCATTTTGTTTTTGTTCTTTTTTTTGTTTTGTCATACTTTAAATTTAAGAATTTCTCTGTTGATTTGTTTTTATTGGATAGTTTATTATACTGCGTAGAAGTGTATGGTATTCGAGATTGGAAAAAATAAAAATATTTAGTAAAGGAATTATTTTTAGAGAGTCTCAGGTGATAAATGATAAGAGTTTTATCTTCTTAAAAGTGTTTTCGTCAGAAAGGTAGGATAACTGAACAATCGATATATGGTACTTTATCTCCAACAGAATCGCATATTGTTAGCGTAAATCATCAAATTACTAATAATTAATCTTTCTTTATCAATGAGTGATATAATGAGATTTACAGTGTTTGAGAAAAAAAAATGTTTAAGTTATATAGCCTATTCATATATACGTTAATGTAAGTTTTATTACCAACGAACTTAAACTATAGAAAATTGCGAAGTAAATCAACGGAACTGCAGTAAAAATAATGAATAGTTTCCGTTTTTTTTTTTTTTTTGTTCACTATTGTACGATTCTGTGACTCAACACGCATCATTCAAGACGAATTTGAACTTCTCAGAAGATTTCCATTGTCGAAAAAATTACTGCGATAAATATTACTTGGAATTTATTCATCACCAGTATCACATTTACTATGCTCTATTTTACGCGTTAAGCGAGTTTCATAATCCCGTCAAAAAAATTTACTTTCAACAGAATTTTTTTTAACGATTTTTACAATTTTGAGAAAAATTAAAGAATTTGCGTCAAATTAAAGTGAACACACTGCTTCGCAGTCTCAAATTTAAGGAGAGCATTATACAATTTTTTATTTTTGAATGAAACGTTTTGAATGAAATTTTTTACAATCTTTTGAGAAAAATAAAAGATTTAGCGCAAACTTAAAGTGAAGTTTCACTATAAGAACATTAAACGTTTTTTTTTTACTTTAGAATGAAACGTTTTATAATACGCAGCTATAACTGGTAGAATTTACAGCGACGGGTGTGCGCACAATATTTTTTCCAGCGATTATGATGTGAAAGGATAAATATATTCTTTTACCTGAACCGCGTGCGGCCAAACGCTTGAATGAAACCGAGCGTTTTTCCTTGAACGTGTAGTATATCGCGAGAGCCTGGCTATATAGCTGAATCGAGATTCTTATTCACAGTTTTATTAAAAGTGTAAACATCATTCATTAACATTTTATGTAACTGGTTTTCTTCGTGTCTCGAATTCTCCATTATTTTTTATGCTAAAATACGAGGAATCGACGACGATTTTTTCTCGTTTACTATCGTTGGTATATATACATATATATGCAATACGCGACTTTATATCGAACTCATCAATTTTGAAACATCACAGGTACAAGATTTTTGTATTTGCCCGTCAACGTTTACTCAGTTTCGAAATGCAAACTGAATTTTAATTATGTAAGTATGTAATTATGTATTAATGTCTTGTTTACCTTTCATTCAATTCTTTTTTAAACTACGAAGGGTCTGTCTCACCCGAACGCACTTTTTCTACTTAACGGAACAAGACGCTATTTCCTTCTTGAAATTATAATATCGCGATGAACCATTGCAATTTATTTCCTTTTAATTCTTTAAAGGCCATGTTTTGCAATTAAATAAATAAATAATTTATTTAATTAAACAATTAATATATTAATAATTAAAAGAATTAGAACTCAAAATATTCAAACTAAGAGATCAAAAAAATAAGCAGTCAAAGTAAAGATTCTTGAAAGAAAAGTTAACAATCGAAATAATAATAAAAATCTATAAAAGTAGAAAACAGAAGTGGATCAAAAACTGAAAAAATTCCGAGAAGAGTTTCGAAGCTTGCAACTTAAAGTGCAGCTGGAAAATAATAGACATCAAAGCTGCGTTCGAAAATTAGAAGACCGAAATACTAAGCCACAATTCAAAGGCAAAGCTGTTATTAGGCAAAGTAAAACTCTAAAAACTAGAAAATCACGTAGATGATACATTCATTGATTCTAATTTATAGAAAATTAAATTAGACATCGGAAGTTAGCAGCAAATAAAGCACAACCCTCCGAAATTCAAAAACAAGTTCAAAAAGAGATTCAGAGCTTGCAAGTATAGGTTAAAGTATAGATCAAAGATCATAAAGTATAGATCAAAAACTATAGAAAGTTAAAATAAAAATGAAAATAAGAAAAGCAAAATCGTTGATTATAATTTATAGAAAATCAAATTGGAGATCGAAAACCTGCAACTAAAAGCACACTGTTTAAACATTAAAAAAAAAAAGATCAAAAGGCATTTAATGCTTGCAATTCCAAGAAGAACTCAAAAACTAGTAAATCAAAGGTACGATGAAGTAAACTAAAAAATCACAATTGTTCATTCTAACTATAAGAAAATAAAACCGGAGGTTGAAAACTTGCAGCTAAAAGCACATCCACCTAAAATTTAAAAAAAAGCTCAAAAAATATAAGTATACAATCTACTAAAGCTTGCAATTTCAAGAATACCTCAAGAACCATGTAGATAATCAAAGTAAAAGCTTCAAAGCTCGCAGCAGCACGTGTACCTCCCGCAGTTAAAATTTAAAGAGCCCAAAATTTAAAAAAAGCTCAAAAAGATAAGTATACATAATCTAAAGCTTGCAATCTCAAGAATACCTCAAAAACCATGTAGATAATCAAAGTAAAAGCTCCAAAGCTCGCAGCAGCACGTTTACCTCCCGCAGTTAAAATTTAAAGAGCCCAAAATTTAAAAAAAGCTCGAAAAAGATAAGTATACATAATCTAAAGCTTGCAATCCCAAGAATACCTCAAAAACCATGTAGATAATCAAAGTAAAAGCTCCAAAGCTCGCAGCAGCACGTTTACCTCCCGCAG
>JAWWEN010000038.1:18799684-18831655 GCA_035582955.1 Sycophila texana | reverse complement strand
TTAAAATTTAAAGAGCCCAAAATTAAAAAAAAACTCAAAAAAAGATAAGTATACATAATTTAAAGCTTGCAATCCCAAGAATACCTCAAAAACCATGTAGATAATCAAAGTAAAAGCTTGAAAGCTCGCAGCAGTACGTGTACCTCCCGCAATTAAAATTTAAAGAGCCCAAAAAAAGCTCAAAAAAGATAAGTATATACATAATCTAAAGCTTGCAATCCCAAGAATACATCAAAAACCATGCAGATAATCAAAGTGAAATAAAGCTCCAAAGCTCGCAGCAGCACGTGCACCTCTCGAAGCTCGCACCTCAAAGCTCGAGCACCACCAGTCGCGCAAAGTAGCAAACAACCACAGCGCTCGGTTGACAGCCGGTGCGCGCCTCACGTCCTCCTCAAAGACGGCGGGAGGGTACCTACACCGCGTCCTCCCACGCCTCTCGCCGAAAAGCCTCGAAAAAGCCGGTCGCCGGCGCGCGAGCTCGCTCTCGAACTCCCGCGCGTCTCCTCCTCTCCTCCTCCTCCTCCGCACCAACACCCTCGCATCCGCGAGCCACGCTCTTAAAAAAAAAAATAAAAAAAAAAATCATAAAAAAAATTGAAAAAAAAAACCACGAGTCCTCTCTCCCCCACTACGCTCGCAGCAGGCGCCGACCAATCGGCGACGTCTCCGTCGTCACCGCGGCCCAATCGCCGCGGCTCGCGCTGACGACAGCCGCTAAAAATAGCTGGCGCGCCGCGCGGATCTAGGCCGCGGGTCCGCTCGCCGCGTCAGTCGCGCGCCGGCAGCCGCCCGCCTCCGAGCTGCTCGCCTCCGCACTGCAGGCCCCGTGAGTGGTGCGCGTGGCATCCACGACAGCCGCGTACTCTTCTCTCGCATACTGTCATATACACTGTTCTCGCGTCGACTTCGTTGAATTTTTTTCTGCTTTTTTTTTTTTTTTAAATTATTTTAAATTATTATTACAATTGTTGTTGTTTTTTTTGGTGTAACGACGCACGCCGGGCGCACGTGTGCGCGTCCGATGTCGGTGCCCGGGCGACCGGCGAGTCCCAGATCAGTTGTGCCTCGGTGACGACGCGCGCGGGTGACACTTGTGTGCCCAGGGAGGAGGCGGTGTCCCCCTCCTGACTGGCGGACTGAGGAGAGGAGGAGCGCCGGAGCCGCGAGCCACGGACTCGGAGCGACGGTTTGTTTATCGATTCATTCGAGCTGATGCTTCTCCTTCTTCTTCTTCTTCTTCTTTCTCTTCTTTTGAAGCTTCTTGCTTGTTGGCGAGCGAATGCGATTTTCGGGGCGACGATTAGCTTATTTTGGCGGTGGGGGTTGACTTTTTTCATTTTATTTGGCTTTGGGGATATATTAAATTTTGTAGCCTTTGAGGTGCGGGGAGTGGAATTTTTTGCCTGGAGCGATCGGAGAGGAATACTTACGGTTACGATTTATTTGAATTGTGTATTATTATTATTATTATTATTGTATATAGTCGCTCCCAACGAAGAAAAGCTCATTTGAAAAAATGCCGATTTGAATTTGCCACTTTTAAAGCACTAGAGAAAACTAGACTCATCCAAAAACCTGATAAACTTAGGATATCGTAACAATGATACCTCAAGTTTATCAGGTTTTGCAAGAGTTTATATTCTTTAGTGCTTTAATAATGGCAAATTAAAATTATAGGCATTTATTGAAATGTGCTTTTCTTCGTTATTGACGACCATAAGATTTATTGCATGATTTAGAATTTAGAAAAAATTAGTTGCAGATGTATCTTCGGCTAAAGCTGCGGCTTATGAATAATTTTTTCAATAGTGTATAGTAATTTTCATTAAACAAACGGCTTGATCTCGAAGTGTTTGCTAGAGTATTTAAGCTGAGCTTTTTTGTGGTATATCATTGCAGCTGTGACTTTTGTAAAAAGTTCGCATGATATTCATGAAAAAGAATTTCATGGTGCATTGGAATTGTTACCAATTGGATCACTTGATTCTAAAAATTACTGATTACTGGTTAGTGTACTGTATTTACCGGACTATTTTAAAAAACTGAGCTTTTTTATTGAATATCGTTGGAACTGCGACTTTCATAAAAATTTTGCATAATATTCACGAAGAAGAATCTCACGTTATACTGTATATTGTCATGTTATATTCTCACCAATCAGATCACTTGATCCTAAAAATTACTAACTACACTTTAATACTGTGTTTATCAGAGTAATTAAAAAACTTTGCTTTTTTTTTATTGAAAATCTTTGCAACTGCGACTTTCGCAAAAAAATTTGTAGGATATTCACGACGAAGAATCTCATTAAAAATTAATAGAGAGAAGTTTCATTAAAAATTGGTATAGCCTTGACTACTCAGAAAGTTATAAAATTTGCTAGTCACCGTATAAATTTCTCTGGATTTTTATTGTTTGTCCTCGCTTTAGTAAACACCATGCACCCACTAATTTTAAGTGAAGCATTTTCCTCCGCGTCAGAATAATAACAGTTTAATTAGCAATTTTTAAATAACTACTTTTTTTAACTGCTAATTGTTAAATAATTAAGTTATGTTGTAAAAAACAAAAAAATTACCACATTTATTACAGACATACTATTATCCTTATATTTATTACTAATACATAATTATATTATAAATACTAATAAATTGTGTACAGTAAAATCAAATGATCCAAATTTTTAGCGCTGATTATAAATCACCCATAGTCACGACTATATAAAAAAAATTAATTAACCAAAAAACCGATGCGAATAGATTGTAAGTTAGCTTCCTTAAAAAAGAAAACATTGTTTCTACTTCTTTTTTTTAAATTTCTTTTAACAAAAGTGTACAATAAACAAAAAAGCTTTCTCAACAGTCCAGTCGAAAATTCGCTCGAACGATCGACAAAGATCTAGACGTTAAATTTACCGCAGCGAGAAGAGATATCATCTCAACGCCGAGTGCATTTAAACGAAGGACCCTCTAAGAATATTAAGCGCGACGCGTGTACCGCGCGAACTTCGAAGTGACATGTTTCATGGATGTAGGTTAATGGTTGTGATGCAAATTTCTTTTTCCTCTTATCCGCGGCGGGGGGATGCGTCTAAACGCGCGAAACGACGCTGCATATATACAGTAGCTTGAAAATTTCTCGGAAAATGCGCGCGTGCCCCTCAAAGCGCCCACGCCGCTGCTTAATTATCCGCGCCTTATCGTTTCGGCAATTTCAAGTGTAGTATCGCATTAAACTTCGCCGGCCAGCGGGAAGTTTGAAACTTCCTGGAAGTCTTATCTCAGCCTTTTGAGAATATTGAATTTATTCACGTATCTAAAATGGAAACACTACCTCGTCAAGCTTAATTATTTATTAAACATGCGTATATTATATATGTGTATATGTGTAAAATTTTTTAGCACATGCATGTACGTGTACATATATATTATATATGTACAATTTATAATTAAGCGCGTGTACATATTTGAAGGTGATGGAGTTAAAAAAATAAAAGCAAAAAGTATAATACCCCCGTAAAAAGGGTTCATTTCGGTGTAAAAATACACTTGATTTATTTTTCTGATTTTTTAAATTATTTCGTACTGGCGAATATATTATAGTTACTAAGTTTAAAAAAAAGTAGCAACGATTAATTCTTTTTTTTTTTCGAACTTCGAAGCTAAAATTCATCATAGTACAAAATAATTTTAAAAATCAGAAAAAATTCACAGGTATTTTTTACTCCACATTAATATATATGTATAATTAATTATTATGCATAAGTATTCCTGTAGGGAGAGAAAAGATCTGCGAAAAATTGCATTATAGTCAATTTTAATGTCATTATGGAAAAATTGCAATAATTTCTTGTATATAAAATTTACTGTAGTTTTTTTCTATAAACTTACGGCAACTCTACCAAATTTTACGACAGCACTTGTAAATATATTTATATGTATGCACACGTGTCTTTACAAATTTATATGTATATTAATCACAGATGATAAAACTATTATATAAAAGTAAAGATTAGTGCCTCGCCGTCAACACCTTTAGGCAAAAAAAAAAGAAGAAGGGAAGGAATGTCTTTTCGATTAGGACGAGTGTCGCCATTAATTACACGGACTTTTTTTTAAAAAACTTTGCGCGCAGCGCGCGTCATTCAAATATATTATCCGGGCATGCAAATCGGAGATTACGTTAGCCGGTAGATATACGAAATTGAATGGAGGCACACGAAAAAAAAATAATATAAAACAGAGAGGGAGAGAGAGAGAGAGACGGAAGACGAGCGGCGCGTTATGCAAAAAGTAAAAGGGGCAATGCCGCGTGCGCGAATGCAAATGGGGCCGTACGGGCCGAATGTAAATTTCTGGAGAAGCCGCGGACGCTGACAAATTAAATGATTCGCAATCGCGAGGAAAACGTATGCCGTTAAAAGCTCGGCTGAATTTTCGAGGTGCGCTTTAAACCAAGTGATTCGGGATGCCCTTATTCGAGCGAACAATGGCCGTATATGATGGAAAAAATTAGCTTTTTTTGTGATTATCGCATAGAGATAAGGTATAACATTTTTCTTGTCGGTTATGATGGGAAAAAATTAGTTTTTTGATTGCGAACAGGCGGAGATACGGTGAGAAAGTGCGAGGCGAATGCTGGTGAATTGATAAGTTCATCTGCCGTGCAGATGCAAGTTGATATGCACGTGCGTGAGGTGTACGTGAAGGGTAAGTTGATTGAATAAATTTGCACGCATCGGTTGTTGTTTAAAAAAAATTCTAATGATTTATAGATATTTCTTATGAATGCTGCAGTTAAACAATTGGAAGATAATGTAGAAATAACAAATTTAATAAGAAAAAATACGTTTTTTGATTAGAAATTATTGAGTATATTATAATTCCTGATAATTTGCACGGATGTAGCGAATATTTGATTAATAAGCATATTAAATCAACAAAAATTACTATAATTCTCATAAGCCGTTGTAAAAAAAAATACTCCTCGTTATAAAAAAAGTTGTTACTTCTAAAAATTTCATAATAATATATCCATTCCATTGCGCGTCATTAAAAACTTTTTCAGTAAAAGAGAATAACTTCATTAAAATAAAGAAAAAAGAAATTGTACCAAAAATACACATTTCTAAAGTGTCTAAAATGAACTGAGCTCAGATAAGCGCAAAGGGAAAATCGAGTTCGTCGGCTGCGCGCACACATACATATACAAGAGCTCGAGTCCATTCAAGTGCAGAGTCACGTATACGCCGGGAGATAAGGGAAATTCCGCACGTGGAGAGTCGCCGTCATCTGGCCGCCAGCTGATTATAATTTGCTGTTATGAAACGGCAGGCGGCGCGGAAAAGCAAGCGCCGCATGAGGCAACGCCGTCGGAGCGGCGCGAGAACAGAAAAAAAAATCGCGTCCGCGGATCGGCGCGTCCTGCGGAATATCGCGCGGAAGCACGTCGACTTCGATGGCACTCGGCTCGAAATATAAAGTGTATCAAGTATGCGCTCGACCATTTTTCCTGGTAGACTTTGCTGCCCTTGTTCCACTTAATATCGTGCAGTTTTTATACGCAAATTATTTGAACATTTTGATATACATATTATTTAAACAAACAAATTTATTCACACAAATTATTCAAGCAAACGTGACTTAATAAATTAATTTTAGAGAGCAATTGTTTTGTTTTTTAAAGGTACAATGGTAGGTTTTCAGGAAAAATTTAAAAAAAAAATTATTATCTTTTTAGTGGAGTAATCAAATCAATACAAGAAAAAAAAAATGTAATCGTAGGATAATTTTTTTCTCTCCGCGTATACAAGTTGCGGTGATTTTTTATAAAAGATTTCAGTTGCGATGAAAAGTTTTCTGCAACTATTGCCAGTTAAAAATACGGTAAATTATAAGTGCTTATATTGATGGAATATAAAATTAAAAATAATTTTTGTACTAACACTTGTACCGATCATGTATAAGCTGCAAAAGAAGATTACATGTGTTAATTTATATTATTAAATACAAATTTATTATAAAAACATAAAAAAAAAATAATAAGTCTTGATTAATTTTGTTGTTTACGCAAATTTCTAACCGAAAAAACGCGAAACAAAAAATGGTATTAGGTAGAAATAAATATAGCTCTTATTAAACCAAGGAGAAATTAAAAAAAAAATTTAATTGCATAATGCCCAATAAATCAATATTAAAAACGAAAATATTTAGATTAAAAATTTATTTCCCTACTAAATCTACCGTAAAAACGATACGCACATTTTCATATCGCCTCGCATTTTTATTCACACATATAACACACAAAAACCCCCGCAGGCACGCGCATCAGACAATATTAAAATTTCTCAAATAATTGCAGTCCTAAGCGTCATAGTAATTAAATACACTCAGTCAATCACGCATCACCCGCACCTAAGTAGACACAGGCGCGTCACGTGCCACTCCCACGAAATAAAAGAAAAACCACACTAAAAAAAAAAAACCCTCCCAAAAAAACACCAATATCCCCGAAAAGAGAGTGTATAAAAAAAAAGAAAAAAAAGGAATCAAAGAGGAGGGAAGGGAAGCCGCGAAAATTCGCACCTAGTCGTCGACTCACGTCGGGCTAATCTGCCCCGCGGTGCCGAGAGATAAGGCGAGGCTCGTCGCATCCTCGCTCTCATTGTAATGCGAGGCTCGCCGTAGGCGCGCGCACACCCACGAAAACACGCGCGCCGCTCGCGATTCAAGGCTGCGCGGGAGGCTCTCTCGTGTGGCGCGCAGTCGATCGCCTCGCGCCGCATTATCTCCAGCACCTCTACAATGTCTTTCCTTTCCGCCTTTGTGCGCCCGCGTGACTGCGCCAATTGTGTGCCTCGGAGCTCGATTTTTTTTTTTTTTTATTTTTTCGCACGGCTGGGGGAGTGTTTTTTTCTGCGGGGATTCCCATTTAATAGCGACATTTTTTTTTTATTTTTTGTTTTGAGGAAGAAAACGATTGATTGTTAAATTGGTATAGTTCCTATAAGTGAAATATTTATAAGAGGAATTCTTTTATTTGTGGGAATTCCTGTTTAGAATCGTTTTTCTTTATTGTTTTATTTTTAAATAAAAAAAAAAAAAAAAAAAAAAAAAAAAAAAAAACGATTGTTATAATTGTATAAGTGACGTATTTACGTATAAGTGACGTATTTACGGGGACTCATGTTTAGAGTAGTATTTTTATTTTTTTTTTTGAATAAAAAAAGTTGGACAGTAATTTAATTAGTGTAAATAAGAATTAATAAGTGAAATAGTGAAGGATTTTACGTGAGAATAAATGAATATTCACTTACTCTTTATTAAAAGTCATTTAAAGCATGCATTAAATAATATTATGCAGGTGGATGAATTTTACTTATTTGCAAAATAGTTTTAGGTCGAAAGGTGTTTATTTAGAAATCCACGATTTTCCGCTTTGCATAAATTATTTATATTATTGTAGATTTTCGTAGGCGACTATAATAAGGACAGTTTAAAGATTAGGTAATGAACTGCTGTAGGAATTTTTTTATGTGTGTATGTTAAGACTTGTAGCGTTCAATTCGCCTTTTTTTTTGTTTGAAATGCAACAATATCATTGTGGCTGATAACGAATTATTTAGTCTACATATAAATGTCAAAATTTCGATGTATATTTTTTTGTTAAAATAAGTACGATTCACGCATCATTTCTCATCAACTACTTGTCCATTAAAATTTTCCGAAGAGTAGTTCTTGAATTATCTTCATTAAAGTTTGTTTATAACGATTCTAAAAATAATGTTTATTGCAAAAAGTATATATGACCGAAAAAAATCGTACCAGTATCAAGTAAAGTATAATACAATGTAGAAAATCAAGTGCGTCTGAGACACTACACCTAATATATCTGAATAATGATTTTTTTTCCCGGAAAGTGTCGTACCTTATAAATATGCAATATAAACGCGTTAGAAAAAAATTACCGAGTTCTATTCCTAGATTCCTTAAGAGGCAAAATTAATTTAACTTTCCATAAATTTTATCGCTCTCTAATGGAATAAATTAGCCATATTTTGTAAACAATATAATCAATACATTAATAAATAAGAAAAAGTGTTAAATACGATCAATCCCGCAAGCCGAGCACTAAAAGTGCTTAAAAATAGTAGTGTCATAAAAAAAAATCAAGTCATTTGTTGTTTTTGACCTCGCATGCATCGATAGATCAATCAATTATTGTGTTGCAACAGTCCGCGATGATAAAAAAAAGGAAAAAAAATGCTTCGCTCGGGTGTTTGTTTTTATTTTGATTGACGGCTCAACAACCTATTGTTAACTTACTAATATCCTTCGTACTATGTTAATCTACTTTGAGTGGATTATGGACGGTTTCGCGGCAAGTGGAAAGACACGAGGCTCGACGACTGTTTTGCACCTGATCAACTAGCGTTTCTTTTAAAAAGAATTTAAAATGTGCTTCTTGCAAAAAAAGTATTACATACATATTTATCTATTTTACAAAGTTTTTCGAAATTCACAATTTTTTCTATATTATTTTTATAAATTAAACATTATTTTATTTTTCTTAATTTAGTATACAAAATTTGTCTATAAATTGTTAATTATAGATAGAGTAATTGCAATTAGAATTAATCTCGTAATTGCTCACTCAAAATACATAGAATAAACTTAAAATATTCTTCAATAGTATTTTAAGAATGTCTTACAAAAAAAAAATTTGTTCTTACGATCTTTGTATTATCAAATATTATCAACGTAAACCAATAAACTGAAAATCTCTAAGATGTCGATTAAACCATCCCAAAATTTCTCATCGAAGCTAAAAAAATAAAAATTCGGCTAAAATCTCGCTTAATTTTTGGTCGGACCCACAAGATAGAGAAAAAAGTGCAGCGTCGAAATCGTAAACTCCATAAAAGTGTCCGTCGGGTGGCCGTAAACTGCCGCACGAGACGAAGTCCTCCCGCTATCGCTTATTCGAGAAGGTCCGAATTTATGTACGTCTCCTCCTCCGCCGCCTTTTTTTTTATCCTCCTTCGGAAGGGAGAGGAACGCGCAGGGGCCGTGACCCCGAAGAGCGACACTCTTCGCGTCCGCGCGGCGAGTTTTTGGCAGTCGAGACTTCGCGAAGGTTCGATTCGAATCCAAAAGGAGAAATATTCCTACTCGTTGTATGACTGGAGTTTGTCAATTATTATCATTGATAATGCCGCGCATATCTATA
Organism: Sycophila texana; assembly: GCA_035582955.1. Taxonomy (NCBI): domain Eukaryota; kingdom Metazoa; phylum Arthropoda; class Insecta; order Hymenoptera; family Eurytomidae; genus Sycophila; species Sycophila texana. The sequence goes on along the minus strand of JAWWEN010000038.1, from coordinate 18,822,424 downwards.
GCATAATACCTGTCCATTATCAGTCTTTTTTTTCCTTTTAACGATGACGCTTTAGTTACGATTAGGATAAATATTTTTATTACTTAGATGCAGGTAATTAAAATTGACTGTAAAACTTCTAATACTGTTAAAATTTATAAATAGAGTAAATTTATTTAAGCAATTTTTTTCTAAAAGAGATTTATAAAATTGAAATGTAAATAGAATTTTCACGACACAAGAGTGTTATTTTTTAAGATTTTTTAAATTTAAATAGAGAAGTAAATTCCTTTGAAGAGAAAAGGAAAACTTGTTTAAAACATTTATCGGACAGTTGTTACTATACATCAAGTGCAAATTTTCAATTTGCAATCTTATTATGAGATGCAAATTCCCAATATTCTTTTCAAATAATTTACTTTTACAGCTTAATGCGCCATACACACTTTTCTCACTCATTAAAATTCAAATCGAGAGTAATAGATAGTTAATTAAATTACCTATTACTAATAAATAATGACTTAAATCAACTATTTAATTTTCCACATTTTGTTTAAATTCTCAACAAAAAAAAAGTTCCAGTTATACTCATTAAAGTTTAATTGTTTTTTTAAACTGGTTTCTCAGTTCGTAAAAAAATCAGGAAACGTAAAAATTAAAATAAAAAAAAAAATAAAAAAAAAACAGAAGGAGGCATAATATCAGAGGTTTATTATCGAGCCGCCGGTGAAAAAGGCCTTTCCACATTACGCAAGCGGCGATTGTTATTGTCCAGTCGCCGTATGCAGAAGGCGATATTATCTGCAGAAATTGCACAAAAACGTGTGTGCTCCTTGCTAGATATTTGCTTTAAATTCCGCCGTTTAAGTAACTGTTCGCGACCTTAATTGCCGATTGCGTAAACTTTTAAGCACCTTTATTAACCTTCAATGTGTGCATTTAATAGTGCCTGGCGCTCCAGGGCACTTTGTTTTACATTTTAATGCCTTCCCGCTTCGTTCCCAAAGTTATTTTATACTGTGTATATCATTAAGTCGTTGAGAGAAACTATTCACTTTTGTCCTGGAAATTACTATTTAAATCGCTCCTCTGATTTAACTGATAGTCAGTTTCTCGTGCCTTTTTTCTACTTTTTATATAAAAAGAAAACTTAAAGAACTACTTCTTGTAATGACGTAAAAAATTATTTTAGATTTTTTTTATGCTGGTGAAGTATATATTTAGCCCGGAAGAGACTAAAACAGCACTTATTAAAATTTTAAATGTGCCTGCATTCATCTCCATGCATTGTTCCTCAGGAATTAAAATTTTGCACTCACCTGTTTGAAATTATTAGAGGTTTTTATGCATTTTGATATTTTTTTACTAATTTGTTCTCCTTTACAATTGTTCTCGTTAATATTTTTCATTTCATTTTGTCGATCTTTATCTTTCATCTAAGTATATATATTTTTGCGAATCGTCGATTTTAAAATCTTTAGAAGATTCATAAAAATAAAAAGTAATTTTTCAATTTATTTCCGTAATATAATTAGTAGTTATTTTTTTTAATTATTTCAACATTACAGTCACGCTGAGAATTCGATAATCAATTTTTTTTATTAATAAGATGAAATTATAAATTTTTAGTCGTGAATTGAATTCCATTAAAGCGAAAATACAAGAGAATCGCGCATACGTCCATTTTCTAGGCAACAACACCGCCATTCGAAATAATTACGAAGACTTTTTGTCAATCCCACATTCTTGATTGAAATTTAAAAAAAAAGGGGGTACTATAGGTTATATCCAAGAATGCAATCTCATTGTTCCACATTGGCAGAAAACAAAGAAATTCGAGGAACGAGGAAGGCGGCATTCCGCTCGGGGCCTTAAGAAAAAAAAAGAAGAAAGAGCGAGAGAATCGGTCGAAGGGAAACCGAGGAGGAGCCTAATGGTTGCCCAACCTTTTTTTTTCTTTTTCCTCGTTCGTACATCTCCCGGCGACCTTAGGAGCCCAGCAGCCGAAAATTTCGAAATCCGTGATGTATCCTCTTCCTTTTCGTTTCATTTTTTTCTGGACGAGGCCTTATATATATGTATCGTTGCCCAAGTTCCATTCATATTTTTTTTTATTTAGACGATTATTTTAATGCTTACCGTTTATTTAATTTTATTTTATATTTTATATTTAATTATTTATTGAATTAATTCGGTATTTATTACAGTTTATTTATTAGATTTTTGAAGTTGAAAGTGTATTAGAGAGTGTCTTAAGGTCAAAGGTTATAAGTAATGGCAGAAAAAAATCTTTCATCTCCGTGGCGTATTATTTAGAATATTTTAACGTTCATTTTAATGAATACTAATATAACCGTCTAACCAATGGAAATTGATAAATTGATGAACCATAAAATTTTGTTCGTTAGCCGAAATTATTCCAGAACCTTTTTGGTCAAAGGTTATAAGTAATAAATACAATAATTATTACACGACGTATTGTTTATAGTGTATTCTACTGTTAATTTCAATAAATAATTAATGATTAAATTTTTAAAAGCGCATAACTGTCTACAATTCGAAGTTTAGTTTAAAAAAATAAAAAAAACCTCACCTCGGACTTTATTTTTACTTTACAAAATCGTTGCAAATTCAAAGCTTAACGACTTGAACGCGCGACTGATGAAAAATGTCCGTCTCTCGAGAGTCACACGGCTGCGGTTAATTTTGTTGAAAAATTCAAGGCTCTGCCGTGCGTAGACACATTAGAGCTACAGCATTCAATTAAAGGAGCGCGCACTTTTCGGCTCGTCTTTTCTTCTTCGTTCGGAGGCCGTCGTTTACGCGTACCCCCTTAACCTTGCGCATCCGCAGAAGTCGCCGATCGATTCTTCACGCCGTGCCCATTAATCAAATTCGAATCCGGCAATTTTTCGTTAAAACAGCGAAGGCCACGATGAAGCAGAAGATATCATCGATCGCACCTCCTTACAATGCAATGACAAAAATTAATTATTCAACGACTTATTAATGTTTTTTTTTCTATTGTGGATATATTTATCAAATTTACAGTATACATCTACACAATTTTTCTTCGTAATACATAATCCTTTGTAATACACATAATTTATAACATTATATAAATATATAATGTTATAAATTAGAGTAGTAACTCAGTATGTTTATTATACTGAGATATAAAAAGTTAATTAAGGCAGGAAAATATATTAAATTTTTTCGAAGTTAGTAGCTATGTGATATATAAAAAACAGTCGTAGATATAATTTTTTTTCAATGAAGTATAAATAGCACGGTACCAAATCGTGATAATCCAGTTCGAATTGCATTATGACCCGTTCAACGGCCGAAATAAGAAAAAGGGAGAATCGACGAATCCGTCTGAAATGCGACTTGTGCGCAGAACCGGTTTTCCCTTCGCGCTCGATTCTCGAATATGAATTTTGAGTTTTGCAAAAAAAAAAAAAAAAAAGAAAAAATTTGCCTCTCGCTCTGCCCTGGCCCCCGCTGAATTTTCTAGGCGCGCTCGCCAGGATTAGTGGCCGCACTCAGTCTTCTTGAGATTGCGAGCGTGAATCACCTTAATTGAGCCGTGTATATCTGTCGGTTGTTTGCATAATTAACGGGTGTGACTACAAATTTTATCCCGAGAATAATTTTGATGTAATGCGTGCGTGTATATTTTTACTTGTGCGTTATTATGAACGATGAAAAATTTTCTAGGTGCAATCATCGGTTTTTTTTTTGCTGTTGATATTATTATAAGTATAAATTACACGGTTTGATGTTTTTAATTGCGATATGTTCTTAATTGCTGCTGGAAAAGTTGGAAAAGTGCGCGAAATTTACGATTGAATGTTATAAGAAAATTATGACGATTACATGCCAATTTGAGATAGTAGAGGATAATGGTAGACAACATGAAATTTTTTAAAGATGCATTTTTATAAAGCGTAATTTTAATAATTTCTCTTAGGTTGAAAAGTTTTACTCTTAGATTCGTAAAATACATTGCATTAAAAAAAATATAGATTATAAAGGAGGAAATATAGATTATAATGGCTGTGTATAATAAAAGTTATAACATCTTTTTTTATTTTTTTATTATAATATATGATACACAATTCCAAAATAAAAAAAAATGTCTGCACTTATATAGACAACGAGATTTCGTAATGTAATTCGAATTTATAATAGTTAAATTTAAAAAAAAGAAGAAATAGATTTAATTGCATGTTTATAATTATTTTAAAACTAGACTCAATTGTTTAGTGCTTCCAAAGACGTAGACGTTAAAATCGAATTTAGTTTCTTTTTAAATAACTCGGTTTATATTTGAAAGTATTAAAGCGAATTAAGCGATTGTCGAAATTCAATATCAATTGTAATTTATGGCATCTGCGCATCAAGCCACATTAACACGAACTGTTTACCGACCCCCATTCAAGTTCAATTTGAATTTAATCCTTTAAAAACCACTAAACGTGTATTTCAATCAACGCAAATAATCTTCTAATCCTAATCCTTTCTAATTGACGCCGAAAAACCGCAGAATTTCTATTTTCAACCAAAAGCTCGTGTTTAAATAAAAAATAAATATCGATCCGACCCTTAATTCCCACACGTTATCCACCAAACAAAAAAAGATAAAATATATTTTTTAGTATACTAAAAAAATTGTTGAAGTCTTATCGATGTTTGTGGAGCGGACCATCGATCAACTTTTTCGCGACCGATAAGGTATAATATCGCTCGAGTCGTAAATTCCCGCGGGTCCACGTGTCCTGTTATCAGATTTCGACCGCCGAAAGAAAAGGCCGCCCAGGCGATATAAAAATGCAGCTTTTGCCGCGCCGCTGAGAGGGGGTAAAAAACTTTTCTATCCGGCCTTTATAAAGCAGCGTTAATCTTGATTTACGTCCCTGAAGCGGCGTCTTTTGAAGCGGCGCGCTCATTATGACAATTACATGCGCTCGAGGAAAAGGAGGCAAACGATAGTCGCGATTATCGCCGCTATAGCACGAGCCATTATTAATCTCGATTTTCTCGCCGATTTCATTCGTAAAGAAAATTTTGTATTTTATATAAAAATTTTAGTTCTATTTCTTTTTATTATTATTATTTTTGTTTAAGAAGAAAAATTTTTTATTATCTCTAAGAGACGATGTTTATGAGTCCTCAGAAAATATATTTTGGTTCTAATGTGACAATGAATTATCATGAACCACTTGAAATTCTTATGAATTAATTTTATTATTTATTACTTTTGTATATTAGTTTTCTCAGCTATATTCTTTAAAAATTATGTGTACGTTTGTCTGACAGTGTGAGGCGGAAATTTTTAAAACTGATGCTAATTTTTATACATTAAATATCAAGTGACATTAAAGGATCTATCTAGAATAAAACCGAAAAAAATGAATAATTAAATAACTTGTTCTGCAGTTTGAAAGAAAAACTACGTTAATATTGTAAATTTGTATTGCAATGTGTAATGATAGTTGTCAATACAAGGTTATAAAGTAGTAGGTACTTTCACATGCGAGAATTGCAATTTTTTGTAATAGTGTATGTGTAAAGCTGCAATTTATGAACATTATGTTAAAAAAAATTGTTTTTTTTTTGTACTCTAGCTGCAAGATTGAACATAAAAGAGCACCAAGAAACGAAAAAAAATTCCTTCTTGATTGATCTAAAGTATATATACGATAACGATCTTTTTATACGAGTCCAAGCAGATGACAAGCGATTAACCTTTTTTTTTAAAAAAAAAAAAAACGACCTTTTTCGATTCGAAACGCAGACGCGAATCGACTCGACGAGGCGTAATTGAGCGTTATTCCGGCCTGTAATCGGCGATTCTACTAATGAGATCGGATGCGAGGCTAATCCAGTGGGCATTGTTCAGCGAAAGCAGCTTTTTGCTGGCATTTAAATGAATTATAAAAAAAGGGAAATAGCGGAGAGGATTGCCTAATTAATGCTATATTTCGCAAGTCACGGACGAAGGTGCGATTCGCTATATTTGTATATATAGTCATCCGAGAGTGTAATAATAGAGCTAAACATAGATTTACGGGTGATTTTTTATTAAACATTTTTCTCTTTATAAGAAAGTAATGACTCTATTCATTGGTCGATTAATCTCCTTCGCTTTTGTAAAGGTGATGTACATAAGTAAACTTTGCGCAAGCGTTTTAATTGCATATTCAAGGAAAAATTACGCTTTTATTATAAATTTCGCGCCTTTTTCTAAGCATGAACAATTCAAACTTGTTAAATTAAGTAATACTGTTAAACATTAGAGTACAACCAATATAATTTCGTATATACTTTTGCCTTTATCCAAGAAAAAGTGAAATTCTATTTTTAAATTTCGCGCCTATTTTGCGCGGGAAACTTTCAAAATTTGAAAAAAATTTTGCATTCTATTTAAATAATCAGGTTTAAAATATCAAATAAATAGTGTCTATAATACTCTAAGCACTCTTATGCCGAAGGAAGCCACAGACGAGGCTAGATTTTGATTATTCCAGATCAAGTAATGAGAAAAGCCTCGGTTTTTATTTTCGTAGTTTCTTCTCAAAGGCAAATGAGCGGCGGATCGTTAATTGTTGCATCATGCGTTTATCATTAGCATTACGGAATGAAAAACTACGGGATCGTCAATCATCACTTTTATTTGAATTTATTAGCCAACTTTTATAGTAGCTCCGACACAATGGACATGAGAAACGATTACTTTAACGATTTACAGCGCATTAAACAGTAATAATTATGCGCGACAATTACGAATTTCCACGAGGCGACGCTCAGCCTTTGGATCGCCAAGATGCTCATTTCAAAGTCAAATAATAATGGAACGCCACGTTTTTGTTTTCATGCTGTTACAATTTAAAAAAAAAATTCCCATATTATACTTATAAATTTATTGTATCACTGGTTACGTAAATACTTTTAAATTAAAAATGTACGTAAATTTTTTTTCTAATAAGTAGAATAAATAATATTTTCTTCTAATATTAGTAGAATTTAAATTCTCATCTATTTGTTTTTAGACACTTAGTAATTGCAGCCCCATCGTAATAAGTGTAATATTGATTAATCCATTCATTATGTACATTAAAAAATTCATAATTAACGCATGCAACATCACAAAATTTAAATTTTTATTAGAAATTTTTCTTATTCACTGAAAAATTTGCTTCCGCAATAAATCACCCTATATTTTTGCTAATCGATGCGTGTCTCCGGCTTCCTCGTCCGATAAACCACGAATTTCGCAATGTGTGTACAAACTGCCGCGATGTCTGCGGCGATGGCTGGAAATCCGAAACGACGCGTGGGAATTATAAAGAGCGGAGTGAGGCGTCGTAGCGGCAGCCACGACAATAACGCGATTATGCCGCGCGAGTTTCTTCATTACCGTGGAGCTGCGACTCCGTTTTCCCAGGCCACCGCCTCTCCTACACATTTACCACGAAATGCCCGGGGACTTGACCTTTTTGACCATATATTTATGATTATCGTGCGTCTTTATGCAGATCGAACAAATTATCGGCTTTCCAGTCGCTTTATTATGCCGCCTGTTGGTTTTTTTATGGCTGAATTTGCATTTATTTTAGGCTGTTTTAATGTTTCCACGAATTATACTTAATGCGCAGGTTTATGTAGGAAAATTCACACTTTGGACGGTATTTCGTAACCATATTTATAGGAGAGTACCTTTTTTTATCTCTTTAATTAAATAAAATTTTTCTGTTTACCTAATTTTTTAAATTTATTTATTTAAGGCAGTGATTTAAATAAATAAATTAAAAAATTAAGTAAACAGACAGAATCGAGACCGGATTAGACGCCTGAAGAATTTATAATCAGTTCTAAACGAACAAAAAGTGAAACAATTGTATTGTAATATCCATGATGGATAGAAAAGTGCACTCTTCTTAGATCACGATGTAAGGGCACAAATCCGGGCCGGATGTAAAATTTTCAGGACCGAAAAATCTGCGAATACCTAATATTCTAATACCGCCACTAATTTCTCGTGCAAATACAATTTTGAGGAATTAAAATACAACAGCCGACTTTCGCGTCTTATCGCGCGGAGCAGTCATAATTGCGGAGAGCCGTCGGGGCTTGTTTAACATTTACTTAGCGACAGGATTAAGCTGCCGTCTGCTGATGCCCGTCGCTCTGAGAAACCCACACTCTCCCCACATTTCACTGTCCACGAGGGTATGCGCACTCATCAGAGGCAGTTGCAATCGTCGTACATACATATACATATATACATTACATACATTACATGCATCTGTACCCACGGTTCCCATATTTTTCCAAACGCTTTAAAAAAAAATTACATCGTCTCCACTATATGTATATAGTTATAATAATATACATTAACAAACAAAAGAATGAGGCATTCATTTTTTAGTCATTTTTTAAAACGCTCCGAAGAACAGTATGGGAGCCCCCTTTAAAAGTGTATGTATATCGCTCGTCCATGAAACATTAAAGCGCGCTTTTTTCATGGGGCCAAAGTGCGCTCAAGAAACAAAGGCGTGAGAGTAGTAGTTTGAGATTAGTACGCGTCGCGTTGACGGCAAAAAAAAAAATTGTGATTTATGGTTATTATTCGAGTGGGCCTCTTTTTAGAGGCGGGAGAGAGAGATGGATGTGTATGTGTATGAATGTACGTGTAAATAAATTGTACGAGATGCTTGAAAAAGACTACCGTGGAATTTTCGTACAAAGCGTGACTTTGTGATAAAAGCCGACGGGCACAATGCGACGGCGGGGCTCGAATAATGGGAGATTATAAAACGAACGGGCAGCGTTGTAAAAGAGCGACGATTAAGCGATGGTAATTAAAATGGAGATTGAGTTTTTTTTTTTTAGTGAAACGCGCGTATATACGCTATAAAGGATTCTGGGCGCCGCGAGTGAAATTTTTATTGTGCTATTGAGAGATTGCGCCTCCGATGCGAGATAATCAAAATGTAATTAGCGACCGCAAGGTCGATGATTTTTTTTTTATTGTTGAACTGAAAAAACAGAACGTATTTCATTTTTATTTATTTTTATTTTAATTAATGTAGTTGTATATAGTTTTTATATTTAAAAAAATGCAAATAGAAAGAAATTGTTTAAAAAAAAACTCAAAGAAACTTATAATTGTAATCACTATAAAGAAATATATAATTGTAATTTCCCGGGCGAACGATGGAAGCTTCACTGCGTTTTATATACATACATGTACCTCTTAAAACCCTAATCAGGACCGAAAAATGTTTGATCCGGCCCTGATTTCCATCCTTATTATGGAATTCAGTAAATATACTTATGCTGGTCAAAATGCTGATTAGACTTTTTGGCGCCTAATCCTAAAAATTGCCCCAGAACCTAGTAATTTACGGTGAAACAAGTATAGTTATACGGACGAGTGCGAAAGGCGGGAAAAATTCAAAATTAGATCATCAGCATAGTGATTCGGCGCGGCGGGAAGTTATAAGCCAAATAAACATTTGAATCTTTCGAACGACGGGAGGTGGGCGACAGGAGGAGAAAAAAAAGGAGATGAGACTCGAGCGAAAGCTCGAAATAAAAGCAGGGCTTGCGGTTTTTTCTCCCGAGAGCTCGAAGTCAAAAGTCAGGCTGCAAATTGAGATTAGCCGAAGCGGCGTCGGGTTTCTGGCAGCCTCGCGGGCAGCGCGCCTTATGTAATGCCTGACCCAGGAGAACTTGAAATTTCATTGAATGGATACATTGTGAGGTGGTTGAATATTTTTTTTATTTATGATTTTCTTTTTACGGTTGTAATTATCGTTCGGAGAGTTTAAAATCAGTTAGGAGCGGACTATCAAATACTATGTTTGTGATGCAGGATCGCGATGGGAACTTAGAGTGGAAAGAATGCGAAATATAATGTAGAGATTGTGTATCGTTGAATGATGGAATTAATAACGCGCGGACCTTTTATTAAATTTTATTTGAGAAAATCTAGAAATACTCGCGTATACAGTCGCGTGCGTAATCTAAAAATAGGACGGTGGCCTTGAAATAGAAGATATATTTTAGTACTAAAAAATAATTGTTTATTACGCGCATAATAGAAATAAATATGTTTATTCAACTTGGCTTTAAATATATAGCCAACGTAACGGATTACTCAACTAAGATTTTATAACTTTATGTTTATATCTTTGGTGTTGTAAAATCTGTCAATGATAAATACATTAATTTTTTTTCGAAAAAAGAAAGTAATTAAAGAAAGGTTTCAATTGAAATTAAAAATACTTTATATTATATTGTATATATTTATCAAAATTTTCGTTTAAAGTATTTCATACAGAATTCATATGAAATCTAATCGTCAATGAAAAATGCATTCAATTTTTTTCGAAAAAAGAAAGTAAAGAAAGGCTTTGAAATCAAAAATAATTTTTATATTGTTTATATTTAACAAAATTTTCGTTTCAAGTATTTTATGCAGAATTCACGCGAAACATCGTTTTCTTCTAACCAAATTCTAAAAACAGTGCTTTTCACATGCAAATGGTCTATACCCGCAAAAATACACGTGCGTATAGTATAAACGAAAAAAAAAAAAAAATATTTACTTGACAAATCAGTGTGCGCATTAGCATCCATAAAGAAATACGATGTCCCAGTAAAAAAAAAATTGTGTGCAACGAAAACGATTCACCGACGTGCTTTTTACTGCCAGTTTAAAAATCGCGCCGCGCCGAAACGCTCGGGTTGTTTAAAAAAAAGGAGAAAAAGAATTGAGAGGAAAAAGAAACAGCGTTCGCGCTTAAAAGTTTGGCAGCCCTTTTAATTGGCTTTCTTGGAAACGAGTCGTAAAATCGGCTCGGTCGTTCTGTCGCCTGAATGACCGATCTGTTCGCGTATACACATTGTGTCGCTGCCGCTGCACTTATACACTTGCAAACGCCTTTTCGTGCATCGACAGTTTAAATAATACATTTGGGCTCGACGTTTAATTTTTTAATTAAGAGGTTTCTTCATTATTACCTTAAATTAACTCGTCTAACATTGTAAAATTGCAATCTGAATTTCTACTGTATTAATTGTTAATAAAAATTTTCATAATATAGTACGTAATTGAAAATTTTCATTGAAGTTAAAATAGCGGATACAAATTTATTATTTACTATTTAATATTATTAAAGCAGTCGCTTGAAGTGTGTGAAAGAAAATTCATTAAGACAAGAATTTAAAGTATGATTATGATAAATTTAACTGTATAAAAAATGTCGTTTTTTCAAGGATCATGGTAATTTTTTTCCTAAATATGTGCCGCATCTTGAATAATTTATAAGAAAATGTTCTTACATTTTTTTTAATGCATTTGTTTTTTTTTACACGCAATGAACAACAAATTTATCGCTTCAGTAATCAGTGGCGACTATTATCAGAAAAATTGCATTATAAAATTTTTGTAAAATTTATTAAACAAAAACTATTCTAGTAAGATACAGAAATTTTAATCTTTTTAATTAAATTTACCATAAATTATAGCACATATCGGTCCAATAATATCAGCTGTCTTTGCAGAGTAATTCACATATCCGATAACATTTTATGAGAACATTAAACAAGACTATTATAATATTATTAAGATTTTTTAATAGTACTTGCATTTTTTTTTTTTTTAACTGAACTGCATAAACAACTTCTGAATCGATTTCCATTTATTATTCATTTAAGAATTTACCAGGTCTCCTCAACAACAGAAACAAAAAAAAATTCATGCCTTATAGACTAAAAAAAACTAAATCAACTAAAAAACACTGCTCCGCATTTAACAAAAAATTAATTAATTAATTTCACGGTGGAGGCCACCCGCACAGGAATTATAAACAACTAGATAAATTCGCTATCAAAGACAGTCCGATCCTAAGCGCGTAAAATCGATCGACAGCTGCGATCGGCGCACAGCCGTGACCTTGGAAGGAACACCCGCAGCTCGATAAGAAGCCTGAAATCGCGTAAAAAAAAGAAAGCGAGAAACGTACCCTCATGAAGGCTCCGAACGAAAGTCGCGCGGAGGCGAGTGCACGTGTTGGTGCGGAGGCGAGGGGCAAAAAAAAAAAAAAAAAATAAGTGAAAGAGCGCGTGGCGTGAGTAAGCCGCGCAAGAATGAAAGATGCGCGAAGGCGACGCGTTTTCCCTTTTATCTCGCCACCAGCGTCTGTCTCTTTCTTTTTCTTTCTTTAATGCAGTGACGGGAGCATTGCATAACGGCGAGCCGATCGCTCGAATGTGTCGCTTCTCTCGCGATAAGGATGGCTTTTTTCTCTTCTTTTTGTTCCGCGAGTCGTGGGGGTTACTTACGTATATTACGTCTTTTAGTTTTGCGCGGATGAGTGTGCCTGAGTTTACGCGAGTAATTTTTTTTTTAAATTGTTATTATATAAAAGCTCCTGTATTATTGCATTGATTATTATTACGTTGTTTGATAAAAATAATATACGCTTGGTTTTTATTGTATGGACAATTTTGCGTAATAAATTTACTTCAAGAAGATAATCTGAAGAAGGAGTGTAAATTAATTTATAAAGTTTACAGTAATTTTCTTATCGAGTGATACAAAATGCAAAATTTTTTTTACCGCATAGAATATTTATTTATGTCATTGGTATACTCTTTTTTTAGATATAGATATACTTATGACCGTAATTGAACATAAATATTATAGTTTCATGCCTTTTTTAAAGAGGAACGTATAAAACGTCGAATATGATGTACATTGTTCGTAAATTATTAAATTTTTTTTATAAATTTTTTGTATTACACATTACACGGTGTTATTTTGAATCGCTTAGAATTAGTATTATTATAATTCAAAAGTTAATTAAAGCTATATTAAAAAGCTCTAAAAACTTTAAGAGATCTTTTCGTAACTGCATTTCAACGTGTATCTTGTAAAATAATTTTTAAATCTATATCTTTCAAAATAATCGAATAAAGAAAAATAGCGGAGCTCGAATAACTATATTCATTGTATATTTTTTATTGCAAACAATGTTTTTTAACAACGTCAAAATCGAATCGAGTATCGTAAACATGTAAAACTTACTCCAATATGTTAAATAATAAAAAAGTGATTTATTAATATATTTCTCCAACAATTTACGCTTTAACACAAACAATGTATAAATCAACATGAACAAGAAGAATAAAAAAACGAAGCCCGTCCATCATTTCAGCCTGAAAACTCGACAATTTTCTAAGCAACATCGAGGCGTGCCGCGACGCGGACAAAAGAAAAACAAACGGCGCGTCGCGGCGGGAAAAAGTGTGCAGAGCCGAGGATCGATGGTAGATCAATCAGCGGGGCGGTGGATGTTTAGTCTGGGCTTGCGGCGGCGCCTCGCCCCTTTCGCGGCGTCGCGCACCGAAAAGCGACCCGCGACAACTACCTAATAGAGATTGATGGGACGCCCGCATCCTCGCCGACGTTTTAGGGCTCGGCCTGCTCGTCTCCTACTTTCTTCTCTTCGAATTCCCTCGCTGCAGATTGAAAATTACGTTGAAAGCTGCACGAGCTTGCTGAAGTCTATATGGCGATATTTTTTTTGGGTGAGGGAGTGATATGTTAAGAGATTAAAGTTAAATATATTGCGCATGCTTTGAGGATGTATTGGAAAGCTTTCGTGTCAATTTCAGTTTCTGTATAATGTGAATACATAGAGAATTTTTTTTTTTTTTGTAAAAGTTAGGACGCAAGCTCAGTGGAAGAAACTTTTAAAGAATCGTGTAACTCTATATTTGTAAAAATAAAGTATAGTTATAAAATTTTGTATTAAAAAATGTTGCGAGATTAACGTAAAAGTTTTTTTTTATTTCTATAGTGAAAGCATCGAATTTTACAGGAAAAGCTTTAAAATGTTATGTGAAAAGCTCCGGATTTAGCGCGGGAAAGGCTTTGCAATTTTTAATTGGAAAATTTCGTATATTTTATAGGAAAATCTCTGCAATTTTTACAAGAAAAGCTCTAAAATGTTGCGTAAAAGCTCTGACTTTCGCTAGTAAAGCTCCGTAATATTTGTTGGAAAAATTTCGTATACATTTTGCAGGAAAATCTCATTTTTACAGAAAATTCACACGATTACATATTGACACGTTTTTTTTTTTTTTTTAAAGTAAGCTTCCATCGCAGATTTTACAAACAAATTCTTTTTACTGTATAGAATTTTACTGTACCGCTCGCAATAACATTGAATTAATTATCAATTTTTTTTTTTTATAAAAAACATAGTATGCACGCAACTCAATTATATCCTCATATATTCTTTTCGATTATAAAAAATCGCTTCCATCAGACGAGACAAAGGAGAACAAAACTAAAAAAGAAGCTTTTTTTCATTCCTCACGCAAACAAGAGATAAAATCAAACACAAAAGACATTTGTATATGCATATTCAACGACCGTGAATAAAAAATTAAAAGAATAATAAATAAAAATAAGAGACAGAAGAACGTCAATTAAAATTTTGCCGAAAAATCCAGACTCCGCAAACGAGCAGAGAAGCATACCCAAAGAACAAAAGAGAAAAGACGCGATAATTTAGCCGAGAAGGAGACGCGCGGCGTCCGGCGATTCCTTAGCCGGTGGCCAGTGCGCGCCGCGGCCGAGTTACCGCTCCATGCTCCGGCTCCCCTTCTACATTTGGCGCTCGAGTCAAATTTATGCTTCCTGCTGGGCGCACAATGCGCCCACAGTCTCCGTGCCGGACGCCGGATAAGCGCCAGTCCGTCAGACGAGCTCAGCCTCGAAACTCCGATCGCACCAATTTTTCAATTATTCCGTCTTGTCTGGATGATCGGGGACGCCTAGATGTTATCTATAAATTAAAAATTGATTTACAAATTTATAGTTTATATTATTACTTTATTAACAAACGAATATTTTTGTTGTCTAAGATGGCCACTATAACTATAACTAACCTTTGAACGTAATTCATAGCGTGTGGAATATTTTCATCTGGTTTTTTTTTTACTAACTTAAAATTAATAATGTGATCTATACTTTGTACGTAAAATTGAGTTATGTTTGTAGGAAAATCGAAATTCATTTAATAATTAATATAATTGTGAAGACTTTTGAGGTATCTTCTTATTTTTTATAACCAGTTTAATTCGTTATGATTTGATTGTTAAAATACAGTGCTATAGTAGTTGAGTAGCGAACAATAAATAATTTAAGCTTTGTTAAAACGTTTGCTGTGAATATTAAATTATTTAAACAATTTTTTCTATTTTAGTTAACTTTATAGAGACTTCACTTATTATTATCATGATTTTGGAATAATTTAATTATAAATTCTTGATAAAATAAACGAGTACTTCAATTGACGTTTGCATGAAGTAAATTCAGCATTAGTTTGTTAAAAAATGTACGTTTAGTTATTAATTTACTGGATTCTTTAAATCAATTAAAGATTTATATTGATAATAAAGGATTTTTTCCAATACTAATAAAATTGCCAAAAAAGCGTAATTCTAATGTACCTAGTACAAGTACCATAATTAAGTATCAGTAGTAAGTATAATCTTTCCGGCATATAAAAACAGAATTTCACTTTTTTTGCTTTAAAATCTTAATTTCATGAACTAAACGCACATCCAAAAATTAAAAACTCTTGAACCGACTTACTCCTGAAAAAACGTCTCAAGTCCTTTTTTCCCGGCAAAACAATAAACACCCATACAGAAAACACAAAAATTAGCGCCACAAACACCTTATCCACAGAAAATTACGAAAAAAAAAAACAATTTGTTCCACGAGAATAGGTATATATATGCTGCACAATGCAAACTTCTCGGAATCTCAGAAAATCCTCCTCACTTTCCAATTAGCCGCGTGTCTTCAGCTCCTCGCATATCGCATTCAAATTCTCCCCCATAAATATCCCAGCCGCTCGCAATAAACAAAGCAGGGGAAAAAGGAGGGCGACCATTGTCCATTTCCCCGCGGCCCATCCATCGCTGCGATGGTAAAACAATCGACGTTGATTTACGCCTCAATCCGCGACAAAGCGTCCATCAATCAAAAACCGACCTTCGCACTCTCTCGGCTCTGTTTGCAAAAAAAAAAAAAAAAAAAAAAAAGCGCGTTCCATGGGTATACCGTGCGATCCGCGGTCGCGCGAGTTATTAAATTATGAGCGGCGCGTCCCGGCGATGATGCGTAATAATCGATCTGGCGAAGGACGGGCGTCGCATTTGCATGAGAGCCGCGATGTTTGAAGGAGGAAAAAAAAGACGAAGTGCGCCTGGGGCTCGCGGGTGTCTGTACAAAGGTCCTGTGCATAACGCGGGTAAAGTTTCTCGGTATTGTTGTGTAATTGCGAGTGAACGCGGATTTTGTCGAACGTATTTATAAATAAACGCTGAGCGCTCGACGGCGCTTGCGACTTTATTAATTTGACGGTGGTTTGATGGATTTTCTATGGAGAATGGGACTGGATGTTTGTATAGGAAGATTTGCGCATGTATCGGTATTGCATTGGTTTACGTATGTAACTTTCTTTTTTTAATGTAAATTTGCATGTAGCTTTGTTTTTTTATATTCAAATACGCCGCGCTCGACTTTATGCTTATCCCATTTTACTTAAAAAATTACTTGATTATAATAATTACAAAACAAAGGCGACTTTGCTATATAAATAACTGTTAAGCAAATGAAACTCCCTGCAATAAAAATCACAAAATTTTAACGAATAATGAGTTTTTTTGACCTGTATATTGGAAAATAAATAAATAAATCATCGTCTCTTGAGGTTTTCAAAACACATGTACGCGACGTGACGGAAAAATTTGTTTAATGCGTTTATTCTTACAAATAAGTGTAAGAACAACTAATATGTCATTTCTTTTTGATTTTGTATATACAAGGGATTACGTCCCGCTTATCAAATAAAATAAAATAAAATAAAAATAAATATAAATAAATAATTAAAAAATCGTCACACGCTAAATCGGCTAAAGTGTAATGAAGTTAAAATTTACACTCGAAGTTTAAATTGAAATGAACTCCCACGATTACATTTTTCACTCAAATGTAGAATGCAAGGGTAAACCATAATCTATAAAATCCTACTCTATCAGATAGAAATTAAGTCATTCTAATCGTACAAAATGATTTATTTCACTCCATCACTAGAGTATAAATTTCAAATTTAACTCTACATAATAATTAACTATTCTAAAACAAGAGTGAAATTTCACTCTATTCGTTATAACGTGCAGATTCTTTTTAAAGCAGCCCAAAGACGCATCAGTCAATGGCCGCTGAGGCGAGATATTCGTTATAGTGTACAAGCGCGCGCGTCGTTTATGATCCATCGATCGTCGATCCGGCTAAAAACAGCCGCGCGCGGGCCGCGACTTTGTTGCGCAGCGGCGCTCGCCTGGCTGTGAAAATAGCCGCTAAATGAATTATTATGCAACGGGCCTCGCGCTCGTGAAAAGTAGGCGAGAGAGGCGCAACTCCGCGACGGACCGCCTGAAAATACCAGGCCCACAGCGCGAGCAAGTAGGCCGACGGAGGACTTCGGGGAAGTGTCCCGCGAGATTTGCCAAAAATCGCGACGAGCGCACGACGTCCGTTGTGGTGTGTACACGCCGCGATAGCGCGTCTGGCCGGAGGCATTAGCTTGACGGCCGCTGACGCGGGATTTATCTGCGCGGGCTGCGCTTTTACTGCAGTGTGCCTACGCGCGAAGAAATAAGATTGAGCGGTTGATGGGAGGAATTTCGATCGTCATGTAAATTAGTTTCGATTATTTTTATTTATTTATTTTTTTTTTAATCAATTTTTAGTAACGTAGTTTTGGTGTAGTGGTTATGACGAATTGACATTAGTATACGGTACAGAGTGAAAGGATTTACTAAAAATTACATTAATCAATTTTCATGTTCTTAGAGATACTGAAATTATTACTGGAAACATTACAATAGTTGCTTGTAAAAGTTAATGTAATTCTAACCGATGTAGTTATACACTAAGAAAAAATTTAGTTGGATTAATGATTCGCGCTGTTAAATACTTCCAATCGAAAAAAAACTGTCAATTCAACAATTCCACTGTTAATTTAATAGTGTCACTGTTAATTTAACATCGAGAGCTTATTTTGACTGAGTTTTTTGTTATCTTAACGATACTTCTGTTCAATCAAAATTGACGCTGTTAAAATAACAATTTTTTCTGTTGGAAGTATAATTTAATAGCGCGAATCGTTGATCCAACTAAATTTTTTTCTCAGTGTAGCTCTTATAGTTTTTACAATAAACTACTGTTATTTTTTCAAAAATGTGAGCCTATCAAGACGTTATATACGATTGAGTATTGCAATTTTTAGTAGCGAATTTTTCTCCGTGATATGGAAGCAGGAAAAATTGTTTATTTACAATATTTTAAATTGCAGTATAATTATTAATAAACTCTAAGAATATTTTCAGGACTTTTTAATACAATTTTTAATATACTTATTTTTTTATTTAACAAATGATAATATTATTCTACCACTGCGATTAAAATTTAATATTGTTTGTATATGTTTAAAAAATATATTCTGTTTTAATTTTGGCTAATTATTACGTGGCGTTTGCTGCTATACCAGTTTAATAATGGAAACGTCGATTTCTGGTACTACAAATATTGCTCGCTTTATCTTCTAGTTCCTATAAATACTTTTATGCATATACGTATAAATTTCTATAAATTTTTTCCACAAAATTTCGTTTATGCATACAGTATACAAAACTTCACAATAAAAAAAATATTATATAAATCGCAATAAGCGTCTTTTTGCAAGCACAGCTGTAGCCATATTGTATCGGTGCTTTTATACACTGAGAGAAATTAATTTTCGTAGGAAAAGTTAAGGTTAAACACCGCGTTGAAATTACATAAACAAACGTAATCGTGGGACCGTTTGAAAGCTCTGGAAGTTTTTACAGAAAAATTACTGTAATTTTTACTGAGCTTTTCTTGAAAAAATTACAAACTTTGAGATTACAGGTAAAAATTACAAGGATTTTTTCGTAAAAATTTCAAATGTTTGCAGACTGTTCTACAATTACATTGCATCACGCAATTTTTACAGAAAAAATCTGTCAGTTTATTTATTACATTACACAAAAATGTTAATTTTTACCCTATTTTTTCAAAGTGACACATACTTTCAGCACTTAAATAACGATCCATCGACAAAACACATATAAGGAAAAAGGAAAAAAAATCAAAACGTTCAGCGGAAATCCATTTTTCTAATAAAAACTCCCGCATAAGCTTTCCCAACTGGATAAATTACCCGAATGAAAATTCCTCGCCTGGAATCTTCTACATAAACTAGCAGATCGTTGCGCAAACCTCATCCGCTCGCGGGCGATTTGAGAAAATACCGCGCAAATTAATTAAGCGCCTCTCGATGCAAAAAAAAAATAAATAAATAAATTAGAAAAAATAATTCAACCTTCCCTCTATTAATAAGCCTTTTTGCCGCGTTCAGTGCTCCCGATCACCAGGGAAACACCTGTTGTGCCCGCGAGGAGTACGCGCAGTCTGCCAGAAGAAAAGAGAAGCGAGATCAAAGGCGCGCCGACGGGAAGGAGCGCGATACTCAACTCTAGTGTTTATTTTAACTCGAATTTCCTCGGCTGACAGTGACGATAAATCCGGGCCTGGGCGCGAGGTTATCGGGGCGATGAGAGTCTCACTCTCCTCTCGCGGCTGGGGTGCCGCCCCCCTCGAGCTTGCGGCCGTTTTTCTTTCTTTGACTCGCGGAGAAAGGCGCGTTCGTCTTGTTACCATCGGGTGTGGCGTGACTTATGCTGGGATGCTGGGAAATATGAGTTTTGGGGCACAATTTTTCGGAGCTTTCGTGGAAATTTATCGGTGCCTTGTAATTTCAGCGTTTACTGCGTGAAAGTACCACGATTTATGCACTTCCTATTTTTTTACATTCATTTAATTTTGACTTTAAGGATTAAAACGAATTTATTTGAAAATAATTTTGAATAATTTCCTACAAACATGTATAATTATTAATTTCACACATTTTTTATGTATTTTGTAGTGCACTCTATTTTAATTTTATATAACATTCTCGTAATATCACATCCTATAATAAATGTATCTCCATATTATAGCCTCGTTATTTACATAAAATCAGATCGATGTTTCATAAAAAAGAATTCCTTGCAATTTTTAAACTTTCTTATAACCATGTATAACGGCGCAATGACACAACCATTTTATTTATTAAATAAAAGAGGTTGCAATCGAAATTAATTTCAATTTTAAATATACCTAAAGCATTGCGCAACATAAAAAACAGGATGAAAAAAAGAAAGTGCGAACAGCCAATAGGCATCCCCAGTCGAGACAGTAATTTTATTAAAAACAGATGAATTTATAATGCAATAATAATCCCATAAAAATGGGAACATCAAAAGCCATGGGAGACGTCCGTGCGAAATATTTCTTGAGAAATGTCCCGCTGATACACGATAAGCTCTTTACACCTTTACTAAACTATTTTAATGGTACAATAAAACAATTCGGTCACGGGCACTAAATGTCCTGTACACAATTTATTCGAGTACTTAAATGTTTTTACGCTGGGTACCTAAAACTAAAAATAATCGACGATTATCGGAGCTCAACGCGCGATGCAAATTTTTTTTTTGTCGCTCTTGTATAACAGAAGAAAAAAGAAAAAGAAGGAGAAGTTATTTTGTTATTTATCTCGTAATTCGTGAAAAATCTCATTGTTTTGACGAAACAGTTCGAATTTCTCGACTTCTACTATACTTTCTTAACTTTTGGTTAATCTCGATGTAAAAATAAACCGAGTGATTTATGTTACCGAGCCTCTGTGCAACGAAAAAAAATTCTTGTTTACTTTTCCGTTTTATTAATACTCGTAAAAATAATATCGGAGAGCGCGATAATCGCGCGTTAAACTGACAGAAAAATATAAGTTTCGAGGTATTAACAATTTCTCTTTTTTTTTTTTTTTTATTTACAAACTATTTTATTCAATTACATGTATAGTTTTATTTGTAGGTGTGCAAAGTCTGAAAAGAAATTTATTTACCAGATTGAAGTGATACGTCTTAATTAATTAAAAAAATTAAGATCAAGTGAGATATACTATATACATTTTTTTTTTAAATTTAATTAATCAGCCCACTTTTTTTCTCCAGCGCAGTTTCCATAAATTATTTAATACATTCAAATGTATACACATCACTTTAAAATCTAAAAAATAAAAAAAATTCATCTCAACTACAATCTCAAAAAGTCTTGCTCCAATATAAAATCTTAAAAAATAAGAGAATTAAATTCTTTAAGACCATCTGAAACAAAAAATTAAAAAACCTTCGAAATGCTATATCTAAATGAGTAACGCATCACGTACTCTGTACAAAATCTACTACAGTTTCACAAAGAGAAGTTAAAGGAAGGAGCGCGTCGTATTTTTAGGGGAACCGACGGCTAATCGAATCCCCGTCCGTGGAGATTATATGGCCCCGCCCGCGGGCGCGCGCACCCATATCCAATACAACTCCCGCGACGCGGAAATTGGGTCAGCGGCTAGATCCTTTGTTCGAGCGCCTCTTTACATCGACGGCATTTTTTTCGGCGCTTAATTTTTTTTTTTTCAGAGTCGCGATTAGTGAGGCGCCCGGGAAACTCCGGACGTTGTTTCATTATAATTGTCGCGTGTATCCACGGAGTTTTGATTATTTTAGTTCGAGTTTCGCTTTGGAAGTATCCGCAGGTGACGGGAATTTGTATAAGAAGAAAAGAATTGTTTTTATAAAGACTTGAAAAAATTTGTTTTGTCCCGAGGTGCCGAAAGATTATTACTATATTAACTTTTACGCAATGAAGAAGATGGAAAAGTAGAAATGAAGTTATAGTTAACTTTTATTATGAGAGTAACACTGTAAGATCATTTAAAATTGTAATAAACTACTTTTTACCTGACGTTTGATTAGCGAAATTAAATTCAACAGAATGAAAATGACTCCAATCAAGAAATTTTTCAAACGTGAGTTATTTTGTTGTTAACTGGTTTACTTTTCTCTAAATTGAAACTGTACAAGCATCTTCTTCATGCACTGATATAAAATAGACATGAAAAATATTCTTTTATTATACGGGACAATTTAAACGTAGTTCTTGTCGAATGAATATTTAAAAAAAAGAAACAGTTTTGTAATATATTTAACACACATATCATTTATTAAGCAAATTATAAAAATATAAAAAATTAGTGACTTCGAAAAATTTTATTGTTATTTATCTTATGTGCAGATATTATTAATGTTTTACTAGTGCATCTTTTTAAAATAAGGGACATCGTCACTAACCAATTACGATTTTTTTATTTATTTATTTAATATCCACGTCAATCGCTTTAATTCTTCTAAAATCGCAGCTGCTTATGCTTATATCGAGTACACGCAGAAGATAATTAAATAAAAAAAATTACTACAATCTTTACTAAAACATCACAAACTCCAGAAATAAAAGAAAATAGTATAATTACTATCGATAAACCCAGTAAAATTTAATTTAAATATTATAAAATTTACTAGACACTGTCCTCGTTTTAGTAAATACTAGAGTAATTTTCAATGCAACACCGAAAAAAATAAAAAGTAGTTCTTACTGTTTGCACAGTAGATTTAACTGTAAAATTGGAAGTAAATTTAACT
>JAWWEN010000038.1:18747778-18799584 GCA_035582955.1 Sycophila texana | reverse complement strand
ATTGACATGGAAGGTCATTTTTTTTATGTATCATAATTTCCGCGAATTGACTGATTTAATCTACTCCTTCTTTTTTTTAACGAAAGATGATATAATTCTATAATAGAAACACATATTATATAAATAATTCTTAAACGATAATTTCATGAGAATTAATACTGCAATTCTACTTTTTCTTTCGTCAAGTAGTGAATTAATATCATCGCAGAAGCATCTCGATTATGTTTCGTTTATATTTATACAAACTTTTATGCAAACATTTTTATAAAAAAAAAATGATAATAAGGTATTCAATTAGCTTCGTTCGACAAAGGTCAAAAGAGGAATAAAGAAACGGACTTACAGCAGTGGCACAACTTACTACTTTTTTGTTTTAATTTACGCGTCGTTTTATATATTTGTTTCTCCTTATCATTTATATACACAATTTACGAAGTCTAATATACTTTTTTAGTTTTTTACCTTTTAAGTGTTTAAAGTTACTTGTTTTCTTTGTAGTACGACGCACCGATAAAAACAGTCCTAAGGACTCGAGTCATGGAGCCTCACGCGGGAATTATGCAAAAAATTCGTTTGAACATGCTCGCTCGAGTCGTACGCAGTAACCGTATCGTAAGAAAGTCAGCTAGGAATTAGCTTTTTGTTCTTCGTTATTATATCGTAAAACGCGTGGAAACGTACAAAGATTATTTATTTATTTATTTTTTGTTTCATTCGGTAATTTTTTTTTATGAATTCCATTGAAATAAAATAATCAAACGCACGGTTGGTGGGACGGAGTCAAATTCGAGACTACACGCATTAAAATTTTTCGAGCGGACTTCAATTTTTCCCCTTTACAGGTATATCCAAAAAAATGGAGTTAACGCTAGTGAGGGTACACTGAAAAAAATGTTTGCAGATTCAACTAAAATTTTTGGTTTAATCCTCCATACAAAATTATTTAGATTTTATTAAATATTTAGTTGAATTGACAAATTGAAAAATCGATCTATTTAAATATTTTGTCAATTTAACTAAAATTTTGGTTGATTAAATTAAATGTTTAGTTAAAAAAAAAAACTAAATATTTTCATAAAAATTTTACTTGGATCTACAAAATTCTTTTTTCAGAGTAGTTAAAATTACATGCGCACTTAACGTTGATTTCACGGAAAATAAATGTAACAATGAAATCTTTGCTGTTCTTTTTAGTACAGTTTCGGATATTTATATATATATTAAACGTAGAAAATAATAAATTTTCTACTGCATTTCCCCTGTCTTAGAAAATAAATATACAAAATAGTTACACGGCGAAAACTGTTTGCTCTAAGAATATTACGTTGCACGTTTTTTCAAATCCCCTAGGTCGAAACAATTTTCATTAAATTACAATTAAAGTTAATTTTTTCAGTGTTCTACTTTTAAAGTAACAAACGATCTCGATAATTGTGAATTATTTTCATTTTAAATTCTAGGCGCACTCGAAAAAGAATACAATCCCATACAAATTAAAAATTATATATCCTAGTATGTACAGCGTCGCCCATTAGTCTCCCTTATAAAATATGATAATACGGTTTAATTATACAAGAAAAATCTAAATTTTTATACAGATTACACGACAGTTATGAAGTTTCATTTGAAGTATGTTTAAAATACTGTCTCGTATGAAATTGTAGAATTCCTCGAGTGACTGTTCGATAACGTAATCAAGCGTATAAAATTACATCATTTGAAAGCACGACAAAATTTCAATGTCAAATTTACAAAGGTTACACCTTTAATCAAGCACAAAACCTGAATGAAGTACAGGACTGAGAAACGAAGTAAGAGAATATTTTTTAGATTAATTTCTTTTGATATTTTACTTCCTGCGGCATTGGAAATGCACACAAAACGAGAAGAGGATAGAATTTATACGCCTACACTGATATAAACGAACGATAAAAATCGTAACGACTGTATAATGAATTTCTCATTTTGCAGAGTCTTTCTCAGTCCCTCCCTCGGTGTACAAGCGTTTACGCGTACATATGTACAAATATCAATATAATACGCCTCTAAACAATAAACACTTTGCTACTCCGACGACTAGAATCGTTCAGAGGCAGTTTGTTCACCCGCACCGAAACGACGGTTATATATATCTCCTTTCGAAGCAAAAAAGAATTTAATAACTCACGTTTCCACACTTCAAAATTGCCTTCGCAGCGTCAGCTAAATCCAATTTGATCGAAAATTAAAACACTAACAAACAAAAAATTCATTGAAACAAGCAGCCGAGTATCACACTGTCCGCGAAACTTTTTTAATTAACAGTTTAAAAATTCCTTTCCGCAAAACTTTGGTAAGCTAACAGTTTAACAATTCCATTCTGCAAAACGTTTTAAATTTAAACAGTTTAAAAATTCTTTTTCGCTCTTCGAAGAGAATTGCGTTCTCGTGGGCGAAGCTCCGGCGCCATATTACTGCTGATATCCGTTGGCCTCCTTCGGTTGCGGCTGCTGCTGCTGCTGTTGCTGCTGCTGTTGCTGCTGCTGAGCCTCGTTGGTCGCTGTGCTGTCGATGCTGTAGCCCGTGATGCTGTCCGGACTCTGGAGCGACGCCGCGTAGAGTGGATTCACCGGCGTCGAGTTCACGTCGAACTGCGTCGAGTCGTACACGCTGTGATTCTGCAAGAAAAACAAAGAAAACTTCGACTTTTTTTTTCTCTTTTTGCGAGCGATAAAAGCGAGAGCTGACCTCTGTATTCTCTTTTTAGACGGACTTTTTTTATTTTTAAAGATAGTCTTGTATTTGTGATTTTTCTGTGCGTTTCTTTTTATTCGTTAAAAATAAGAATGGTAAGTTGACACGCAGCGAAAAGTAATTTGGCGCATGCAGGTGATTTAAATTTAAGAGATTTGTTTATAGTTAAGTTCGAAATAGAAGAAAAAAAACATTTTTAAAATTTTTTCATTGCACCTCAGTGGAAACTTTAGATACTTTAATGTAACATTCAAAACCTAGGCAATAGTAAGTGTACGCATTTTTATTACAATCCTTATGTTTTTTCGGTGTAAATCAATTATAAATTTTATGTACTATTTACACTAACAATTGCCTTGATCTGTGTCAAATAAATAAAACAAACTATATTTACTAGACCAATATTCGTTTAATCGGAAAATTTAAGATTAGTCGAAGGGTATGTACAAATGATTAAAAAAGTAGAAGGCAAGAGTAATCACTTTCGATAAAAGAGAAGAAAAGAAAATCATTTGATTGATTTAAAAAGAATTATGGCGCATCACCATTTACATAACGAACAACAATTTTTTTATGCACTATTCACAAAAACAACCTCTTTGGAGAGTCTAAAACTATTGCCTAAAAATCATTCAATGAAAACATTTTTTCTTTCTTTTTGGCACTTAATTGTTCATAACATTCAATTGCAACGCTAAATAAGTTGTAATGGAATCATTCAACACGATTGCCTTGTCAAAATTAGTTCATTAAAAAACTGAGTTTGAAATGATAATCTTCTTATGAATTAAAGCTACTTCTTAACAATTATTTAACGTATTTACAAAACAAAGTGCGCTGTTAAACACACTTCACTAAATTTTCAACGAATAAATTTGATCGCACACTACAATACTGTTTCTAAGTTCGTCAAATCACAGAAAAATTGTGCGCCGACTTTTCGAAAACCATGAAGTCTTTCGAGACAAAAAAAATATACATTTAAAGTGCATAACAAGAACCGAAACAAAAACCTGTTACAGTAGGTTTCTCTTTCGGTTACTAAAATTATTTACAATTTTTTTTTTTTAATTTTCATTAATTATTTTAGTATCAAACCCTTAAGAAAATCATCTCAAACTACAATTTATCATTAAGAAACAAAGTCGGCTTAACGAGACCGAGATTCAAAATCAGGCACAGTTTAAATTCACACGTTCAGTCTTATAATAATCGGCTAAGATCCCCTAAAGGGGAAAGATTTCATAGCGCTTCGCTCCGAGCTGACGAGTAGGAGCCAGAGTCCTCCTTGGTGTCCGTAGGTCTCTGAGGCAGCATCTTGACTTCGAGCCCATTATCGTCACTCTGATCCTGATCGTCATCGCCTTGCTGCTTGAGATACTCGGCGGCAGACTTTTTCTCCTCGGCCTTGATCTCCTGGCTGTCCAGAATATTGGAGAGCTCACTCCGCAGCCTTGGCGAGCTGCTGCTCTCGCCGAAGGAGAAAAGATTAGCCCTGCTGTCGTTGGCTACCGGTCTAAAGTCGAATTTGCTGGCGGTGCTGATCTGCCCGGAGCCTCCGGCGGCCAGCCTCAAGTCCGGCACGCTGGTGCGGAAAATTAAGCGCGACCTAAACTGCGGCTGGCGATGCGGCGACAGGAGACTCGCGTGCGATGAGCTGCCACCCATATGAGGTTGTGGGGTTCTTGGACGAGGGGAGGTATTTAGGCACTGGGAATAAAAGAGCGGCGCATAAAAACAGGGAGTATGGACCTGGTATATGTAGTCGCTGTCCGTCCTCAGCGATGAGAAACTCTGCTGGTGCGGCAGTGAAACCGTATCCTCTTCCATTGCGTCGTCCATCTGCGGCTTGTACGAAAACATCAACGACGGCTGCGCTACCCTGTGAATTTTTTAATGATTCTTTTAAATTGACTTTTATAATTTTGCAAAATAAGCTCAGTGAAAATGAAGTGAAAGCCAGTTATAATAGGCTCGTAAATTTATATTAAGAATATATTAAATTCTTTTGTAAATTTTAGTAAGATAATTAAAATTGTAGGCAACGTACCCTAAAACTTCCGTAAGGAACGTGTGGTACACCAGTGGTGTGAATCCCGTCAAGTAGATTGCAGCTGTTAAATCGACAACACACAATCCTGCAGGATTTTGAGTATAATTCAATAAGCCAGCTCCTACAGATTGAACTAAGTCCAAAGTTGCAAGAAGGCCGGCGTATATGTAAAATCCTTTTCGACCTGTAAAATAATATTTAAGAATTTGTTCAATTGTTCATTATTAAAATTTTTCATTTGGCTAAATTTCAACTCACTAGGGAGAGCAACTCTCTGACGTAATCTTGTGTAAGGTAGAATCAGTGTAAACATATATATCTGAAATAAACGAATAATAAATTGCATTGAACATTTTTAATAAACAAAAATAAGACTATTTATTAACCATTGTAAAAACGATGCTGCTGCAAAACCAGAACATCATTCCACCATGACCAAACACATAGAAATCTCTGCTTGGTATGTGGAAAGTATCATCAGGTAATACAAATTCAAGAGTCCCTTGAGATATTGTAAAAACCAGAGCTATAAAAGATGTTGCTAGCAAAACTCTTCGTATACTAGAGCGACTGTCTAAGTTGCCTGAAATTCATTCAGATATTCTAAATAAAGTGACCTGCAATTAACCTTATCGGCATTCTAAATGAATAATAACAGCTTAACTTTACCAAATGCGAGACTGAAGATGACAACACTCATTTCTGTGGAGAGCAAGAAAAATCTAACTGTAACCCACAAAACTTTGTCTACTATACCACCAACATTTGTAGCAGCATTGACACACATTGACACTATACAACGAATAACTGATATCACAACACTACATACGACAAGGCCGTAAAAAGCCAAGTATATAGGACTGCTCGTTGCTCTCAGTTTGAGCCTTGCTCGGTTGAATCGTACAGCGATAAATAGAATGAATAGTATATTCGGTATTAAAATGATTACATCCCATATTCGCACTCTGTAAAATACAAAAGATATTATTATTTCATCTTTAACAATATTTCTGCTTAAAACTAAATACTAACGTTGAATCTTTTATCTCCTTGTAAAGTATTAATTTACAAAAATGTTCCTCATCATGAACAGCGGAACTTATGTTAGGATCTATCGTTGTGCTCAAGGTACGCCTATAACTTTCAGAAACCTCCATCTCCCCATCCCCGTACATCTTGAACTTTCTTCTCTCAGATAATTGTACGCTCTCATCTCATGATGCCTAAGAGATTCCCTGTGGAGAAAACAGAAGGCTTTTATCAATAAACAAATAGACGATTATGAAACTACGTCAGAGTTTTTACGCAAAATGTTAATCCTATTAATCACCGCTCTATTGTTTATAAATCAAACTGATAAAGAACTTTTCACAACTTAAGCAACAACAAAAGCAGATATAAAGCGAGCAGCTCATAAATATCCTTTTCGCAGTGAAAAAGTTAAAAAAAGATGCTTATGCTCGATCAATATTCGACAATTGTTCTTGAACAGTGGAGCGGACAACAAAAAAACTCAATCCTCCACTGTATCACAGAGACATTCCCTCGAGAGGCCTCAAAACAATCATGTGATAGTCTTTAATCTATTTATAAGTTTAATATCAATAGTGTCATATTGATTTCCGTGCAATAATTTATGTGCCGTCAAAATTAACTCCGCTCACCCGCAGCCTCCGCGAGTCTAGAAACTCCAACAGTAGGCCGAGTTCGTGCAGGGCAAACAAAAACAAAGCACACCGAAACTGAATCACTCATGAGTCACGGGAATCACTGATCGATCCTGGCACTTATCAGTCACGGCGATTCCCTTATCGCACCTCACCTCAAAAAGCCTCGCTCCGACCGAGTTTCACTTTCGCGCAACAGTCACTCGCGGCCCCAACGCTAAAAAGTCAAACGAACAAAAAACGTTTAAAAAACACAAGGCAATAGGAAGCAGCGAATTGCAGGCAAAAAAAAAACTCCGCGTCAGCCTAACCTAATCGCGCACAAGTAGGTCTTCTCTGGGGTCGACGGGAGGAGGGGGGGGGGGGGACGGAGGAGAGTCGACATATACGAGAGGGACATATTCGTATCCGTTTTACCTGAGACGGGGTCGACGGCTCAGGGCTGATCCTGAGACTTGGGTAGCTGCCGACTGCGGCGCACACGCCAGAAGTAAATGCTCCAGACTGTGTATTTGACAGCGAGAACGAGCAGAAAGACCTGCACCCCCCGAGGCATCGGCATCGCATCACCTGCCCCCCCCTCGCGAGCCACTATCCCCTACTGGCTACCCCTTCCTTCCTCCAGCGTCATACGAGCGCGAGCGCCGCATGGGGAGCGCTCAAGCTCATTTTATTCTGTATACCTATATATATACGTACGTGTGTATATTTACCTATTGTATAACCTCTCGCCTCCACTTTATATCTTCGCAAAAAAACCTGCAGTGTGTAACGGGAATTGACCGGTGCTTGTACGATGGACGCGAAAAATGAATATCCGGTGTACGATAATTACTACAAAGGATCGAGCAAAATAAACATTGACAATCACTTTATGCATTACAAGGAGACGATCAGAAGGTCCGAATTTCACAAGCACTTTGAAGGGGACAGTGATGCATTTAAAATAGGGGTAATTGGAGATAATGTTGACGAGGAGAAGTATCAGTTGCTGGAGGAGTACTGCAAGGTGGACAATTTGACGGTGGACGGTGAACTTAAGAGAATGAACAAAGTTGCTTACGAGTGGTCAAAGGATCCCTTCGATCAGTCCTTTCTTGATAACTCATTGTTGAACACTCTGATCGCTACTAAGAAAAGGAACTGTCTTAAGAAACATCAAATGTTTTTGAAGTACAGAGGAGAAAGACCGATTATTTATGAGTCGAAGGGAGTGAGTGAAGGCGCAGCGGTACTTACACCTGAAGAGGATCTTTTAGTAATTGTCAGGATTTATGTTCCTTTTACCAGTAGGCAAAAACAGAGCGTTGGTGCTTTGGGAAAACTTTCACTTAGCAGTGTTATTGCGTTACCTGGATTTCAAACTTTGGATAAGTTAAAGGACATGATAAGCTGCATGTGTGATCATTCTGTTTCTAATGAAATCAGTGAGACTCCTTATAAAAGCAATTTTGTAAATGCTAAGGATGTGTATAAATCAGGGTTTTTTTTTATTGAAGATACATTTTATAATGATTTACGAGATCCTAATAATAAGGATAATAGCAAAATTGTCAGACAATGGCTAGCATTGAGGAATTTTGGTACTTTTAAAACTGAAAGGATGGAAACTACAAGAATAGATAGTTTGGTCTGTAAATTTGGTTATCCATGGGTTTATCAACATCAGGGAGATTGCGAACATTTAATTTCATTCAGTGATGCTAGATTAGTGAATGGAACAGATGAACTGTTAACTGATTGTTATCCTCGAATTGTGAGAATTAAACCGCAACCAAATCGGTACTGCATGACTTGTGGTATATACAGTGTTACTTGGGTCATAACGAATAATGATAGATTACCTCATGACCCTTGTTTATTTTGTGATTCCTGTTTTAAATCTTATAATTACATTCAAGGAAAAAAAGTTGGCTCATTTAAAGCATATCTATATCCGTATGATTGTAATTTAATTAAATGTCAAAGTAATGATATTAAAAAAGGAAAACGAGTTTATTCAAAATCTACAAATGAGAAATCCATAAATATAGCAAATACTCAGTCTCAAGAATCTCTTAAAGATAAAACCACTTCGATGGATACTTCTTAATACCAAAATAATTACAGTTTGGCTGCCATATAGATTTTTCCACAAATACCTTTTCCTATAAATTATTTTACTTTGCTCGAATTAGAATTTATGATTATATTGTTAAAGTTACCAATTAGTCAAACCTATTCCAACAATGAGACTGAATTCATGTAATGTAAAAAGATCATTGATATAAATATATATACTATTTTTGTACAAATTCATCAGTATCTAATTTGACAGTTATCATTCTTTTTTGTAAAATAAAAGATTCATAGTATAAGATAAATAAATAAGTCTACAAACAAATACATACTTCGAATTTATTTAAGTACTACTCCTTTCTATGTCCAAATATTGAAATCACTTAGTTTTTTAAATATTTATTTATTTATTTATTTGTTATCTATCAGAAAAATTGCGTCTCAAAAAATAGTAAAGTGAATATAATAAAAAATGTGTATACATATAGATAATATATATACAAATAAAATAAGTAAATGGACCTCGTGCAATACTATAATAATAACTCATTTGTGGTCCCAATGTCCTAAACAAATCATATATTATTAAATATGGCTCCTTATGACTACTCTATACATAGTACAAATTTCGTAAAACTAATGTTTGTGGAAGACCTTTCTCTTGTAAACATTTAATTTCTAGTCTAGAATTAAAATCCTAATCTCTATCTTATCACACATTGTCTTAAGTTCTGAGTATCATAAAACGAATTTCATTCTTTGTTCGTCAGACCTTTCATAAAATATTACAATAAAATTAACTTTTCTTTTTCACTATTGCGAAGCTACATAAACATGAAAATATTTACCAATCTTCAAAGATAATGTTAAGATCTCAATTGTGGCTAATCAAATTCTCTTCAATTAAAAAGTATAAATTACAAGTGTAAAGTAAAGAACCTATCAGTGATTGTTCTTAGATCCAATACCGCTGAGAGTAAACACCTCATAGTCAACAACAGAAAAATAATAATCGCTCATGAGAATAGAATTCGACGCGTGCTCGCCATCGTAGCTGTGAGGCAGGTTGCTGTAGCTGTCAATATTAATGTTGCAATTGCTTGAGATGAGGAGATCGGCACCTGCTCCAAAAATCGGTCCGATGTCCGGATGGTAGCAAATAGCGAAAGGCTTCTTGACGACGTCGAACTTGGTAGGTGGAACGTCTTGTTTGTTGATTAGCGTAAATAAAAACGCCTTGTCCGATGGAATGTAATGGTGACCCTTAGCGCTCGTCTTGCCCCAAGGTATGTCGCTGAAGCCTCCGCAGATCTCTCCCCTCGTACCTGCAAGGTTTTTTAATAAATTTTTAATACAATTAGTTTTTTTTTAACTTCCTATGTATTTTAGAAACTAATTATAAATTTACCGAGGGCAATAACGTAGGTAGGCGCGACACCGTCACAATGCCGGTGGAAGGCAGAAGCGGCATAGCCGTGGCTGGAGGCGCGATAAATGAGCCGCCAGGATTGCTTTGGAACGCCGTACCACTGATTCAGCAAACGCTGGAAACCCATTTTATCTTTTGCTAGGATCTGCGAACCTGGAAATAAAAATGGACCTATGCGTGGCTGCAGCCTCTTGTCTGAACATATATCCGCGTGTTTGTTTGGTAAAGCTGCGTACCTAAAAAATTTTATTTTTTATTATTTAATTAACAGATAAGAAAGAGAATTAAATGTTATACTGTATCGACTACATACCTATACCTCTCCAGAGATAATTCTATTGGAACTGCCCCTGTGGGTTCCACTTCCTCTGCAAATACTTGGCTATCAATAAGAAGTAGTCTAACATGATTTATAACTCCACATAAGTGTTGGCATACTCTGGCTCTTTCTTCTTCGGTCCAGTGCTGAGTAGGCTGTGTCACTCCAGCCTGATACTTAGCCCAGTTCAGTACTGCCCTCCATACATCCTCCTCTTCCAGGCCTAGGTAATCGGAAGATATAAGCTTGATTACAGCATCTTTAGGAAGATTGCAGAAAGAATTGGTCTTGACAGTATCTATGGCATTTTCACCAATGTAAGCAAAGCATCGTTCTATAAAAGACGAGCAAGCACCTTTGCCACCAAGGACTCTTTCTTGGGCATCCAATGCAGCACTGAGAAGAGTACAGGCATTTCCAGGACTAAGTGTCACTGAAACATGTTCTTCGCAGCTCCTCCATAACTCTTCAACTCCTAGTTCTTGTGCAAGACCCAACATCTCAAATATTCCACTATCTTGCAACATTATTTTACCAGTGTATATGTAATGAATAAATTGTCTAAAAATTTCTGGATGAGCGTGAGGCATCCGTATAGGAGCAGGATTGCCAGCAGTGCCAATTCTCTTCCCTGATGAAAAATTCTTACATCGTGCTTGCATGATTATTCTGTGAGCATAAATCGGAGTTTCTTCTCTGCCCAGAAGAAAAACAATATCAGCAGATTCCTTTTCTTCTGAAAGCCTTGCTAAATCTTCCAAAAGTCTCAAAACTCCAGCTAAATTAGCATCTCCTGGAAGGACTACTGAACCTGCAGAGGAACTTACAGCAACTGCTCTGGTCCCCATGGTTCAAATGCACTAAAAATGAAAAAAAAAGTGTCGCTTTAGTAATTTTTCTACAAAATTATAAAAGAAATGCTAAAAAGGCCCAAACTTTTTAATTACTACTAACGTAATTATTATTCAAAGATTAGAATATTAAGAAAATATTTATTAATCATTATCATCATCGTAAATAAATAATACTGAATTATTACCCAAACGTAAAACAACTATTATATTAAGACTATTATATTAAAAGAAAAAAAGCAGTCAGTTCTTCCGATCATTGAACTTTCTTCTGTTGCACAAAAGCAGTACGCAATTACCGAAGAATTTCCGTCGACTAACGATTCTAGTATTTTTCAGACACTGCGAAAAATAGAAAATCGTTTGGAAACTCGATCGCTAAGATGGCACAGACGCATTGTAGAACAGGTTACGGACGCGCATTTTGCTCCTTTTCTTTAAGCGACGAATTCTCAAGGAAAAAATCAGACCGGTTCACGGCTCTTTTTCTAGGCACTGAGAATCTGACGATTAACACGTTCATTCGAATCTTTTTTTTTTTTAACTGTTATTGCGTTCCCGGCTCCACTTCCAAATTCGCTAGCGAAAATATAAACAAACTTTTCGAGGCAACTAACCACCTGTTGAATGCGATACGTACATATATATATTTATATACATATATATGTGCATAAGTGTACTCGATCGGTAATAAAAATTCTTTCTCAGATATATATATATGTATACATGTACAACAACGCATTAAATAAGTATTTCAAATTACTATATTTTTTAAAAGAACAATTTACGAAATAAACAAAGTGTAGTAGTAAAACTTATATCTATGTGTTTACATAAAAGAAAAATAATAATACTATTCAATGAGTTAAAGCAATGGATTATTTATTGATTTTGGTATTTTTCAATAAATAAAGTACAATTAAACTTTTGTTCTTTATTTATTCACAAAACTTAAATTCTAATTTCAATAGGAAGCGTGCATACACATGACACTCGGGTAAAAAAAAGGAAGGCTTTCATCTCATGCTTCGACATTTGGTCTTGAAACGTTGCATACACATTTTAAAACTTTTAAGTATACAAGCCCGTCGAAAGTAAAGCTCATTCCCTTATCGATAAAATCGAATTCGTAAAAATCTCAGTCAATCCGAGGATACCGAATATTGGTGATTTCCTCGCGTGGTAGAAAAAAAAAGTAATAGGAAGCAAGCGCGCAAATAGGAAATGGTCTCTCCGATTCGAGCTTAAAAATAGAAGTAGAACTAAATCGATAGAAATTATGCAAAATATACCGATGCGATAAGATTCTTTTTTTTTTCTTTTTTCATTAAAGTTAATAAGATGGAATTCTTTAACGTTTTTCGCACGAGAACCTATTGCATGAGATTCTTTAAAAGTCACGCCTGGACAATTCAAAATCAAAGTGTTATTCAAATTAATTATGCTTCGATCACAGTTTCATGAAAGCTTTGCACTATTTTAAAATCATTTCAACGAACCAGAGTAGCTGTTAAACGACGTTAATCGAAATATAAATTAAATTGGCTAATGTGATGGTGGTTTGTTACACTTTGAGTATGAATCGTCTTGAATAAATACATCAAGTAGTCCGAACAAAATACGTGCATTCCTCATACAACACTCACACTACCAAGCTGCCTCTTACTTAAATTTTTCATTTATAAATACGAGTAGACTCACATATTTTATATCTATCACTCAACGACAAATTATCTTTTTACAAAAAAAAGCGTGACTTAGAGACTACTAACTAGTAAGTGGCTTTACAATTTGTACTGTCTTGCGTCATATATCACTAGCACTGCATACTTTAATCCGTCGTTACCGATCTTTTCTTTTCTTTTTGTAAATTAAAAAGAAAAAAGAAAAAAATCGGTAACCGCCGGTCATTTTTAACTGCATTCAACCGTCGGTAACTTTGAGAAGTCTCAGCAATTCGTAACAACTAATTAAGAGGTATTTTTACAAAAATACTCTTTCTTTTTTACAAACAGTTCAGATCTCCACGTTACTTATTTTGCTTGGATCCGCTCATTCATATTGGTGCGTGTAAAATATTATGCGTTTACGTTTTCTCCGGCTTCACCAGCGTATAACTTATTTCAAGGCACATGAGGTATCGATTGCTCCGATTGAAGTAACTTCATCGCGTTGGCGAATGGCCGATGGTTTAGGAAGATTTTGGTATTTCATTGCCGTGCGTCACGCCATGTTCCCGTGAACTCGAAATCTGTACAGGCACGTGTATTCCAGTTGGCCGTGGTTGCTGTGGATTCGCAACTCGACGAACTCGTATGGCGTTGTAATTGATGTGTTCTAATTTAAATGCCGAATTAGTTTAGGCTTACTTTTTTAGACGCTTTTAAAATTAATAAAAAGAATAATCTTACTTGAACGGGGAAGTATTGTAGACTCTCCTCTGAATCCTGGAACTCGTATTCTCCAAAAATCACTGGCTCTAAATCATTTTCTGATTTTAATCCCTGTAAATTAATTTAACAGAAAATTAACGTTCATAACATATCACAATTTCTTTTTGAATTTTAAAACAGTGAAGAAATGAATCCTTACCAAAACGTTGAATTTTCTCGGTGCGCTCTTCATCTCACCGTTGGGAAGATTAGACCTCGGCGCATGTTCCACCGTGAATCCAGTGACGTAGATGAAACTTCGCAATTTAATCAACAAGTAGCCTGGAAAGTCCTGGAAAGCCCAGCACATACCAGGCTGCAAATTGTTACCCTGGATTACAGTTCGTGGATTGTTACTCTCGTAGAAAAGCGTTAGCCCCAGAATCTTAAAGGCCCGGGAGTGAATGTCGTATTTCTGCGTGCAGCGTGTACTGATCACTTGTCCACCTGCGCACATCAATGAATTTAAAAATCATCATCTGTACAGTTTTAACTAGAATGTTCACTACGAAATTTACCTGCAGTCTCTAATGCGTAGTCAACGCGACCGGTTTTATCAGCATCGTAGATCTTCAAAATTTGATTTACGATCCTGCGAATCTCGTCAACTCCAAGATCCGACCGTTCGCCTGGTTCATTTGATGGAGCCTCGTTTCTTTGATGATCCTCCTGCTGGATTTTTAAATTCATAATCTGGAATATCCTCAGCACGTCCTCCTTCTTAAAGGCGTTGCCGAAGTAACCAGCGAAAACTTCGTCGGCCTGCTTCCTCACATCCTCCTCGTTCAAACTCTGCGATGCGGAGTCACAGCACGTTTTAAGCTGCGAGTATAACTGCTTCAGAGTCTGAAACTCCAGCCTCATAAAGTCCAATTCTTCGCTCTTGCATTTCTGCATGTCGTTGTTCTGCTGCTCCATTTCTTCCTTCAGACCGACTAATTTTTTGTCATACTGTTTCCATACATCACTATCCGTACGCTTGAGCTCTTGTAAAATTTGCGTAACGTTCGATAGTTGTTGCTAAAATATAAAACGATGGAAAATGTGAAAATTTAGATATTATACTTTGTAGTGATTTAAATTCAAAGTAGGGAGAACTCACTGTCTGCTCCACCTTTGCAGTCTCTAATTCTTGAATACGATTAATTAAAATATCTACGACTCTCCTCAGTTCTTTGTCTTCAGCTACATTTTCTAACTTTGGTTGTGCTGTCGCGAGACTTTCATACGTCACCGGAACTTCCCGTCCGATTCCGGAGAAAATTTGTTTGGAGGATTCTGGAATGGCAGTCAGTAGGTACGGCAGCAACCAGCACCCTGTTAAAAACAACAAATGAAAAAACATAATCAGTGCAACTTGTATAAAATAAATATAATTGTTGATTATAAAATAATTTTAATTTACGTTGAACATTGAATTAAAAGTTAGAGTCAAATCAAATATACTTAATCATTAACAAATTGTTGACATTTGTGAAAATTTCCATTAACAAAGCATAAATAAAAAAAGTAATAAACAGTAAAGAAATCATTTTATAATCACCACATAATCTAAATTGCATATGATCTAAGAGCGCACCAACGACCGTCTATCCGCAACAAACATTTAGTTTCTACAAAAAGCTGAGAGAGAAGGATAGACGAAGGTTTGCAACTCACCCAGCGTCCGTAGCTTCGAGTCCATATGCGCACGAATTGAGAGCTCGAGCCTTCCTCTCGACAAGCCCGCCGCTTTTAAGTGTTTTACACACACTCCACTCTATCCTTCTCCCGTTATTTATCAACTTTCTCGTTAGCCTTTCAATTCACTGCGAAACGTTTCTTTATTTTTCTCAAAGCCTTCCTTTTTTTTTAACGAGATGCACGTTACATTTTTTTTGATATGACTAAACTAACGATTAAAATAGGAAGTATCTTTATACCGTGAAAAACTAGAATATTTTAATGCCCTTTTTTTGATTGATTAGTAAGTGTTAGATAAATAAATGCAAATTGAAATAAAATGTTTGTACTGTCCTTGCAAGATTTTTTTTTGCTTATTAAATTTAAAGTTTTTTTTTTAAATAAATAAAAATAGTAATTGTTTTGTTTTCAAGTTAACTTCAAATTTAACACTTATACATTGAGCACATCAAGTATTAATTTAACAATCATAAATATTAATTTTTAGTTAATTACATTGTTAGATTACTAACACAAATTGGCAAAGGCACATTACTTTTCAAGCACTTTTGGTTATTAGATACGTTCAAGATTAACAAAACATTATAATTGTTTAGTGTATAAAACCTTATGTATAGATAAATAAATTCAAACCATAATATTTTTTAATAGTTGCAGATGCATAATAATCATGCAACATAAAGTATATGTTTTCGCAGATAACGGTTACATTAAATAAATGTAAAAGTTTCCCTTTTTCACCAGTGAACTAGACTAATGAATTAATACACACAAGCCCAAAACATAAATTATAAGTGCATCAAATCTCGAAAAAATTACTTCACCTTTAACAAAATCGTGACAATTTTGTACAAAGTCAGTAATTTCAAGAGACTTTACAGTAAACAAAACAATAAAAATAGGAAAAGAAATAGTTAGTATGTATTAGACAGTCAATTGAAAAGTAAAAATAAAAAAAGAAAAATGCGATTGACTTAAACAACTAGTCCCAGCCGAAACTTGGCAGGGATGGTAGAGACACATTCACAGTGGGCAAATTCGACAGGGATACATTTTTTAACGTCGTCAAATACTTGAAGAGCAATTCGTGATCGATAAGAGAAAAGTTGCCGAGATTAGCGCTCGTCTCACTAACGCTTTCGCGAACGTTTCGCAGGTAATTTAGACAAGTAAAAGTATGTTTATGTGCAACGTAAGCGCCTGAAACAAAAGTAGAACGGGGTCGAGACTAAGTCCAAAAGAACAATTTTTGTTTATATAAAAAAATG
Organism: Sycophila texana; assembly: GCA_035582955.1. Lineage (NCBI taxonomy): Eukaryota > Metazoa > Arthropoda > Insecta > Hymenoptera > Eurytomidae > Sycophila > Sycophila texana. Next base: position 18,783,091 of record JAWWEN010000038.1, on the reverse strand, counting down.
TTAAAAATTAAAAAACTTAGCAACGCTTTATTATTTACTGAAATTTTATATTTTTATATCAGTTAAGTCAGTTCAATATTGATTATTTATTAAATAAATGATCTCCGAAAATAAATTGTTTGCCGAACAAAAAGTGTCGACTTTTCCATTTTAGTGGGACACTGAAGTTTGTTTATTCAGAGTTAATGCAAGTCGACATTTTTGTTGCTGTACATGCCAAAGTATACTATTCTAAAAAAAAAGTCTATTTTGATAGCTAGAGAGAATTGCCAACAATTATTTGTGGAGAACATTATAGACATTTTTTTTTTTCATTTTAACAAGAAAATTAATAATACAAATGTATTTTTGAGCTTATGTGTTATTTCTATTTTGTACATTAAATAAAGTGTTAGTAGTTATTCTATCTTTGAGTGCAACAAAAATTCTATATTAATTTGGGTGACTGAAGTTTAAATATTTGCTAATTTACAGAATAATGGAGAAGATTATTAGTCAAAGATATACAACTAATAGATATAATAAAAGAATTGGATTCGTAAATATCGACAAAAGAAATTAAGTAAAAATTAACATTTTCTCTCAAATTATAACGTAGTTTCTAAATTACTTCCTTACCGATTGTGAGAGCAAGTGGAAGAAGTACAAGCCAAAGTATTTTTGTACGTCGTCCTTGGACTCGATCTCGAATATTGGAAGCTCTGCTTAGTAACCAAGTATCAAAAAGTAGAACTTTGACGAGTAATAAATATATATAATGCATAAAGTTATCTATACGTCGTCGAAAACGTCTCCATTTTGAATCTGCAAGAGAGCCAGTTTTGATTAATCTTAATTTTAATAAAATTAAAAATATATTGTATAAATATATTGTAAATATTATGCAATTACCTTCATGACGCCGGTAATAATAATGACTAGTAGTAGTAGAAAATCTCCTCGTCTTAAACTGGTTGAAAGTGACAAAATGCAGTACCGCATAAAACCACGTTGATATAAGACTAGTAAATTTACTGAACCGCCGAGTATTTTGTAATTGGTATCTGCGACTAGATACCGATACTGCATCCTCCAACTCCGTATCCGAATCAATGTTACCTGAAGATCTATAGCGATTGATTGTGGCCAAATTATTTAGACGTGGATTCCTCCATGTTTCATATCTAAAGATATACACAACAATATAAGAAAAATAATCCAAGGTTTTTTTTTTATAAACTGTATTAAGTCTTCTGAACGTACTTTTCATTAATTTGATTATCATCGTAAATCAGCTCTCGCCGAGTACTGCATTGTTCGACTTGCGTCCTCTTATACAAGACTGACTGACCTGCAGTACCTGAGCCTCTAACATGCGGTAATAATTGAGGAACGACATCCTAAAAAGAAGAAAATTATAAAATTATAAATATTAAACAAAAACAAAATCAGGTGCCAGTAATTTCCGAAACATCATTAAAACTTCATTACACCGCAATAATGAAAAGCTCGTGCTCTCATTTTGCGCTATGAAAGTACCAGCAGCATCGCACCTTGGCCGTTATCGAAGCGATAAGTGCTTCAATAAAAGACCGGAGAGAAAAGAAGAAAAAACGTACCGATAAGTCTCGGCGAATATCGGAGATGTCCATCGTGGTGCTGTTTTCCTCATTAAAGCTCTCCTTGGAAGACTGACTGTTGGAACCTTGACTGCCGTTGTAGAAACTATTGTCCGAGTGCAATGAGCGCCGGGACATGTTAGGGATGGCCATGACCCCCGGAGCCACCTCGTAACGGCATGTCGACGTTTGCGAGTATGTGTAGTCCGTCTTTGGGAATTTGCTGCTCGTTTCGGAGATAAAAGAAAATACAGAGTAATTATTTCATTGTCTTTGTACAGTGACGAGAAAGGTCAGACGCTCGTGACGAATGTCGCTATTTGTAAACACGATTTACTTGGTAGTCCGATATTTGAAATGAGGCGGGCACTTTACGCCCCTAAGTATAAATTAACTTTCATAAATAAATGAAATTAATCGTGTTGTTTGGACAAATAAAAGAATTGTATGATAGTAGGAAGCTCATAAAATTTATTTCCCTATTTATCATACTGTTAATAATCATGCATTGATTAATATTAAAATTATTTCAAATTTTCAAACTCGTAACACAATTTAATTTTATTTTTAAATGCTTTTTAATGTTGTAAAGAACAAAGACTTAATAATTATCTGCAAGTCTCTTGTATAGACCAGAATTTACGCTTCTAATACTGATTTTATAGTAGTATTATGCATAGCATAGATAAGTAAATAAATAATCTTACTTCCAGTATTCGCCTTGTTGCTTATAAAATTCATAAGCAGATCCTGGTCTACTATCTTCTCTATCTCCTTCTTCTGACGAATAGTCACTCGTCATCATCCTTTTTGGAGTAAGGCTCTCCCTCTTTCTTTCTTTAGTCTCCGATTTTGTATCTGAAGAATCGTCCTTTGCTTCAGCTTGTCCATTAGCAAGGAGTTGCCTCTTAACCCTTTGTCTCTCTGAGCGACGTTCAGTTTTCTTTACAGTCTTAGTGCCTGTAACTGATTTCTCTGAAGTTTGGCTCTGAGTCTCTGAGGTATTCTCTATGGAGGTTTCATCCTTTTGTTCAACTATAATATCTATATTTTTGTTGCGAGCTTTCACAACACTGGTAGATCTAAAAATTTACTCAAAGTTTTAATTCAATACATCATAAAATCTCTTGCAACTAAGTAAATCTCCTTAAGATTTTGAAGCTGACCTTTTGCTGCTGCTGACAGTACCAGGAGTCATCGATCTCTCTCTGCTTCTAGTCCTGAGTTCATAATTATGCTCCGAGTCCTCGCTCTCAAGCAACATACAACCAATAGTCTGAGGAGTCTCTGATCTAGACCGGCTGCGACTGCGAAGCTCATACTGTTTCCTTGGCTCGCTCTCCATGGTGAATCACTCACTCTGTGTGGCATGCAAAAGAAAGGGCTTTTTTAGAACAAACTGCACTCGTGGAGATTGGAGGCGAGAGAAAAACGCAGGCGCCGGGCGCACATGTTGGTCTCGTTCTAAAAATAAACCGCCGGCCTCGCCCTCCAAGGAGGTAATGCCGCGGCCAGGGAGGGGGCCCCGGATAATGAAGCCGCGCACACCGCACTAAAAATGGATCGAAACTTCCCGGAAACCCACACCGAGCCCTTTCAAACTTTCCACGTAAGTAGTTACAGTGGGTCACCCTATAATGACATCGCAAAAAGCTAACCTAAAAGATCTAATCCAGCATCGTGAATGACGTGAAACCATTTAACAACTCGATAAAAAAAAAAAACAAAAAAAAAAAGGAACTCAGAAAGATTAATGTATACACATAACATATACCGCACAAATCAAGCGATAAACAGCACGCGCGAAATAAAAAAAAAAACAAAGAAACAAAGTCAAACCACTGCTGCTGAAAAAACAAACAAACACGTTTTCCGCGAAGTGTCACTGCGCCACAAGAATAATTATTGTCGCAATAACGCGCCGAAATCACGCAGAGCTCCGAAATGCGGCAGGCGCAATTACAATCATTGCGTCAAGCGCGCGCGTAACCGAAAAACTCCGCCCGCCATCGTCGCGCACGCACACATCACGCCCGCGACTCTGTGCGCGGTTATATGCTCGTGTACACAGCGAGGAGAAAAAAAAAGAATCGGAGACGCGGAGGAACAGCCGCCGCCGCCATCGCCGAGCGAGTAAATAAAGCCTTGCCTTGCCCCGCGCGCCTGTATATATCGCTTTTCAAGCGTGCGAAAATTAACACCACCGTGACTGCCGACCGATAGTCCGATAGGCAGGTGTACGCAGGTAAACACACTGTACTCATGTACATATATAAGCACTCTTTTCGTACATATACAAACATATTTATGAAACATATATGTATATATTTATATTATACCTACTTTACTTTTATATTAATATTATATATACATATGTATTATGTACTTATATTTTATATACATATGCGTATGCACGTATATGTATACGTGTGTATGTGTGCATGTAAGAGTGTAGACGAACGTTGGACGTTGTATGCCTTCGGATTATCGGTGTTTAATGCGCTGAATCCGGCTATAAATAGGAGAAGGTACGAGGAGGGTGATGATGAGTGTACACGGGGTGGTCGATCCTTACGCTGTTCAATAGTTTTAAGGTAAGTAGTTTGGGTATTTGGTGGTGCGGCCTGCGGCTTTGCTGGCGGCGATGACTTTTCGTAAATTGCCTCGCGTCACTCGCGCATCGCCGTGACTTTTCCCGCGACGCGCCGAGAACAGACTGCCGATATTGCGCGCGACGTAAATACACGCGCGCCGCCGACGACGGCCGCGCGTGTGTGAGTGTACGTCACTGTGTGCGTGTTTTATAGGCACTCAAGTGTATATATAGATATATACATAAAGCTCCGCTGCACTGCGCTCTGCACAGGGTATTATGCTGCGCGCACGCCGATCATTGCGTTACCGATACTTACTTATTTATTTATTATTTATTGAGATTATTATAAAAAGTGATGTAAATAAATCTATATAAATATAAATCTGAGAGTATAAACTCTGTATAATGTAGTATATAGAGTAAGAGTATATTTTTACAGTGAATGTTATTCTACTTTTTTTTAAAAAGAAAATGTGATATTATTATAATAATTAGCATTGTTTATACTAATTATACATGGAAACTTTCGTCTGACTAGTAGTGAAGTAAAAAAGTTAAAAACAAATTTGATTTTTTATTTATTTAACTAGATAAAGTCATTTATTATTTATAATTTCTTAAACAAATAGTCTAAAAATAATTTAAATATCGGTTTATAATTAAAACATTCCAATTATTTATTTTGTCACATTTATTAATATTTGTTTAAATTTGTCATCTAGTAGTATAATGATTGAAATAAATGTGTTTGCCGTGTATTGCAGCAACTGCAATTACAAAAAAGTTCTTGAAAAAAAGAATAATAAATATAAATAATTAAAGGTGCTGGCAATTTATAACTCCGTGGCTTTAGGCCGATACCTCTTGGAAAAAAAAAAATTTATAACTGATTAATTCATTAATTATAATCTTAATTGATACATTTTATATCAATGTACTACACTGTCAGAAAATAAAATAAAAATAAATTTTCAAAAGGAGAAATATCAGTATGACCGATAAGATACCGAAAATAAAATACCGTATCTACGAGAATTCCTGCAAAATTCGCCGAAAGCGAAGAGAAAACGGTTATTTAAGTAGATAAGGTCCGACTGGATACGGGCGACACGCGGTGACGGAAGAGGAGTCCTCCTCACCCTGCTAAAAAAAGCTGCTTCTAACCGATTAAACTTTATTAAAATTTAATCAAAATTTAATTGAATCATTTATTTTAGTATAATTTAATTTTTAGTTTTAAAGCTACGAAGGGCTCCATTAAATCTGAATAAATAATAAATAATAATAATCTGAATAGCAAGTCCATTAAATCTGAATAAATAAATAAATAAAATATTAAAAACGACACAAGTCGATTATTGTAAAAAAAGATTTTAAAAAATTGAAAGAAATTGAAGTATACGATTATGATTATTAATGAGACATTAATCGAAATAAAATGTAAAAATTGGTGCTGAAATTCGTCAATCAAATCGATTAAATTTTAATCGATGTGAATCCATTTTTTTTTTAAGCAGGGCACGCCTTGCGCCATTCGTCCAGCGACTTACGTCGATTCACGTAGCAGGACACGCAGCGCAGCGCCTCATTAGCATATTCAAACACCGCCGAGATCCATAAATGGTACGAAAACCGTCAGAACCGCTTGACGGATAAAAGCCGGACGCTATATATTCTTTTTTTTTACGGTCAAGGAATCGATATATAACGCTTCGCTCCTGTGAATCATCCTTCCACGGATTCCACGTAGAGATGCTATTTTAGCGGTGAACACCGACCGCTTTGTACACTTGCATAATTTGGAATGAAAAAAAAATTAATTGCTAACTGCACAAAAGAAAGGCTTACTGAATCCGCGATTTGTTTAAATATAAAGTTGAAGTGTGTACGTCGATAAAATGTTTTTATTATTTTTTAATTCCTGGTTGTTAATTAAATAATTGATAAATCGTTTTAAAAATCTTAATAAAAAAAGTATATCTTATCTAACTTATGACCATTGTATTTTTGTATAATACAATAATTTCAATGTGAAGAGTCTTTAAAAGTGAGCGTATGAAGGCTTTTTTTTTAATTCTTTGAGTTTTGCAATTATTTTCTGGTTAAAAATTTAATATCCGAGAAGGATTATAATATAGATAGACTTATGACCTTCAGCTGTCAGAAAAACATAATTTAAATTAACGTAATTCGTCGATAATACTTATTTGAAGATTTTAAAAAAATCATTAAGGAGGAGAGTATATTCACAAATTGAAAAATCCTTGAAAAAATATGATGTAAGTTTAAAAACTATCGGTTGCCAAACTAATAAAATAGTCTCGGTGGAAACGAAACGTAAATGTTCCCAGCTGCCGCTTAAATTTTTTTTCCTCATCGTTTGCTTTCTTCTCTTCTATCCTCGTGCCACTTGAAACGTACTAAATTCCTTAAAATCCTATGGTAAGATTTAATTTGCAGTTCGTTTACTTTAATTGTAAAAATAAATTTGATTATGGCTTGTGAATTTAATAATAAAAATTAAAATTCGAAAGTTTAATTCATTATAAATACCTGATGTCATTATTTACACTTTGATGTCATGTTTGGAGTTCAATTTAAACATGCTTGAAGGCAATATGCGCATTTTATAATTTTACTAGTAATTAATTATGACTAATAGTAAATAACACTGACTTGTCTTCAAATATTTATTACATTAGACCACTAGATATATAAGCGTTTTTTTTACGATATTTGCACAATTAAATGGTCTGCTTATTTTTCCATCTCACGTTCATTGATGGACTTCAATTTTATAAATAGATAAATAGTAGAAAAATATAAACCCTAATTATAAATCGTATAAAAGATGCACTATACAAAAGTTTATAAAAGTCTGAAAATACTTTGTTCTAGTAATAATATTGCTATAAAAAATATTTAAATCCTGCTTGCGAAAATATTGCATATGTGTGCTTAAGGAAGTATTTTTGTATCTATCCTGCAGAAAGTTTTATGATTATTATAGTGCAGGTCATAATTGCACAATTTATATTTTTAGAAAGCTTCACATACAATTTTCAAATCTTCCTTAAATTTATCAAATCTTCATTTGTTAGATAGCTAAGAATTTTGTGAATTACTAGATCAGGTAAAGTAACAGGTTTGACCAGCAAACCAAATATTGCCAATGTTGGCTCCAGCAGTTGTTTTCTATGTTCTGCTTTGTAAAATCGTTCCTTCAATATGTGATAATAAATTGGAAACTTGTTAGCGTACAAGTCAGTCTCAAAAATCCTCAGTAGTTTCTCATTCCTTGAATATCCTAGTATGGCATTCATATTTTTAGTTAATACTTTGTACATGGATATATTATCACAGACTTGATCACTTTTCATTTTGATTAGCTCTGCATGACAGTTTTCATAAAAATTTTTTAACTTTTCATTGTTGCTTATCAACTTTAAATTTTCTTCGCAGATATTTGTGAGTTTAGCTATGTGCTTTATAAGGATCTCAAATATATTATCATTGCTACCTACTTCTGAGTGTATTGGACAAAATCCATTCCATGGATTATATATACTTCTCATGTAAGCCATTTCAAAGGCAAGTGTTAGCGGAGTTTTGCCACTTTTGTCTATTGCATTGACATTTGCATTATACTCCAATAAAGTTTTTATCATATTTTCATCTTCTACTGCTACCGCCATGTGAAGGGATAATTTTCCATCATTTGTCCGATCATCAATATTTGCTCCTCTATCCAGTAATAGTTTTACAATATTTTTGTTACTGTACTGAATAGCTAGATGTAAGGCACTTTTCCCTTCAAAGTTTTTTACATTAACATTACATCCGTACTCAAGTAAGAGTTTCACAAGTTTCTCGTGTCCATTAATTATTGCACAGTGAAATGTAGTTTCTCCTGAATTCATAAAATAATTAACATTGGCTCCTCTGTTAAGTAAATGAAGCACTATTTTATCCATTGTCCTTTCATCTAAATAATATAGTTTAGCTGCCAGGTGAAGAGGAGTTTCACCATAAATATCTTTGGCATTTACCTCAGCTCCATAATTGAGAAGCACTTCAACACTTCTATCAGCTCTTTGTTTCACTGCCTCATGCAATGCTGTTAGGCCATGATTCATTTTGTCGTTAACTCTTGCTTTATTTTTCAACAAAAGTTTAGCTATCTTAGTATAACCATATTCAATTGCAAAATATAAAGGACTTTTTCCATCTCTGTTTTTGGCATTTACATTTGCTCCGTACTGCAAAAATAGCTGAATTAATTCTTTGTTGCCATGTATAACTGCATAATGAAGTGCTGTTTCACCTGAGTCTGTACACTCATTCAGCTGTGACTGCAATAAAATTATGTTATTGAAATTTTCTCTACTTAAATATTAAAATTCATTTATTCTTAGGATACATACTCTAGCATCAATTCTGTCCAAAAGTAATTTTCCAATAGCTACAATGTTGTTGTGATTTTGGTAATTTGCATAAGTGGCTAGATGCAAAGGTGTTCTGCCGAATAGTTCTTTAGAATTTATTCTTGCACCAAAATTTAAAAGCATCTGTACATTTTCTTCTTTAGCAGATTGAACCGCTAGGTGGAGAGGCGTACAACCATCCATTCTGACTTCGTTGACTAGTGCTCCACTATTTAACAGTAAGTTCACAAGGCTTAAATCATCTGTTGATACAGCAAAGTGTAGTGGTGTATTACCCTCTCTGTCCCTTATGTTATTCACATTCTGTGGTGTTAAGAAATGTGGTACAAAACGTTCATTTCTTACTGTTGGGAAAGAAAATGTATGACTAATACTGTTGTAGAAATCTATTTCAGTCATTTTTTAATTCAGTGGTGTGATGCCTAAAAATAATAAAGTTTTATCAAAATGTGCAATGTGAACATTTTTATTTACAGTGTTAACAAAAGGTACTAGTAATAGTTATTATAACGTGTGGTATAATAAAATATACTAGATTATAATAACTATTACTAGTACCTTTTGTAGAAAAACATTGAAAAACTGCTTAAAGATCTTAATTATTACGATTCTTATAAATCTTAATTGTGTGCAAAATAGTGTATTAAAGATTATATAATATTGAAAAAATAGAAAAACAAATTCTTTAATTTTTAACATACATTTATATAAATGTTTATATATTATAAAAATAAAGAAAAATATACAATTTGCGGCTTACTTTAATCAATTTCTGCAGAGTATGCTCTAAAAGGTAATCAAAATAAGACTCGAAAAACTCTACAAGTTAAACTACATCAAACATGAAAATAAGATACTTGTGTCGAACAACAACAAACGAACTTGCTTTAACATGTCACCTCAAAAACAGCAAAAACTCTACAAATTAAGCCAGCTTCATAAATCTTCTCAGTCACCGTACAACAGTATAATATTTCGAAAGCCCATCGCGAACTGAGATTTACCTGCAGTGATATTCAAACTCGATCCGCACAGTAAAAAAAAAAAGAATCGGCGTCCGTTGGAGCAGCGGCCGAGTGTGGTCATGTGTCCAACTCCGAAGGTTGTATTACATAAAAGTAATGCGCGAGCAGGCTGGAGTCGCCTCAGAGACCAACAGGTTTCTCTCGTATTCGCACTACTTACAAACTTCCTCGTACGTTCTGTCAAAATGTTTATATATACGCATACTTATGCACGGCGTTCGTACTTCGGATGAATATATGCCGCCTTCGCTTCGCTTGAGATAAGATAGGCGCTCGCAACGACGTTAATTTTTTTTATAGTCTGCCAATGATGATTTTCCTTCGCTAATTCTGGGAGGCGCTTTAGTGAATTATAATGGGAGGAAATCGAATTTTATCGGCGGGAATCGGTTACAAGTTCAATAGGTTTAAGGTTTTAATCGATGATCGATTAGTGGCTATGCTTTTTTTTCTAAGAAGAGGCATTGCGGTATTAATAAATAATAAATGATTATTATAATTAGCAACGTACGTGCGGTATTGAAGTGAGTTTTATAATTCTTTTATCCTGAAAGGTATAATGTGCGATTTAATTTATTATAGTATAGTAATACCTGCGGGTCTTTTAATGAAATTGTTGCCAATTCCAAATTCTTACGATTATCGTATAAAATTTTGATATCACATAATAAACCTTTAAATTTTTTATCTATAAGTGCTTAATTATATTTACGCAGATGCAGAATAATGTTTGTATTAATTTATTTGATTTATTGTGTCGTTAAAATAATAAAAGCGATTTTAAGAAACAGTCCATGTGATGCAGGGTAATAAATTGTCATTATCATTTGCGAATCATTTGGTAATACAAAAAAAAGGTACAATTTATATATAGCGATGATCCTAATTAATTTGTTTTATTAAGCGCAAGATACAATATTGACGAATCATTTCTGACAGCTGTTATTTAAAATTTGGTTTTTAAATCTTGGAATAAATTCAGACACATTTCTTATGGCTCAGACGAAAAAAGTAGTCTAATATAATAATTTTAATATAGATGTAATTAATACCAAATGAATAAGTAAAAATATGATTCAATTAATTGATAAATATGTCATCTATTTTTGTGGAGTTCCTTTGTCATTACTTACAATTATTCTTGGATATCCAGATATCACATCTATAAATTTAACCGTTTTCCTGATATTTGTATAAATAATCATATCGCTCAATAAAGATTCAACTTCCACATTTGAAATGGAGGGGGAAAATCGGGAATATTAATCGATAATTAGTCACAACTTCATCTTTTTCAAAATACAATGAAACGGATCACATTAGGACAAGCGTAAAAATGCTGTCGCGTCGACACGTTTCTATTATATATAGAATTACTTTGTTTATAATTGCTTTTTCAATTCATCTGTCCATGTAGGATATAAAGATTCTTCATTTCCAGACATCTGAGAAAAAATACCTTGCCTTATTTGAAATTTTACGACGAATACTTTTTACGACGAATACTAGGACTAAAAGAAGAAAAACATCTCATGGTGAATTCAATAAACAAAAAAAAATTATTGTAGATTAATTTATTATTGTACAGTAATTAATTATTCGCCACGAAAGTTGTTGATTCCAAAAAAAAAAAAAAAATATTAATTAAACGATGCATGTAAAATGTACAATTATTATTGTATTTGCACATGATTATATACGTCTGAACGATAAGGTTTTCAAACAACTTAAAACCAGTACAGGTGCACTGAAAAAAATGTTCTGAGATCCAACTGAAAATGTTGTCGAATCCTCCCTAAAAAACTATTTGATTGATTTAACTATTTAGTTAAATTAACAACATTATTAGTTAAAATGTCGATTGACAAAATATTATAACTAAAGTCGGTCTAGTTAAATATTTTGTGAATCTAACTAAAACTTTGGTTGATTACTAAATGTTTAGTTAAGTTAATTAAATGGTTTTTGTGAAGCGAAATTTAGTGGGATCTACAAATTTGTATTCAGTATATTTTTTTTGTAAAAAAAGAGGATTTTTTCTGTGAAATAATATTCGATAATAATAATAATAATAATAATATTAAGAGACACTAAATTTTTCTAATTAATTACAACAAGATTATTCATTATTATTTTATGCAAACTGATAATGTGTAATGTCAAATAATAAATAAATTATATATTAAGCGCCTCATCACTATAATTTACAGTTTTAATAGCTTTGAAAATTGGCACAAAAAAATGTTATTCAAAATTAAAATCAACAAATACATAAAATTGTAATTGCCTAGTTATTTCAAACAAATATATGAGTATTACACGTACATAATTTTTATACACCGTGAAAATTAGCCGAGACACTTAATAATTTAAACTATAATAAAACAATATATACATTTAATTATACAAGGATCCAGTACTTTACGTTATGCTGTCAGTTTTTATTACAGCACTTGTTTTTTTAGAAAATCAACGCGCAATGCACCTCATAAATACAGATTAGTCTAACATTAATAAAATAATGTTTAAAAAAAAAAACATTGTTATATTTTCACATTGAAGTCTACTTATGCACGGAAAAAATTGACTCTCTGAAAAAATTAGATTTTAATAAAGAACATTGATAGCCAGCCGAGACTCTCAACCAACACTGAAAGTTTATCAGACTATACTGACTCTCTTGGATCACAAAGGCATTATACAGTCGGTGCATAAAAAAGAGGTACGCCGATATATTATTTGCCATTTAACTTAAATTGCAGGGGGTGGAATGTTTAAAGGTGAAGTTAACGAGGCTCAGTCCACGCATGCCGATTTTTCTTCCCTTTTGCGGTTCAGTGTAGTTTTTTCTTTTTTTATATAATTCAACGTGAAACTGCGGAAGTTGCACTATAATAATAAGCCTTTCTTATGATTTACTGCATATATAGTTTAAAAAAAAATACTGGAGTTATCGTCGTAATTATAGACTGGAAAAACAGAAGCGGTACGCGTAAGCCAATTTTTTTTCTCCCTTCGTAGTTTAAGTTCTTGTCGGTATGTGAACTTTTCTTTTTATGATTCGACGTGAAATTGCGGAAGTTACACTATAATAAGAGTTTTATTATAAGCAGACTCTGATGCAAATCAGACGATTTTCTTACAATAGTTAACGATATGAGTTTTAAGAAAAAAAGCTGAAGCTACGTTTTTTTAGCGAGCTTAATTTAAAATGAGTATGAATTGCCACTGCACCTGCAGCAAGGCAACCATTCATCGTCGCAAGCATCCTGTTCGCTATACAAAAAACCATTTTGTTGACGAATTTTACTAATTAAAAATATGTATCTAACAAAAAATCTTGAAAATTTCAACAATTTTTACGCACGCAAAAATTTTACGTTTTTTAAGCAGATTTGAGAAATACTCCATGTATATTGGGTATATGTTATGGAGTGTTTAGCAGACGTGGCCGAGTGGTTAAGGCGTCTGACTAGAAATCAGATTCCCTCTGGGAGCGTAGGTTCGAGTCCTACCGTCTGCGAATTTTTCTTTTTTAATAAATTTTCGTATTTTACACTACGCACATAAGATATAAGTACAGTTAATTATTTTACAGTTTAAGGTAAATAAGTAAACAAAACGCAGTCCGAATTAAAAGTGTGTATTGCGTATTATAATTTTATTTTCTTATAAGGGGACACTGACAAATTATTTTGAAATATAGAGACTCACACACTCTGCGTACATCGTACCCTTAGTTAATACATATTTTGGCTATCAAATTATCCTAAATTCAGAAGAAAAATCTTGTATTCATCGATGCCAAATATGAGACAAAATAAATGTTATTTCTGTCAGCATTTCATTGTTTAAATTGATGCAATTCGTATAAATGTATCTAAATTTCGCTAAATCCTTATACGCTTTAAATTGTATCTCCATTTATTTAGTTTAAGCTTTTGTAAGTCTGACACGAATTCTCGAGATTTTCTGATCGAAGTGAAATTCGTGTATGACACCTCCATTTTTCTACACCCATTGTTTTTAGACTCGTCGTAGAGATTTGTTTTTACAAAAAAATCGTGAAATGAAATACATATGAAATCTCTTACTACCAGCGATATTTCTTTAAATTATTATCCATTTTTATCTGTCATAATTTTCACGCTATTATTAGTAAACGACAAACTAAACTAAAATAATTTGAATAGTAAAATAATCTAATAACTGATTTTCACTTTGTGCCAGTATATAAAATTAATTTCAAATTTAACAGCAAATTAACATTTAAAATGATTTATCTGCTCAATTGGCAGAATTTGATATCATATGTCTTTTAAAACGCGTTCATTCTCCTAAATTCGTACATCACCTGTTATATATAGTTCGATCTGTACTTGAATATATTCCTTGTACATTTGCACAGCAAATGAAACTAAGTTTATTTTCGATCGTATTTAATCTTCTACAATAAACTCGAAGATAAAATTTAGAACTAAGTGCGAGTAAAATAAAGGCAATAATTAAGTTTAACTTTGAAGTGCAAATTCCCCTTGGAGAACAATAGGCGCAATTTTTCTAGTGAATTAAAGATAGCAAGACAAGGCTTGTAGCATTGGAAAAAAGATTTTAACAATATTAAGCAAAAGTAGGCAATTAAAAGTCGTACTTTTAATCTGTCAGTGTACTTTACAAACTATTGTGCTTTCCTTCCCACAATTAGGATTTAGCCCTTAGAAGGCAAATCGTTTGCTAAAAACAATCTATTAAATTAAACTATATCGACCATTTCGGCTATATTCCCTATGGTTAAAGACCTTCGTCTTTACTCTTTTTACATTTAAAAGAGTCCGAAGGGTTTGCATAAATCTGATAAGTGACAACAAGAAATTTACAAAAAATTCGCTTTTTTTTATAATGAATGCGCAAGCAAATGAGAAAATATTACACATGAAATGCAGAGAGAAGTATTGAAAATATGAGGTAAAGGCGAAACACGATGCTTTCCTGATACTTTTTAAATTTAAAAATTCACACAGTTTTTTTTTTATAATACTTTGCATCAAGCTGTAGAGTTATACAACTATACTTACGTTTAGTAAAAGTAGTATCTTAAGAAAATAGTAATGAAATTAGAAATCACTTAAAGAGAAGTAAAAATAAATCTTGTTCAATGACATTTTTCATGCTATCAACATAAAATCTAAAAAAAAATGTCACAGTTAAACCTCTACTTGTGTTTAAATTATTTCGTTTTTGAGAGAGACGTAGTCGATTCATTGCAGTTGCAAAAATTCAGCCTTTTGCTAATTTCGACATTGAATTATCAAGAAAAATCACTGTAAAATGTACAAAATATTTTTCTATTCATATATATGATTTTTAACTGCTCTTTACTAAGTAATGATCTTTTATTGCAAAATTTTAAATAATTTTTTCTCGGTCAATATGATTTTGACTGTAAAACTTTTAAAATTTCATGTAATGTACATGCATTGTATAAAATATTTTTCCATAAAAAAATCAACGAAAAAAAACATTTAAATTTTTGCAAGTCTGATATTAATCTCATAAAGGATTCTCATGCTTTAAAAATATATTTATAAATGATAAATCAATTTCATCGATTCATTCGCACTTCTTAACCAATTAAAAATAAAAAATCTCATAATAAAAGTAACAACTCATAATTTAAATCTGCAAATGTTTATCAAAAGTCAGTTACAGTTACCCTACTCTGGGTAGGCACACGGCAATGCAGCTTATGTCTTAAATAAAACTTATTAGTATACAAATCTCAAAAGGTTACAATATCCCGTCAGTCGACAAGTCGAGCATCGCCACGTGTCTACTTTCCTCTGCAATCAATCAAAAGCGAAAGAAACCAGGAGGGTATACTAGTGCACGTCTGAGTTTTTGCAAACTGCGCCGAAGATCGTTGGAGAAGGTAGACCTTTTTACATGGAAGTGGGCGACCAGAAGTTCATCTCCCTGAGCTCGGAGGGCTTGGCCTGGAAGATCTGGGGTCGATCCTCCTTGCCGAGATAGGTGAGATTCTGCGAGGAGATAGATTTCTTGCGGCTGAGCGGTCGCTCGGGCGGCATTGCCGGCTCGTCTTCCTCCTCGATCTTAGGGGTGACGAGCTCCCGCGACTGTCCCAGGATGGTGGTGAGCAGCCAACCGTTCTTTCGCTCGCCGTCCGCTGGCACGAAGGCGCCCGTGAAGAAGCGATTGCCGTACATACGTCGGCGGGATTTAGGCGAACCTTCCGGAGTACCGCTTGGCGATGTCAACGGCGTCGCTGGTAGCGATCGGCTCACTTTGCGCTGCTGTTGCTGCTCCTGTAAGTACAATTCGATATTAATAACAAGGTTATATAATTTATTAAATACAGTGTTAAATGAAATTCTTAAATTTGAAAAGAACTTACTAAACTTACTACAAATACAAAAAGTACGAAAAAAAAAATAATAATATAATGCACGCTTTTATTGTATAAATATTTACGGTTGCCTTCGTGCAAGGTATTGTTTATTTTCTTAACAAACGTTTAAAAACGCGAGGTGTAAATTTTACCCAATTACGTTGAGGGTATGATTTCTTAATAAGATAATAATTATTCAATGAAATTTTGCAGATGAACTATTCAACTTATTTACATACATAAATTATCTGCTGTGAAAAACAGACGACGTGGAAAAAGCTGGTAGAACCAGTTGCACAGCTCATTGCTATTAGAAGCAATTACAATCAATTTGTGCGAATTCATCCGGTTTCATCAGAATTTTTCAACGGAACAAAGTATGTTTTTATTCAATAGAACGATGAGTCATCCTTTAAATGCGTTCAGTGGTACACTTCTATCTTTAAAAGAACTTTTTACACCAAGAAACGTATATACACTATTCCATTTAAAATGTTTGTTCAATTTGTTCTAACTATACATACAATATATCTTGATAAAAAATAACGAGTAGGCAGCCTCTAACTACGTAATAAAAAATTAGTCCTCTTTTGGGAGCTACAACCAGCGCACGAATTTCGATTCATAAATTTTCTTTTGTATTCAATCTCAGCCGTCAACTCTTCACTAACAAAGCCATTCGTCGGAACAATAACATTTGAGGCTCGCACGTCAACGGGACAGGTAGCGGTATCTACGCGAGGCGCGTACGCCTCGCGCGAATGCGATAAAGTACGATAAATGGAGCCACGTGTCGGCGGGGGCTTGTTTTACCTGCTGCTGGCCGTTCGCGGAGTCCGCTGAGACGGACTTGCCGAACGTCGACGACATTATCTGATTGGCTACGTGGACGATCGAGCGACCGCACTCTGCGGCTTTTTCGTTATGGAAATCATCCTCGGCACTCGGTTTTTTCGGCTTGTTTGCAACGATGATCTTTGGATGGCTCGCTAAAATAATACGCAAAATGTGAATACTTATTGTAAAAAGAATTTGTATACAGTGGATATTTTACTACGGAACAAGCGTAAAATTTTGATAAAATAAGCATCGGCTGACTTGTGTATCGAATTTTTATATTATTTTTTGATCTTGAAAATTAGAGCAAGATACAATCTTGGATTTTGATAATAGATATATTTGATAACATTACTGTCTTAACTTTAATCTAAATGGCAATTTAGATGACCCGGTAAAGTATAGGTAGATAGAAAAGATAAAAAATTATAAATAATCTCGTGTCTGAATAAGTTTGAAAATAAAATCTAAATGTTATAGTTAATAAAATGTTGAGATTTATAAAATTAACTTTCATTTATAAATCTGCGGTTTTTAAACAATTTGACGTAACTGCATTATTTACATGGAAAAAAAGATTTGTTAACAGTTGTTACTCTACTCTAGTCTTTGAATGTACTGAAAAGAGGAAACTCTAGAAGCTTCAAAAATTATGGTAATGATTGGCAAAAATATAATGGTTAACGAATTATTATAATGACTTACAAATTTGTTATAAATATGTACTTTAAAATTTACTACAGTAATTATTTTGGAAATTTTAGTACTAAGTTTTTCCACGTTTTTTTTTTCATTAAAATTAATTTGTTAAGATGTACCAGCAGATATCTCCTTACGCAACAAAACCACTGAAATTTATATACATTTATCTTTTAAATTTCTTAAATTCACTGATACACTAATCCACTAAATCTACCAACACACAATCAGAGCCTTAATATTTAAAATCTACTAATGCAGAATCAGAATCTCAATATCTTTAACATACTAAGCTTGCTGCTTATTGCTAAAGAGTCTTCCCAAATGCATACACTGTAAAAAAAAAACCAACTGAAAATTACGAGTTCATACAGCGATCACCATTAGTCATTTTACATGGAGAATTACAACATTAAATGATGCAAAAGTGACATTGTCTAAATGAATTTACGTTGATCAGAGCGATTTTACAAGTGGCCTAATAATAAAAATTAAATGAAGTTATTAGATTTTTCTACTCTAAATTTTCAATCGCACGTAACTTTTGAATCAAAGAAATCTCAAATGAAAGTTTTCATCTTCTACTAGAGCTTATTTTGACAGACTTTTTTTGTTATCTTAACAATACTTCTGTTCAATTAAAATTGACGCTGTTAAAATAACAATTTTTTCTGTTGGAAGTATTTAACAGCGCGAATCGTTGATCCAACTAAATTTTTTTCTCAGTGTAGTTGTGATTACTGAACTTTTTTCTCGGTGTTATACCAACGTCAACCGTAATTTTACAAATCAGATTTTTTTTTACAGTGCACAAATAAAAAAACATCCTCGTCGATTTTAATCGCACCCTGTATGAACGGCTGGCAGGGCAGGGGATGCTTGCTGAAGTCGACGCTCTTGTCGGCGGCTGCGGCGGCTGCGCCGGTGCCGGTGCCGGACTCACTGGCGTTGCCCAACAGCTCGTTTAACGGCCTGAATCCTTCCTTCGGTGCGGCGCTCTCCTCGTGCCTCGGATAGCGGATGTAGAAGAAGGTGTCGTCCGCCGGCGGGCTGAACGTCGTCTCCGGGTAGTCGAACCTGCAAAGAGTCAGCCGTTAATATCAGTTTTACGACTAATTTTTTTTTTACGCGCTTCGTTCGCGATAATTTTTTATTGCATTTTTTTTACGTCGCTGTAAGTGGTTGTGAGTTGAAAGAAAAAAACTCGGCGCGAAGATTAAGACACAGTTTTTCTTGGAAAAACTGATTGTTCCTGTTGTTTTTTTTTATGTTTCTTTTTTCGCGGGTAATTTTAGAGCGATTGGAGATTTTGTTTACGAACAATGGATTTTAAAGTGTACAAAAAAGTTTGATTGATTGAATAATTTTGTCTATGGTGACTGTCTGTTAATAATGTTTTGTTATATCGGTTTCTCAATTATGCATGAGTTTATCGGTGTTATGAGGAGGGTCACTTTTTGAAGCTTGATAAATGAATGATTAATGATGAATCAATAAATTGCCCCACGTTTATTTACAAGTTTGACATGCAATAAGTAATGCACTATGGAATCGTTTTATCAAATTAGCAGGCAAATTAATTTATGGAAGCTTCCTCGTTTTAAGTAAACATTATTAAACATTATTAAAAGATTCATTTATACATAATGAGGTAAAAGTCATGAAATCAAAGTGAAATAATATTTTTAGATTCTTATTTATTGTGCTGTATAGTATTCTATTTAGTATTATTGTGTTTAAACTGTACAGACGATAGTTTTTTTTATAAAATTAAAATTACTGTAGTAGTGTCCTTATTAAAAGTGCAAACTCGAAAGTGCAAGAAAAATTTATCGTTAATTATTTTTCATCTTATCGATACTCGTAGGGTGTTCAATTAATGGGGGAAGTGTCTTAATTTATTTATTTTTTTATTTTTTAATGTACTTCACAATATAATAAATATCATATAATTTATTCTGAGTTAAAACTGTACCGCTCATATAAAGTATGAGGACTCTTTTCACTTAGATATTTAAGTCGTAGTTCATACAAAATAAGTGTAATTAAAAGAATTTGAAAAATTTCACTTATTCAGATTTACATTTAAAGAATTATTTAAAATGCATACTTTTTTCGTATCTATAAACGTTGAACGAAAAAGTAATATCAAATACATGCACATGCGAAAAATAGTTTCTTTAACAAACTATTTAAGAGGAAAATTCTTTTCAAAATATTCATACAAATTTTTGCAACAAAAAAAAAATTCAATCACATAATACACAGCAGAACAAGTAACAGAACGAAAGGTGCCAGAGTTAATAAACAGGGGTTATTAAACAGAAAGAAAATTAAAGAAAAAAAAACAAAACTAACTGTAAATATAAACTAGGCATTAATTAATCTTCACTCTATATAAGGCAAAGACAATCATGAATACCTTCTTCAAACGAAAACTCCTAACCTTTTTTTAAATGCCTGTATATCGCATAATCTGCACGTGCTCCCTGAGACATACGCACGTTATTTTTTTATTATCAATTTGTTACGCAATATAATCAAGCCAAATTATATTTATGAAATATATTAAAAAGTCTTATGTAAAAAGCTAATCTCTTGGGTAAGAATAGCAATAACACAATTTTCAAATAAAAAAATTATAACAATAACATAAACACAAATTTATGCAACTGCTTTATCCAAGAGATTAAGCGTCCACTCTTAATTAGCTCTAATTAAATAATATTATAAGAAAGATAATTAAATAATATTATAATATTATAAGAAACATCTTTGTATGCGTTAAGTATAACTGATGACGATACGAAGAAAATGAACTGTCCAAGTGCACAATTGATTTGCCTATAGACAAACCAATAAACTTGCAATATTTCTCAGAAAACTGTGACAACAATATTCATTTTTGTTTATTTTTATTTATTGTTAAGTTTAAGGTACTATATTTCTATGCAGTGTTTATTAACTCTTTCCGTGGTTTAATAAAAAAATTTAATTCATAAAACTCTTTCAATCTTTTGAATCATTTTAACAGAATTCTAATAAACTTTTATAAAATAATATATTTCATTTTACGAATAATCTAAATTTTTCTGATCAAGATGATTTAATAATACAAAAAAAAAAAAAATAGAATTATAAGTGTAAGCCTGAATTACCCTTGAAAATAATTGGGTAAAAATTCAAAAGAAGGCAAATATGATTCGCTGCTTTAGAAGTATTTGCGAGCTTTTAAAGCACAATGCCAGTTTCAAAACTCAATAAAACGACAGCACGTTTAAATCCGAGAGCAAAGTCATTTTATCCCCGCACCGATAGCAGAAAAAAAAATCTGGAAATTTACTCAGCAGTCGTGTGTGCGTATATACTACATGTATGACGTGAATTTATATGTCATATGACACATGATGTTACATATATTCCGCTAGAAAACACTGCACATCATTATATCGAGGCTGTGCCTCTTCGCGTCGAGTTACGTCACGAGGGGCGGGGTAATAACGCGTCAGACTCGCAAATGAGGTACAATTTGAAGACGAACATTTAGTCAACGTTTCGATGCGTTTAGCAAAGACTATGGCACATTTCAGAATTTAAAAAAAAAAATATGTTTTTCTTTTATGTAGACCATGATTTTTCTAAATTTGTAAAGATAATTCTGTAAGGTACTTAATAATACTGCATTAAACCCTGATATATAATGAGTAAATTGTTTAAATTCAGGTTTACACCAGTCTGATTTTTATAAATAAAATTTTAAACAAAAAGTACGGCTTTTTCGAAAAGCTGGAATGTGCTAGTTAGAGGCGACGGCTTAGTCGTGTTTCAATCGAGATTCCCGTATTTTCTGGTTTGCGCATGTATGTAGCCTCGAAAAAACAATTATGAATTTAGTAGTAGGTGTATAAGCCATTGACTGAACAAACTGAGTAGTACTAGCCTTGAAAATGTCAAGATGAAGTCGTAGTTAAGCCATGAATAAGAAAAAAACGGATCCTCAGTGTTCTTATATTTTTTTTTAGAAATTTCGAATAACAAAGGAAAAATTTTAATTTTTCATGTTAATTTTTGTACTCCGGAAAAAAAATCTCCGCAAGTAGCAACGAAGTATACGTCAACAAACGAATAAATAGACTGAGTAATCTCGAAAATGTCAAGAACGGGATAAAATGGAGTCAAGAAAATTTTTTGTTTGTTGAAAATGTTGCATATTTTCCGAGAGAATTTATTTCGACCGAGTACAACGCTATGTGTACACACAAATAGCAACGATGCTTTGAAATTTTGTTCTATTTTATTTTGGCGACTAATTTTGTGCGCCCAGTGCACAATAAAATTTGTTAAACGCTGTGCAGTTGCGTTCGTTCGGAGTGAATTTGGGTCGTGCTTTTGGATTTATTTTGGCAAACTACGCCGCTTTTGTTCGTTCATTTAACATTTGTTTTTAAAAAATTTATAAGAGACGAAATTGTTATACCTCTGGTAAATTTTACAAGAAACTACTGTAGTTTACTGTAGAAAATTGACTATTGTATAATAATTTCTAGAGTAAATATTTTCTCTCCGTGTATTATTTAAAAAATACTTTAGTAAACATTGATTTATTTACGTAAAATAAAAAATCAATTGAAATCGTTTGAGATCCTTGCGATCGAATAATAGTCGCACTTACTTAAAATCCCTCAAAGCTAAGAGGACTTACTCAGAAACGACGCAAGTCGCACTTTAGCACTTCGATCAGTCGAAAAAAGTCTTACTAAACGTCGAAGCGATTAGCAAGTTAAAAATAAATCAAATGCGATGCAATATATCGATAAGAAAAATAAATAAAAAAAAAAAAATAAATAAACTGACATATCCGAGTATGGTTTGGTTTTACAATTGACATGATCGAGCCTTCTTTTACAAATACAAATCCCTCTGCTATTTATAAACTACTCGTCAATTTTCCAAGTTAAAAATACAACTTTTCAGCTTACGTAACGATTGAAAATTAGTTTAAAAATAGACACCATCATCGATTATTAATTTTGTACAATTTCGACGATTCCAAACGGTACACAGTCCAAATTATCCATCCTCTAAATTTGTTTATTTATCTTTTCTTCTTTTTCAAAAGTAAACATAATCCATAACTTAAAAAAAAAAAAAAAAAACAGACGGAAGTCGCCTGCTGTTTGCGCTCTCTTGGAGGCTCGTGCGTGTCCTATAAATATAGGCGTGTAAAAAAAAAGAAAGAAAGAAATGACCGTGACAATTTTTCAATGCCGCGGCCAAGACACCTTCCTTCTACGATACCAAAATTTCACTGCACCTACAACGAAGTAATCATCGCCAGAAAATTAATTGTGCAACTGATTCGACCTTTACAGGCGTTAATTAGCGACTAATTGATTTTTGTTATATACTTAACGAATTGGTAATTATTTCTGGCATATGAATAATAGGCTTACAGTGGAACGAAGAAAACTTAATTTTAACAAATAAACAGTCGACATTTTTAATTTTTCATCGGAGAGTAAATTTAGATTCTGCGTTTCTTTTTGTTTTTATTGGTTACTACGTGCGATTATTTAAATTTTACGTTTCTTTTATCTTTAGCTCCATATGCCTATCTACAGATCGCAGTATTTACCTCAATAATATTTCGAATAAATACATAAATAAATAAATATTTACTTTATACTGCAGATTAATTAATCCACACTCTTTATTTATTTATTTATGAACATTAAACGGATTTGAAGCTCTTTAAAAAATAAATAAAATTACAAAATAAAATTCAGTGTAACTAAACAACTAAAATTACACAATAGTAGAATAAAAAAAAATTAAATAATTTGAAAAAAAAAATATTCAATACCCGAAGATCATTTTAAGCCTCCAAAAAAAAAGAAGATACTAACTATAAGGAAAAAATATTGTCATCGAACGAAAGAGAAAGGTTGACAGTACAGTAGAAGCCAGTTTATAGTTTGCCGGCGGGTATTTAAGTCAGCGCGTGGTATACGCCTAAAAATACTCGAGGAAAATATCTCGTGATCGCGGGCCAAGCAAGGCGGAGGTTTTCGTCAAAAGTCGGTGTCTCGACATTTTGACGCAAACTCCGGCAGTGTTTTCGTCATTTTTGGGGCTCGACCGATTGATGCAAATTGACGTTAACGCCGTACCAGTGTTTTTAAGTGTTTTGATGACTCGCTGGATTTTTTTTTCTCATCGCCGAAAATGAAGTTCGAACGCCGGGAAATTGTATTAAGAACAATTGCTAATAATTTAATTTTATTATAAATTAGAAAAGACAGAATGATATTTGACGGAAGTACATATTACTTTGTATTTACTAAATTCTATCCTATCCTATTCTATTTTATTTTATTTTTAACATTCGAATTGGCCGAATTTCAGTTCTTCTGGTATATTTAAATTTGAATACTCTGTAAAATTAAATGTCGAGAGTTTACATATTGACAACAAAAAGAACCGTACACTTCGTTCGTTGAACTTTTTTTCGAATTACCGCGCACTATTAAAATATTGTGTAGCCACTTGAAAAAAAAAAAAAAAAAAAAATGGCACATCAATGAAAGATAAGAGAAAAAAAAAGTTCCAGACTTACAAGAGTAGCGAGATAACAGTATTTGTAAACACATATAATAGACATATAGAGAAAAGGTCAGAGCTTTTCGAGTTTCCTTCGTTCGTTGTATACATATAATTGTTTGAAAAATCCGAGATATCGATAAAAGTCCAACGAGCAACGGGGAACTCGTCTACGGTACTTGATGTAATATTCCGTCTATACAAAATTATGTATTGTTGAACGTTTCCAAGCGGTTTAATCTATATATAGTAGACTCGTCGATTGGAGGAGATAACAAAACTTTTCGTTTGTTCAATTGCCAGTTGTAACACTCTGACCTTCTTATTTTATCACCGAAACTTTGAATTTTTACAATACCACATAAAAAAAAATTTAAGTTTTTTTTTTGTTAAGAAAATTGCTAAAGGAAGCCTTCATTGTATTTTACTAATGATTATTGTGTTAAAAACTTGCAAATTTACAAAATAATATAAAATAAAATAATATACGCCTTATCACCTGCTATACTTTTCCACTGATTGTATCGCTTTAAAAAAAATGTTAATAAAGAAAGTCAAGTCCTCTCATTTATTTATCAAGCCAATAGAATAGATATAAGCGCCTTTTAATCAGACTTTCAATTAAATGATGCACCTCGAGGCGACTTTAGATTTATAATACGGATGAATCTTTCGCGGAAAGATATTTTACTGTCTCATTGTTAATTTTTTTTTTTTTTCAAACGGGACTGGAAAACAATCCCTGGAGTTTGATAAACAAGCCGCGTAAACGATCGTCTCAAATTTGCTAATTGATAGAATTAAAAAAAAAGTATCTTTAAGCTATCGCTGTTACTTTTCACAATTACGAAGTTTATTTACGTGTATATCAGGGATAAGATTAGTCCAGTCGAGTATGGTAAATACGAACGACACTGTGCAAATCGTTAATTAAAACGATGAATTTTAATGTAAAAAGAATTTTTTTTTTGTTTTAAATTTAAATTTAAAGTAATAAACGTAAAATTTAACAGCAAGTGGCATTGAAGAATTTTGTATCTCGCCTAAGTAAAAAGTTATCTTGAGCAAGTAAAAAATGAGATTCACGTGAAGGTATAAGAACATTTATACACGTGACCGAGACAACGATTGATAACCTTTAAATCGAAATTTCTCGCATGTTACAAGTGCATCGCTTTACAATCATTTGAAATTTATCGGACAAAACGGAGATTTTTTTTTTTTCATTAATATAATTCAATTTTTTTCTTTAACAAACAATTCAACATTTCCTATGCCTTATAACTGTTTTTCAATGTCATCGATAAAAAAAAAATTAACAGAATTCAATTACAATTGTACGTTTCGAGGTCGACATAAAATACTGCAGCGACAATCGTTAAAATTCCATCGAACGGAGAGACGAGCAAAGTGTAACGGAGAACGCGAAATCCGAAATATTATATCCGTCGACGTAGGCCCGTTTCGCCGTCCGATACGAGCGGGGCTCGCCGCCTCGATATCGCCTTTCTCTCCCCCCACCAGGGCGATCGCTCCACACGTGCAGCTTGCCTTATCTCGGCGAGGCTCGCGAAAGTGCAGCGTCTTCGCTCGAACAAGGACGATCCCTACCCAATTGCGAAGTGTATAATACGCTTAAACCTTGATAATCGGTACTCGATATCTAGTGCTTCTTTTTTTTTTTTAATTTTGTTTTGTAATACGATTAATGCTGGTTTTTAGATAGTTAATTTTGAAATGTATTTCGAAAGATTGATTCTTGGTATTCTTGTTAACTTTTTTTAATGAATTGTTTCTTGTTATAATCTGTGACTAATTACTGTCTTTCTTTAACTTGTAGATTGATAGGAACCTGAAATTATCTATTTCAGAAGATTCGAGAGGCTTTTATTGCATAAGCGTAGGGTACACAAAAACTGTAAACTCAAAATAAATAAATTATTTGTCTTGTGACTGATTATGAAATTGTTCATTGTATTGTAGAAAAGATAAAATGACTTTCTGTTGTGAATTTAAACGTTTTTCTTTACCTTATCTCTTACAAAAAAAAAGAAGAAAGTTAACTCTCTTAATCAGTAATACCTTCGAAAACTTGCTGCAGTGGTAATAAAGTTTTCAAGTTTTAAAGAAAATGTTCATTGTTAGTAATAAGCAATAAAGGAATAATTTTTTAGTAAAGACTTAATACCTGGTATCTAGTTTTCCTTTCATCCACTGAGGTAAAAAAGTAGCTTCTCCAATGGATCTGTCAATTGGCCGTGATGATCCCATTTTTCTCTTGTTATAATTTTCAAATCAACGCTTTTACCAAATAATACCTTCTCTTTTGATAGCGATTTCAGTTCTTACAGAAAAATTTGCAAATTTCTAGTTATACAATGTTTTTTCTCGTTGTAAAGTATTGCACTGTTAGTTGTGAAGCATTGAATTAAATGTACGGCTAAGATGAATTGAAGTAGCAGGATGTGTCTCCTTGGTTGCGTCCCTTTTACTATGTTTCTAAGAATACGACCTAGACACCATTCTACTGACCTATAATCATAAAACAACATAAATTAAAATAATTTTCTTTTTAGTTATTATTTACACTATGACTGATATGAGTATAAAAATTACAGCCGTATAGTTATCTTTGTAATAAACATAAAAAAAACTAATAAATTTTTACTTAAAAAGAAACCCTTTGATGTTTCTAATAACTTTAACCACATTAAAACATTGTTTTTTTCTTGTGTATATAATCATTTTTTATGGTTAAATTTTCTACAAAAAATATATAATGTACATATATCTTTGTTTATAAACAAATGGACAAATATTTTAAAACATACTTCATGTTATACATTTAAAGATTATTGTTTCTTAAGTTAAAAATTCAAAGAGCTACATTTTGAAACATCAAGTAATTCAACAATAAAGATTGTTTAAAAGCCAAATTATCAACAGTATTACTTATTGCTGTGGAATGTTATCTCCATATTCATCTGTCCTACGCTATCAACAAAGTAATACAAACACACGACTCAGTCATACAGTTAGTCAGATAGAAACTAGACAAAAACATTGACAAACCAGTCAAATATTGGCATCCTTTTCTACTCTAGCTCTTACATAATCTAAATTTGCAGCTAGATAAAGAGAATGCCGCAAGCCTATTACAACGGAGCTACCGGAATGTATCTCTCCGAAGCAATTAGACCTAATACATCCACTGCTCTGTACGTAGCCAGAGCATTTCACAGGCCTCTCCAACGTGTCTCACAAAGGTGTCAGAGTCGATGACACAATAATTATCCAGCTGTACTTGACATTCAAAGTTATGCAAATCTCTTTGGGGGGCAAAGTTAAAGAGGAGGAGGGGGAAAATTGTCAATTAGTGCACGAGACTCGACTAGCGTTGAGTAACGTCAGGTAATATACAACAGGCATGAGACGCGCAGCGGCTGGGGCGGCCAAGTCAGCCAAAAGGAGTGATAGATAAAGAAACTCACCCGACTTTTTCTGCAGGTGTTGGAGTTTTTGAGAACAGCCCCCATAGTTCACTGCCGTGTGAGGTGAAATGCGACTCTCTGCCACAAAAAATAAAGCACGACTACAACCTATGATGTGCTAGACACAAGGCGAGATGCCCAACTGACGAGGACCGACCGACGCCGCGCGCCTTTTACTTTTGCGCCTGTGCCGAGGGGACCAATTGTCCCCTCCGCTGGGCGGAATGAGTGCGGCTATTGGCGCTGAGTGACGATTTCGCTACGTAGATGAAGAGCCGAGCGCCGATTCGGCCGGGCCGGCGCCATGTTGGATCCTCGTGGTGCACTGCCAAGTGGCGGGAAGTATGAAAGATTGATTGAGACTGTTCCGGATTTTTTTTTTGTTGCTTTTTATTGTAACAAAATTATTTGAAAAAACGTTAACATCGTGTGCATGCGCTTGCAGAGATAATGACACTTGGTTTTTTTTTTGTTTTACTTTGAAGCACAAATTTAAAGTGATATAATCATTTGTTTTATTTGATGCTTTTTTTTTTGACGTAAATGTACATATACATTTTGTATGAGATAGAAAAGGAATTCAACATGGTAATTAATTTTTGTGGAATTACAGATAGAGATGCTTATTGCGAGATTAGTATAATTTTAAATTGTTTAAATTGCTAGTGAAATGAAAAAGAAAATCGATTTTGTTGGATTTTTGATGATTGTTAACTGAGTTATTTTTTAATTATTTCTTTGTAATTGCAAAGCATAATGCAGACTCCCATTATTTGAGTATTTAACGCTATGTAATTGTCGTCGAATCTCTTCCAAAGAATTTTAAATATCTTTATGTTCTTCTCAACGTTGATTTTTAAATTAGCCAATATTACATCTTTCTTTGCACTATTCGGCTCTTTTTTAGAGCTTGTGTTGATTTTACATCCCTCGGGCATATAGGTATTCATAAACTTTTTGGTCGGCCAGATATCCAGTTTTGACCACTGGTTGGCCATGTGAATGACCATCTTCTTAAATATAACTTTCATAGCAATTTCAGAAACGCAGAAGTGTTGACTGAGTTCGTAATCTGAACAGTTCCTTCTCAATTTCCACAGTGTTAAAAATAATTTATTCTCTGCAGACATTTCCTTTTGCGGACAACCATCTCCATGGTAAGTTAACTGATGAACATTTCTACCGAGGGTAAGAAATATTGTTTTGAATTTTTCGTAATTCTCCAATCCGGTAAAATAAAACATTCCCTTTGGATCATTCTCAAATTGGTCTATACTATATCTACATAAGGCATTTAGGTGTTTGCTCTCATTTTCACTTGTACTCGAAATGTGATAAAGATGATCATTGAAAATATTCTTAACAATATTTTCATTAGTATCTTCGCTAGTAGTACTTTTGTTTTCGAATTCAGCGGTAGTAATGTCGTTTACTACTACTTCCTCTTGATTCTGCTCACTCTCTATAACAAAATAGATAGGGCCACCATCAATAGTTTCCACCATCAATGGATCCTTTAATAACACTTCTCCTTGATTTTCAGTCTTTATTTCAAAAAGTGGTAAACTTTCAATATTATTATAACTTTGTACATTAGCAGTATTTGGACCTTGACTCCATGGAAAAATACTTGGTACTACGCCCTTTTTCAAGCGTATCCTTTCAAGTTTGTATCCTGCGAAAAAAAATTTTTGAAAATGATTTTAATATATTTAATACAATCAGCAAAATAATATATATGTATATATAACTATCACCTCACCTCCTTCCAAACTTTCCGTTATAACTTCCTCGGGTAAAAAGTGATCCGAGCAAATTCCGTGACCCAGTCCAGGAGTGAAGTCCGGTCTCCTGATGGCTTCCAACCATTTTTCCTTCAACTTTTTGTCCCTTGGAAATCGAAAATTTATTCTGTTGTTACAAGGAATTACAGAACATTTCATTTTGCATTTGGTCAAGAACGAAACATTCGTCGAGCTTATTGAAGTGATTCTAAAAGGTTATGTTTATGTTTTTCAGCCTCTGCGCGATACGATACGATATAGGGAATTCATCGCACATGTGCATGAGGAGTTAAAAATAAATTTTTTTCTCTGCAACAGTATTAAATTGTTTGATTGAAATTTTTTTTTAACAATTGATGTTTGTAAGCTTTTATGCAAATGGTATAGAATAATAAAATAGTAGGCAAGATTTTTTAATTAATTTTTTATAAAATGAATTTAAATTTTGGCGCTTTGTAATCCTAACCTCTGGTTTGGACAATTTTCTTGGGTGCTGCGGAAATTAATCTTTTAAAAGTATACATAAAGCCGTTTATAAAAGGTAAAGGTGTAGTACTAAATATTATTTAAAAAATACTATTTTTGTTATTTTAATCGTTCAATTAAGTAAAAATCTACTTACTTTGACATGTGTGGCAATTATTAAAGTTCGCAAATGTACGAATGTTGCAGTTAGTATGTAAATTAAGCTTTACAAGTGCATAGAAAAGGATGGAAATAAAATAACAGGAATCCGAAAAAACACGTGCAGCGTTCACTGATCGGCGTGCAGACTGCAGTGCAACTATTTTCTGGAGCAGATTTTTTAAACAAATACTTCGAAGATGCCGAAAATAAGAAAATTGAAGCGTAAGAAGCGATTTCGAACGAATATAAACAGAAAGAGGTTGAGAAATAAGCTTAAAAAACTTCCAAACATTGAATGGTAAGAGCAACGTGTTTACTTTTTCAATTTTATTTTTGTAATAATACAAAAACCTACAAAAAGTATTTAATTACATATTATACTTATTTAATTGTACTTAAAAACTTTCTTTTTTTAGTTCCGAAATCAAGCAAGCTTGGGAGGATAAAAAAACAATTGGTAAAAACTTGATGGAAATGGGCCTGGCACACGATGCAAATAAGGCTATAAAAATTCCCAATTTCAAGAGAGAAGTGCTCGAGACTGTGGTCAATGGTGAGGAACAAAAGAAAGAGCTGGAAAATACTAAAAAGTTTGTGCCAAGGAAAGGGCATGTAGCTGAAAGTTTAGAAGCTGATGCAAAGGCTCCAAGGGCTAAACTCTTCAGATTGCCTAATAACGAAGTACATTTTGTTACTTACATGATGGATAAGTACGGAGAAGATTACAAGGTAAGAATTTAAAAATTTACTTTGTACAAAATTTTATTATTTTATTACTAATATAATTTACTTTAAGGCTATGGTAAGAGATCGCAAAAACTACAATCAAATGACCTGGAAACAGATAAAGGCAAAAATTGAAAGATTCAAAAATATTCCGGAGCAATATGCTGAGTATTTGGTAAAAAAAGGAGAAATAGTATTAGAAGACCCAACTCCATTGAAGAAGATTAAACCAATTTTAGAAGAGCCTCCGAAAAAAAATCCAAATGCAAAGCCATCTAGGAGAAAAAGAAAGAAGTCAAAACTTGTTGAATCAATTTGGCAAGAAGAATCAATCGAGGAAGATGTTTCTTTCATAGATGATGGCAAAAAGAAATGTCTTGATGATTCTGAGAAAAATGAAGATAGCAATGAGAAAAAGTTAAAGTTGTTTTCGGATGATGAAGACAGCCACAATGACGAGGATGATGATGAAAATGATGATGATGATGACAATGACAATGATGAAGATGATGATGATGACTTTAGTGATAGTGTAGATGAAAGTGATGATGAGACAACAAATAAAGTGAATAACAGAAAAGCTCAAACTAATGGCAAAGTAAAACAAATAAAAAAACTGAAAAGGTAAAAGTTAAATAACTTTGAATCAAGTAATTGTAATTTATGTAATTAGTTATATTTGTTTTGAAAAATATTACATATTTTATAAAAAATATAAGTTCTTATTTTTTACAGACATTTGTACACAGAACAAAATTAATATAATAAAATTATGTATAAAACTTAGCAGTAATATTTCAAGAAGTTAATTATCTTCTGTGGTATTTACAATAGCTTCTGTGAAAAATTTCTCAGCTCCTTTAGCTAAGTTAATAACTGAATTTGAGGCTTTAATATGATAATTCTCAATATAATTTCTACTATTACATTCAGTCTCTTCCAAAAAGTATCTAAAATATATTTTTAATGAATATTAACTTTGAATAAGGTATTAAGAAATATGTTTGAGCTTACCTGTAATTAACCATGATACCGCAACTATTTGCCATTTGTCTTGGTGTAGGATCTGCCATCCAGTTAATCCTCCACATTACAGCTCCATTTTTAAGATGAAAGTTAGCTGGCAAAAAAATTTTTTTATGATTTTAGAACAAAATTAACAAATGTTTTAAAATAAAACAAATACAATTTAAAAAGAGGATTTCTCACCAACATTATTTAATGCGTAATTTCTCCGTTTTTCCCTGTATAAATACCAGGCACAAGCTCTTAATAATGGCTCTCTCAAAGTGGCAGTTAATTTTTTATCATTTGACCAAAGGGAATTGTTGAAAATTTGTTTAAAGTCTCTGTATAAATTGATTCTTGCATGTGTTATTTCATCGTAATCTAAAACATGTTTTATAGCATCTTGCTCACCCTTAGTAAATACAGTATTAATATCTAAAAAATTAATACATTTTAATTTTTTCAATTTACGTGAGAACAAGCAAATATTAAGATTATTTATTACCTCTTTTCATTCTATCCAAAAGCCACATTCGAAAATTTGGTATAGGTGATAAAGTAGATAGTTGATCTATCTTTGGAAATTCTGATGTTATATCTTTTGCTACTTCTTTTATCAAGTAGTTTCCAAGTTCAATTCCCTGAAGACCAACTTGAGTAGAAGCTATAGAATAAAATATGGCTGCTTTGATCTTACTTTTATCTTCTTCCACTCGTTCTTGATTCGATACAACTCTTCCCAATATTCGGTTTTCAGCATCTTGAATTCCTTTTACAGTATCTGCAATAAATTGATTTATTTTAATGCTTTAACTCTAACTAAAAATACTTATAATTTAAATTTACTGCAATATTATTGAAAGAATTAGTACCAGGTATTATATCGCATAATGCAGTATGTAGAACGACTACGGGATCTCTAGGCATAGATGGATGTGTAAAAATGAAACATCTTCTGTATGGACCAACTCGTTTTTTCAAATCTGTCCAATTTCTCACTGGGTGAATAGCCTCATAATCTGAAACCTTGAATAATTTTTATTATGAATGCAAAGTTTAAATTAGTAGTACATTAAAACAGCTTTGAGGCCTACTTTTTGTAAAATATCACAAGGAGACTGCCAAGTAATACGTTCTGCCTTCAAAAATCCTACTGAAAACCATAAAAATAGCAAGTCTTTTAAAGTTGCATTCATTTGATTGAGAGCAAGGCTAACATCGGAATCTTTTGAAGAGTGGCTTATCAACTCCTAAATAAAATTGTATAAATGAATATTTATAATTATGCAAAGTATAAAGTGCTTATTGCAATAACTTACTAGGACATTAGCTCTTAAGTCGACAAGAAACTTAACTCCATGTTCTAATCTTCCAACTCTTGCAAATAGCCAATGATAAGGTGGAGTTAAAGAATCTTTCAGCGCTCGCTCTCTTGTAATTAATTGATTTGGATTATTTGGCTAGAACACTTTAAATTAGACCAATTCATGTAACATAAATCATGATAAATTTAAAAACAATGTATTTAAATACCTCATTGCAAGCCAATCTTTTTGCAAGATCACAGATCTTGTTATGATCAACAGCATATTGCGTTGCAACTGATTTGAGGAATTTGGCTCTCTCATCTTTATTCAATGAATTGTATTTGTTGCATAAAGAGTCTACTTTGGCCTGAAATATTTTTTGTCAAATTCAACATTTTGTATGTGCTCCTAAAAATATTATTATTACCTCCACGATCCAACTGCTATTTTTGGTCGCTTTAAAACCAACAATTTCTTCCAGTTCCTTGGTAATAGAATATTCCTCTCCAACTGCATGTGTTTTGTGTTTTGCATAAGCTCTGTTACTGGTTGAACTTGATACTATGCAGCGTTTTACAAGAGTACAAGACGAGTGAAAAATAGAAGCTGGTGGTTTCATATTGAAGATTTTAATCACCTGCAAATTTGACATTGTGACTTTCATTCCCAAGTTGTAAAAGTCAATAATAAACTTATCAATGATGATAAGATTGAGGCAAATATGTTAATATGCAGCCAAGTAAACAATTTCATTATCAATTAAAAAGTGCATTGTAAATATCAAATATTTCAAAAGACTAAAGAAAAATTAAAAAAAAATTATACTAAACTTAAGTTGAAAAACAATTATAACTGTCAATGTCACTGATTAAGCAAAAATATATGTAAACAGAAGGTCAAGATGATCAGTAGCCAAATATCTCAATAATTTATTAAAGGTACCTGTTTTTTTTTCGTATTTGATGCAGACAATTTTGAAAAAAGATTGTTTTTTCAAATTTGATTCTTGATTTTTAAATGATTACATTTCTAATCTAAATCTAAATGAATATAAATATAATGAGTTGCGCTGAAAATTGAGTAGTCACGTAGCCGGTAATAAAAGCGTTCCAGATAATTCAGATAACCTTGATCGTGTCTGCTGTTAACTTGACCAACAGCTGATTAGTGCTACAGTCAAAACGCTGTATAACCGGTCCGGTAACGGTATTCTTACATCAATATACTTTTTTTCCTTTTTCAAATCTGATTATCTTATAATTTTAGTTAATAATGTAGTATTTATTATTCATAAGAAATAAGTAGTAATTGCTATACATATATTAATTAAAAGTTTCAAAATCATATCTACGCTCAGGTAATTTTATTTACCTATTGTAGTTATTTTTTCTGGTGTTAATAAATAAATAAATAAATATTAAAAATTTGTAGTTTAAAACATTTATTTTATATTCAAATATATTACAAAAATTCTAAACGCTCCTTAGTTATAAAATATAAAATAAAATACTTTAATCACATGCTACCTGTACTTATAAACACCTACAAATCTATAACATACAAAATTAAAGATCTGCATTTTTTATTTTACTCTATTGCAGATTCTCGCATGTTTGTGTATTTTTTAAGTTATGGCTATTTTCTTGATAAAATAATAAAACAAATGAATCAATAGCTCTTCACACTTGTTCTTGGTAAGACTTGTCATGTAATTTTTGTAACTGAAAAAATCGGTATATTATTAAACTATATAATTTAACAAAATTTTAAAAATAAATAAATTCAAAGTTAGTGAAAAATGAGCGACATTTACCCTTAAACTTCTGCGTAGGCTATTTGGTGTTAGTGGTGCTTCAGTAATACTTAAATCATGATTTTCTGCAGGATTCTAAAAGGAAAAAATATATTTTTTATAAAAATATTTTAAAAACAAATTATTGTAATATAGTATGTATGTACTTTTGAATTTCTTCTTAGTTGCCTACTTGGTGTTGCTGCTTCAGTTATACTTAAATAATCATTTTCTCCAGGCTTCTAAAAAACCATATATGTTTTTTTATAACAATATTTTCAAAAAAGATTACTGCAAAATATTAGGTGTACCTTTGAATTTCTTCTTAGTTGCCTACTTGGTGTTGCTGTTTCACTTGTACTTAAATCAAGA